>JAOXOE010000632.1:27420515-27428015 GCA_028565055.1 Phoeniculus purpureus | reverse complement strand
CAGCACGTTCTGGTTGGACTCAGCCACCGGGATGGGGGGCGGGCAGCCCGATGCGGTGCAGTGCTCCAAGGGAAACGCTTCATCTTCCCATTCTCTTCTCACCGCTCGTTCGTCTATAAGAGACGACAATTGAGTGCAAGGTGCCAAAAGCATAAGCAGTCATTAAGGCAAAGAGAATAACCTTGAACTCGGGCCAAAATATACGGTGACTAATGGGAAGGTCCTAAAGAAGTCTGCTAAACAGAGCGGATAAAACGCAGGGTGTTTTGCAAACCGCTGCAGATCCGCCGACTGCCCCGGACGAGTAAAGCGAGTGTCGCAATTTTCACATGACTTACAGCGCTCCTCTCTAATTTGATGCTAATGTCTTTATTTCGTTATACCTGCCGTCTTGAGGCGAAAGCAGATGGCACGTTCAAAACAAGCAGCACGATCCCCACCCCATGATAACTTCCCCCCGAACCTGTCGTGTGAATTTGACCTCGGTGCGACTCGGACTATTTGCGCAAAGGGCTTTCTGAATTGTCGGTGCCGATTGTTGTGTCCCCCTAGGAGATAATCCTGAAGCGAGCAGCCGACATTGCCGAAGCACTATACAGTGTGCCACGCAACCACAACCAGATCCCCACTCTAGCCAACACTCCTGCTCACACTGGCATGATGGGAGTGAACTCCTTCAGCAGCCAGCTCGCCGTCAACGTTTCCGAAACATCACAAGCCAACGACCAAGGTACGTGGGATTTCAAGGGTTAACCCTGCACGTTCTCGGCTGCTTTGGGCCAGCGCCTATTAATACGGGCTGATGTCACTGCTGTGTTCTAGCTCTCTGTCCTCCCCGCAGTCGTACGTCTGACCGCGTAATGAAATGCCGCCTTTAACTTTCTCGTAATATTTAATTCTTCCTGTTCTTCCGTTTACTGTTGTCATAAAGCATCTCCAGTGGGAAAAAAAACCCAACCCCAGCAGCCCATCCCAACCAAATCTTTTACAAAGCGTAGAAAGCTCTTCATTACTCCCAATAAACCTACGACGTGCGTGGGGGTATTTTTTAATACAAAAATAATTGTGTCTTGGTATCTCCACCCCTGTTTTTTGGGAACATTTGCAGAGATCAATCTAATCCCACGTCTGTGGTTTGCAGAGACTTGGTTTCTAGGCGCGTGCGACATATGTGTGTCTGATAAAAGTAATAGTTGATTTAATTTACCTGTTGTAATTGAAAACGCGCGTAGTGTATTGCATCCAAAATTAATTTTGATCCTAATGGAAGGAGGGAAGCAGGGTGATTAGAGATGTTCAAACCCATATTTTTTTTGCTTGCAATATAATTATTATTAAATTGATTGCTCAGATAGGAACAAACTGTTGTTTAAAAATCCCGATTCTGATGTGTTTCCTCCGCGTAAAAAGATTGTCTCCCGATGCTTTTCCAAGCTAATGAGCCCTACAAAATTCTGCACTTGAGCTCGGATTAGCTTCCGCCGATGGCTGCACCTTACCAAAGTACGAGCTTGTCGTTAGCGCTAATATATATATATATATATATGTAAAATAATCCATCCTAAAACGGAGACCCCCAAACCAGCCTCTAAAAGAAAAATCACTGCAACGAAAAAGTTTCACTTGTCAGCTCTGGCATTTGAAGGTCTGGCGAGGCCGAGAGCGCCTTCAGCGCCCTGGTACAGAGCGGGGCTCGAGCCTGTTGATAATTGCTCCTAAAGACAAACGCGAAGGCACCTGCCACAGCCGGATCGAAGAGAGCTTTTGTTGGCTGTCTGTGCTAAGAGGAGAGACAACATAGAGTGCTCGCGGATGATTTAAGTAGGGTTGGCGTGATAAGGTTATCTCCAACTGCAAGAGTTGATAGGGCAGTGAGAGACAACTCGGAGCAAAGCTGTGCAATCAATTAAAAGTGTGTAATATGTGCTGCATGAGGAAACCCCCCAGCCCTAAGTCTATCTTATAAAATAACATTATCTTTTTGGGGTGGGGGGGTTTCTAACACAGTAGGTTACAGTCGCAACACAAGCAGTGTTTCCCCGCGAGGATATGTTCCCAGCAGTACTCCTCAGCAGTCCAATTACAACACAGTCAGCAATAGCATGAATGGATATGGCAATGCCGGCATGCCCAATCTAGGTGTACCAGGTTCCCCTGGATTTCTTAATGGCTCCTCAGCTAACTCTCCTTACGGCAGTAAGTGTCTATTTTTGGTAACACATCATCATATAGATTCATATTTGCTACCGAATTCCAATACTTCTGCATTGTTTTTGATTTTATTTTTTTTTTTCTCCTCTTATCGTGAGCTACTGGATAAAAGGAGGGGTGACTCTGGAGGCTGGACGTAAAAACCAAACAAACGAAAAAAGAAAGAATAAGATCGATTGATCCGTTTGTGCCGTAAAACGATCTCAGATAGAAAATTAAAACAAAAACAAAAAAAAAAAAAAGGAAAGAAAAATTCAAATAAATAGAAAAGAATAAATAAGAAAAAAAATTGGACTGCCCAATTTGCAACACAAGTCCAACACAAAAGAGTTTGCCTGTTATCCAGAGAGTGGCCAAGCCAAGGCATTTCATTTTTCTTTTCTATATATATATATATAATTTTTTTATATATATTTTAAGAGGCAAGGCCCTATCACTCTCTTTCTCCGTGTTTGCCGTGAAAACCTCAATCTGAGTCCTGATTATTTTTGCTTTATTGCAGTAGTGCCGTCAAGCCCTACCATGGCAGCCTCTTCGGTCACCCTCCCTTCAAACTGTAGCAGTACACACGGCATTTTCTCATTCTCACCTGCCAATGTCATCTCTGCAGTGAAACAAAAGAGCGCCTTTGCTCCTGTTGTCAGGCCCCAAGCCTCTCCTCCACCATCTTGCACCAGTGCAAATGGAAATGGACTTCAAGGTGAGCTGGATCTCTCTTAATTCTCGGCGTTTTGCTTTTTTTCCCCTTTGTTTTTCTTTTTTCTTTCTTTTTTGTGTGCACACGCTCAAGCCCTGATCGGTTATTTTGGAGACAAGGTACCTCGCTATTATTCGTGTAGGTTTCTGGTGCTCTCGTAGCAATGCAAGAGCGGGAGAAGATCAGGGTAGCACGAACGCTACGCTAAGATTTTAAGCCAATCTTAGTTCCTTTCAAAAATGCTTCTTACTAGAGCAAACGCCGGCCGTTCTCCTGCCGTTTTCCCTTCCGGGTTGGTGCCTTTAAATTTCCAAGTTAAAGACCGAACGCTTCGCGGAGGCTTCCCGATCGCTTCGCGAAGGTTTTCCCGCACTCCTCGCCTCCAAACACGTTTCTGTGGGTGTTTCGAACCAGTGGTGTTCCAGTGGGAGCGAGCTCCTCCTTTTAAACAGCTCTGCTAAAAACCGTCAGGCTCGCGTAAAAACCAGGTTTAAACTCAGCGAACTAACCGCCCCTTGCATGCTCCGCCGGCCCTGGCTCGCTCGCTCGCGCTGCGCTCTTAGAGCGGCTCCTCCCCGTGACGGAGCCACTAAATGTCGTAATTAAGGCAGGGGATGTTAAAGCTGCTGCATTTTTGTTGATCTGCGTGATTTCGCGTGGGTAGCGTAACGAACCGTTTATAAATCAGTCGCAGAATTTCCGTGGTCACCTGCTGGGTGTGGAGCAGGAGGAATTGCGATGCAGCGTACGTTCGGTGGAAGAATAAAAATATGAACAAAGAAGCCTTCCTTTTTCTGGCATATTTTAACATGTGGAAGGTAATGTTGGCAGCTGCGTTAGAACTCGTTGCGAAAGGTTTGTTTCTGTCTGTTTTTGCGAATCACGAGGCTCGTGGTGCAGGGCAGTACGTTGAGGCGCTTCGGATCCCGTGGAACTGGGGAAAAATGGGCTGCGGATGCTCTGACCCCCGCCCTGAGGTTGTCCCTCCTTCCGATGTTCTCAGTCAGGGTGTAGGTAGCTCAGAGCCATTTCTCCTTTGTGGTACCTCACTATCCCAAATGCGATGAGCGCTGGCAGGCAAACTGATGATGGCAGAGACTCTCATTTGCCAAACTAATTCTGGCTACCACCAGCAATTTCTGGTATCGAGCTTGAGGCCCTTTGGAGACGCTTGATCCCACAGACCTGCCTGTCCACCCAAAAAAATCCATCCAGGCCATTCAAGACCAGGAGCTGAAAGTGGACATCCCCATTAGCTTGCTATTAACTTCTTGGCCCAACAAAGCATCTGAGAGCTTATTATGCACCAGGGTCATGGAAGGGCTGGGGATCCAGCTACGCAAATCTCATTGTAGGGTGGATGCTAAAGAAAAGGATAATTAGATTAACAGTTGCTGTCGTTGCGTGCGACAATGACAGACACGGGAGCTTTGCTCTGTTTCTGGAGGTAGAAAACTATACCAGGTACGAGCGATACTCTTAGCAGAGATTACCCATTCAGAAAATAATCCAGTGTCCTACTCTTCTCTCTCATGAAAAAAAAAAGACACGGGGGTAAAAAGTAAATGCTGAAACAAATATAATTAAATATTAATTAAAACAAACGATCGTGGTAACACATGTCTTAGCTCTCAGGCAGCTGTTCCGTAGCAGGTTATATATTTCTCATTAACTTATTGCTGTGGATTTACTCTGAAAAATGACATTATTTAAAGATCTAAATTAAAATGATCCAAATTTTTGTAATTTTGCTTAAAAAAGAGGGGGCTCCCCATGGGGTATTCCAGGCTGCAAGTTCTAGATTACAGCAAAGTGGGGTTTTCAGAAGAACTGAGCAAGCTGAATGCCCGCACTGAGGAACTCATTCTGCCCTGGCACCTCCCCAAGCCCCCAGTAGCCACATGTCGTCATCCACAGGGACTAAGTGGGTTTTGTCTAGATGCCTTTGAATCAACCGATAATGATGTCGTTAAATAGCTCATGAAGTTTGCTCCTAGGCTGAGACCCAACCGTACTCTGGACCGAGATTCCTCCTGAGTTTTGGGTGCTGCAATCGAAGCAGCAGAGCTGATGTCACCCTAACGATGCCCAGTACCCCGTGGGTGCAGCTGAATCACGTTGTGTTCAGCACAATGACCCAGAGCAGCAATAGGATGAGGTTTCAAACTAAAAGAGGGGAGATTGACATGAGATATGTGGAAGTAATCCCTTCCTGTGAGGGTGCTGAGGCCCTGGAACAGGTTGCCCAGGGAGGTTGTGGCTACTCCATCCCTGGAGGTGTCCAAGGCCAGGTTGCGTGGGGCTCTAGGCAACCTGCTCTGGTGAGAGGGGTCACCAGGTTTGGAACCAGATGATTTTTTTAAGGTCCCTTCCAACCCAAACCGTTCTGTGATTCTATGAGCTGAGTGATAGCTGAGAACTCTCCACCATTAGGAACTGTCAACTTTAGCCAAGCCGAGGTAGAAGCGGGAGCTCTTGGCCACTGCTTGTGTGTTTGAGGTAGCTCCTGCAGTTTGTGAAGCTGGATGAGAAGAGGCGATGTCCTCTTTTAGCCATAGGGGAGGATATCCTCTCTCACTGCTTGTTGTCCAACCTTGCCCCGCATGAGCTCAGAAATAAAAGCCAGCTGGATAGTTTTCAGGGAAGCAGGTTGACCCCGCCTGTGATGAGGCATCACACAACGGGGCCAAGCAGCCCAGGTTTTCCCATGAAGGTCTGAGCACAGTCAGATGAAAGCGTGGCAAATCCCAACCTCTACCCGCCCTGCTGACATGGGTGGTCCTTTTACAAGGGTTTGGGAGTTAATTGCACCCATCCTTGCTGGGCAAATCACTGCAGGAGTTGTCTGTGTGTGAAAACGCTCTTCTTCATCTAAGATCACAGAATCATTCAGGCTGGAAAGGATCCCTGGGGTCATTGAGTCCAACCACCAACCCCACTCTACAAGGTCACCCTTAAACCAGATCCCCCAACACCACATCTCAGTGACTTTTAAACTCACCCAGGGATGGGGACTCAACCCCCACTCTGGGCAGCCCAGCCCAGTCCCTGACCACTCTCTCTGGGAAGAATTTCTTCCTGATGGTCAGTCTGACCCTCCCCTGGTGGAGCTGGAAGCCCTTCCCTCCGCTTCTGTCACCAATGACCTGTGAGCAGAGCCCAGCACCAGCATCTCTGCAGGGTCCTTTCAGAGAGCCGTGGAGAGCGATGAGGTCTCCCCTCAGCCTCTTCCTCAGACTGAACAGCCCCAGCTCTCTCCATCTCTCCTTATCATATTGATTCTCCAGGCCCTTCCCCAGCTCCATTGCCCTCCTCTGCCCTCGCTCCAGCCCCTCGATGTCTCCCTTGTACTGAGGTGCCCAAATCTGCACCCAGGACTCAAGGTGCAGCCTCATCGTAATAGTGAAGAGCAGAGATATGAAGTTCCACCTAAACCTGAGATGGACTGTTTTGTCTCCTAACATAGTTATCACAAAGCTGAGGTAGAGCTGCCCTAACTTCTGGCTTGTGGTAGCATCACCCCAAGCATCAGGGACCGCTTGACCCCACCACCCTAGAAGTAGGACCTTGCCCTTAGCAAAAAAACAATGACTCAGCCAACCAAAAACGTCATTAGGGCTGAAACCTGTAAGTGGCTGCTGGCAGAGGAAATGCCCCTCTCCCTGTTGCTCCCCTGAGTAGGACTCAGTTCTGTGAGGCTCCAAGGAAAAGGGTTTTTGGACCTTATCCTAAAAGCCCCAACCTCATTAGCTCTGTACAACCTCCACGACACAGTCTGTGCCCAGAGCATTAAGGATTGAAGGGTCTTTTCCCCAGGAGCAGGGTGCTAGTGGGTGGGCTCCTTAGGGCACAGGCCATGTTCTTGTTTCAAACAATGAACACTCATTTTTTGAGTAAGAGAGCGCTGGCTGGCTGCAAAGTTGGGAGCACAAGATGTGTTTCCAAATTTGCTTTTTCAATTGTAATTTACTTTTTATAGATTGCGAAAGATTTTGCTCTCTGGTTAAGCTTTACGACCGCAACCGCAGAGCAAAAGGTTCTCTCTCTGCTATTCTAAAATTGCATCCTGCTTAAATTTTTTGTGTGTGTTGTTGGTTGTTCTGGTCTTTCCCCCTGGATGGAACTATTAAAATTATTATTAAAAAACTAGCCGGCCCATTTTTCTTCGAGAGACGGCATTTGGTATCAATTTGCACAGCAGGAAACGTGCTGCAGGAGCGTTTGCAGAATCACAGAGCATTAGGGATCGGAAGGGACCTCGAAAGATCATCCAGTTCAGTCCCCCTGCCACAGCAGGATCCCCCAGATCCAGTCATTAGGGATCGGAAGGGACCTTGAGAGATCATCCAGCCCAATCCCCCTGCCACAGCAGGATCCCCTAGACCAAGTCACACAGGAACATGGCCAGGTGGGTCTGAAACTTCTCCAGAGAAGGAGACCCCACAACCCCCCTGGGCAGCCCCTGCCAGGGCTCAGGCACCCTCACCATTAACAAGGTCCTTCTCACACTGATGGGGAACCTCTTCTGTTCCAGCTCACACCTGCTGCCCCTTGTCCTATCATTGGGTGCCCCTGAGCAGAGCCTGGCTCCA
>JAOXOE010000632.1:27403331-27408331 GCA_028565055.1 Phoeniculus purpureus | reverse complement strand
CGGCTGCCTTGAGAGCCCAGAGACCGTGTTCATGCGAGAAGCGTAAGAACTGAGGGAGCTGGGTCTCTTGAGTTTGGAGAAGAGGAGACTGAGGGGTGACCTCATTAATGTCTATATGTATGTGAAGGGTGGGTGTCAGGAGGAAGGAACCAGGCTCTTCTCAGGGTCATCTAGTGATGGACAAGGGGCACTGGGTGTGAGCTGGAACATAAGAGTTTCCATATAAATATCAGAAGGAACTTCTTAACTGTGAGGGTGCCAGAGCACTGGAACAGGCTGTCCAGTGGGGTTGTGGAGTCTCCTTCTCTGGAGATGTTTCAAACCCACTTGGATGTGTTCCTGTGTGACTTGGTCTAGGTGATCCTGCTGTGGCAGGGGGATTGGACTGGGTGATCTTTGGAGGTCCCTTCCAATCCCTAATGACTTGGTCTAGGTGATCCTGCTGTGGCAGGGGGATGGGACTGGATGATCTTTGGAGGTGCCTTCCAACCCCTAATGACTGGATCTAGGGGATCCTGCTGTGGCAGGGGGATGGGACTGGATGATCTTTGGAGGTGCCTTCCAACCCCTAATGATTCTATGATTCTATAATTCTGTAACATAAGAAGTATTTCCAAGATGCATTTCAAGCCCATCCTCTGCTCTGCTACAGCCAGCAGCACAGACGACACTGTATTTGTACAATTCAACTACTGCCAATGACCACTATTAAGTCATAAAATCATTAAGGTCTAAGAAGATCCTCGAGCCCAAATGCACAGGTAACACCAGTCTGGGAGGGACAGCAAGTGCATGAAGGATGGGACCTAGAACTCAAAGAGACCTTGACAAAGAGGAAGATAAGACAGAAAAACAGAGATGGAATTCAACAGGGCCAAGTGGCAGTGCTACCCTTAGACTGGGATTAATTGCAGTATCACAGAACATTAGGGATTGGAAGGGACCTTGAAAAATCATCTAGTCCAATCCCCCTGCCACAGCAGGGTCCCCTAGATTAAGTCACTCAGCAATACGTCCAGGTGGGTTTTAAACATCTCTGGAGAAGGAGACTCCATAACCCCCCCTACTTCAACTGCAGAAATACAGGATTAAAGAAGCGCCTGCAGTGTAAACTGGAGCTGGTCTGAGAAAGGGGATCTATGGCATGAAGTAGAAATGATTGAGGGAACAAAGAGTCACTGGGCAATTCAGGAACAGGCCAAAAGCAAAAGGCATCACCAGTGAAGGATGTTTTCATATCAGGGGATAGCCAGGCTGACCTACGGTTCATCCCAGCCCTGCAACCTTGCCCACTAACATCAAATTAACCCCACATCCCTCTCCTCTAACAGCCCCCACTTAATTCCATAGAACCATAGAATCATTCTAGCTGGAAAGGACCTCCAGGATTGGCAAGTCCAGCCCTCAGCACAACAGCTCCCTAGACTATGACCTCAAGGGCTCTGGCTACTCAGGTTTTAAAAATCTCCAGGGAAGGGGACTCCAGCACCTCCCTGGGCAGCCTGTTCTAGTGCCCAACCACTCATTCAGCAAAGAACTTCTTCCTAAGATCCAATCTAAACCTCCCCTGATGCAGCCTGAGGCCATTTCCCTTTATCCTATCATTGGAAATTTCAGAGAAGAGACCAGCAGCCGCCTGGCTACAACCCCCTTTGAGGGAGCTGTAGAGAGCAAGGTGGTCTCCTCTCAGCCTCCTCTTCTCCAGACTCAATAACCCAGCTGCCTTCACAGGGTCTGTTCTCCAGCCCTGTCCCCAGCCACGCAGTGACAAAAGCAGAATTTGACATAAAAATCCCAAAGTATCCGACACAAACAGCTGCAGAGAGGATGTCAGGCAAAACACAGACACAGACACATTTGGGAACAGGCACTGTGCAGCTCTGCTCTCGGGCACACAGCTACCCAAAGCTGGCTACCACCTCCGTGGCACGAAACTGCTCCAATCTCCGGGTTTCAGAGCTTTTACAGAGGTTAACTGCCAGCAACCCCCGAAAACGAGCATTAATCTGGCTCCAGCAAACAAAACATCATCATCAAGCCAGATGGGCACTGCAAAGATCTTAATGCTGACCCCCCGCAAAGCCAGAGGAAGCCGGTCCAATCCTGGTGCATCCCGTAAAATCAAAGCGTTCAATAAACTGCCGAACATCCAGGCTGATGGCAAGGCAGGAAGCATCGAGCATCTCGTGTGTTGCCGGGATGCCAGTTGGAGAGCACGTTGGGAGTGTTATGGCCTGGCTTAGACTTGGGGAGATTAGAGCACAGTGGCTTTGCCTAATCGCTGCTTTCTTCTGTCAAAACGGATTAAAAGCAATAGCTGGCGCCTCTGCCTTCTTTAGAAGTGAGCACGAGCCGGGCACAGATGGATGAAACCCAACGAGAAAAAGCAGCTCATTTTCTTTATCGTTGAGTTTGCCTTGGCTTAGCAGATGGTTGCTGGTACCACAGCAGCTTCTTTAATTTGTCTCTGTACTGTAGAGACGTACAACCTCACTTAACAAGCTGATTAAATGCCTTCCTGTGTTTGAGCTAAACATCCAGCGGGAACAAGGGGAGCGGTCAAGAGCACCTTACAGAGCTGAAGGGGGTCTGCACGGTTTCAGGTAGGCAGCACCATCGCTCACACGTCCTGCAGAGTCCCACCCGAGCCAGGAGGAAAATCAGTCACGAGCACCTCCGTCACGTTCCAGCATCGACAGTCACTTTGTGTCGCCTGATCTCAACTGCATCTCCAGGAACCCAAACCCTGTGCTGCATTTTGAGACATCTGAGGCATTTTGCCAAGATTTTGCTGCATTTTAAAAGGATTTTGCTCAATTTTGAAGGATTTTCCTTCATTTTGAAGGATTTTGCTGAATTCTGAAAGATTTTGCTGAATTCTTGAAGGATTTTGCTAAGTTTTTGAAGAATTTGACTGAATTTTAAAGTATTTTCATGCATTTTTGAAAGATTTCATTGATTTTTTTCAGAATCTTGATGAATTCTTGAAGGATTTAGCCAAATTTCTAAGGATTTTGCTGCATTTTTGAAGGATTTCATTGGCTTTCAGAATTTTTCAGAATTTTTAAGCATTTCATCAAATTTTTCAGAATTTTTAAGGATTTAATTTTTTCAGAATTTTGAGAATTTTTAAGGATTTTATAAATTTTTCAGAACTTTGATGAATTTTTAAGGATTTCACTGAATTTTTCAGAGTTTATGACTTTTTGAAAGATTTCATTGAATTTTTCAGAATTTGATGGATTTTTGAAGGATTTTGCTGAATGTTTAAGGATTTGTATGCATTTTTAAAGGGTTTTAAATGGGTATTTTTAAAGGATTTTGCAGAATCTTTGAAGGATCTTACAGGATTTTTTTAAAGACTTTCATGCATTTTTGAGGCTTTTTTCTGGTAGGTAAGACAAAATATCACTACAGAGTTGAAAAATTCCCAAACAACGTTTTGGGAAGACATTTTCTAACTAAACCTTCAAGGAGAGTCAGAAATTTGCTTGGTGCCTCATTCTAAGCAGCAGAGCCCTCGCTGGGTTGAGTGACTTTGCTAAATCCACCCGGACATGCCGAGCGCAGCAGCAGGCTCTACCCTGAATCCCACGAGCAGCAGCAAGTTGCTCAGTAATCCCATTTAACCCTCTTTCTAAAAATACGGCAGCCAGCAGAGCCACCTCGTTGCCAGGTCCGTAACGAACTAAAGAGCAGATGTGATTACACTCAGCGCAGCTATGAACATCCTGCGCCGAGAGTCCAGCAGCTGACAGGAAGGATGCTCTGAAAAGAAACCTGCTGTGTAGCCAGAGGATCTTGACCTGGACTGTAAAGGATGGAACAAAAATAATCGATAACCACATGGGCTTGGTGAGACACCACAACCCCACGGGAGGTGACGATGAGGCAACATGCACATAGGCAAAGTTTTCATCTGTGTGGAGTCAACCAGGTAATGAGCTGAGAAGAAGAGGCGGGGGGTCTCCAGGTGCAGGCAGCTCACAAATTCTTGTTCCCTTATGAGAAGCTACCAGAGGAAACCACCAAACCTCATTTGTCCTCCTGTCCTGCCAAGGAAGAGCCAAAGCTCCATCCAGCCATCACCCTGTGTCACTGAGGACCTGCAGATTCCATCTCACCCTCCCCGCTACCATGTGGGATGTGACAGTGAGTGACAGGATCACTGAATCGTTTAGGACAGAAAAGACCTTTAAGCTCCTTGAGTCCAACTGCTCCTCCAGCACTGCCAAGGCCTCATCAACCCCTGGCCCTCACCCCACATCTCCACAGCTTTGCAATCCCTCCAGGGACACGGACTTCCCCCCTGTCCTGGGCAACCTGGGGAACCCTTGTGGGGCAGAAATTGTTCCTCAGGGCCAACCTCAAGCTCCACTGGGGCAAGTTGAGGGTGGTTCCTCCAACCTTTCAGCCTGTTTTTATCCAGCAAACACTCCACCCATCTAAGCCACGAGCAGTCAGTTTCTCCACGAGGATGCTGCGAGAAACAGTGCCAAAGGTTTTACTCAAGTCCAGACACACAACACCCAGAGTCAATGTAATTCAAAAAAAGCCCCAACTTTTCACTTCTGAAGTGCTGCTGGATCCTGAAATCCTTCCACAAACAGACCTATGAGGAAGAGCATCCTCAAAGAGAAAAAGCACTGGGTGCTCAGCCCACTGAGAGGTGGAAGCCTGGGCAGGCTGGGGGCTCTCCTGAGCCAGCTGCACCCAAACAAGCACCTCAAAGCACAGCTCCTACCCATCCCTGCGGCCAAAGCTGAACAGCACCTTAAATGAATCACCGAATCACAGAACAATAGGGATTGGAAGGGATCTCAAAAGATCATCCTGTTCAATCCCCCTGACACAGAAGGATCCCCTAGATCCAGTCACACAGGAACATGCCCAGGTGGGTTTGAAATGTCTCCAGAGAAGGAAACTCCACAACCTCCCTGGGCAGCCCCTGCCAGGGCTCTGGCACCCTCACTGCCAAGAAGGTCCTTCTCACACTGATG
>JAOXOE010000632.1:27344605-27359460 GCA_028565055.1 Phoeniculus purpureus | reverse complement strand
ACTCCACAACCCCCCTGGGCAGCCCCTGCCAGGGCTCTGGCACCCTCACTGCCAAGAACGTCCTTCTCACACTGATGTGGAACCTCCTCTGCTCCAGCTCACACCCACTGCCCCTTGTCCTATAACTGGGTGCCTCTGAGCAGAGCCTGGCTCCATCCTCCTGACACCCACCCTTCCCATATTCATCAACATCCATGGGGTCACCCCTCAGTCTCCTTTTTTCCCAGCTCCAGAGCCCCAGCTCCCCCAGCCTTTCCTCAGCAGGCTTCACAAATTCCCAGCAGTGAACCCATGTCTGCTTTCACAGGGCAACCCCAGGCTTTGCTGGGTGGTTTCCTACCTGCAGAGCCCCTGGCACCTATTGGAGGTTACAGCCCCAGAGAGCTCGGCAAAGGAGCAGGAGTTAATCATTACCCACCTCAAGGCCCTGTGCCCAGGGTTTGTGAGCTGCCGGGGGGCTGCTCAGAGGCTGCTTCCTGTGCTTTTGCAATCAGCTCTGGGTTCCTCTGGAACTCAGCAACTGCTGGCTCCAGGCAAGCAGCTCCATCTTTAGTTATGGGATGTGGGCAGGAAGCGCTGAAGGACACAGGGGCTGCGCTCCCTGGGTCAGGGACAAGGGGGAATTCTCTGGGCAACTGCCCTGCTTGCAGCTCGGGCTCTCCTGGCTGCTGCCAGGCTTGGGCCATCCACTGACCCACAGCCGTTAGGCCTTCCCCAGGGGCCCTGGCCATCAGCAGGAAGGACCCTGGAAGACCCTGAGGGAGCAGGAAGGACTATGGGGACGCTGAGGGACGGTGACAGTGGCAGAAGAGACCCTGAGGGAGTGTGAAGGACCCTAAGGGAGCGTGGGGTACCCTAAGGGAGCGTGGGGTACCCTAAGGGAGCGTGGGGTACCCTAGGGGAGGTGCCGACAAGAGGCCCTGTGGGAGCAGAAGACACCGCGATGGAGGCCTTAGAGACCCCGAGGGGCTGTGATGGAGACACGCGGGACCCTAGGGAGACACGAGGGGCCGCGGGGAGCGTGCAGGGCCCTGCGGGGCTCTCACACGGGTTCCTGCGGCCGACCGACCGGACACCGACACCCGCGCCGGGGGCCCTTCGCGAGCGGCGCAGCCGTGACGGCCCGTGACGTCACCCGGGGGTACAGCGCTACCCCGCTGA
The DNA here is from genome assembly GCA_028565055.1 of Phoeniculus purpureus. Classification (NCBI taxonomy): domain Eukaryota; kingdom Metazoa; phylum Chordata; class Aves; order Bucerotiformes; family Phoeniculidae; genus Phoeniculus; species Phoeniculus purpureus. The sequence goes on along the minus strand of JAOXOE010000632.1, from coordinate 27,358,299 downwards.
CCCCGCCCCGACCCGTGGCGGTGGCCAATAGGGTGCCAGCGGCAGTGACGTCACGGCGAGGGCCCCGCAGTAGGGTAGCGGCGGGCGGAGCGGCTTCAGTGCGTGTGAGACGCCGCGACCGCAGTACCTCTCGTTCGTGCGGTGTGCGCCTCCGCCATGTCGCGACAGAGCCCGCAAGAGGAGAACCTGCAGGGTAAGAGGGGGAGCGTCCGGCCTCATTCGCCCCCTTCCCGTCTGCACCGGGGCCCAGCGGCCTGCGCGGCGGCAGGAGGGGCGGGGACGGGCGACCCGCGGGGCCGCGCTCGCAACCCTTCGACTGCCTCAGCCGTGGGGCCGCGCTGGGGCCCGGGAGGGGCCTGGGAGGAGGTGACCGGGTCAGTCGCGGGGTCGGGCGTGTAGGAGCAGCCCGGAGGCGGCGGCTTCTCTGCCGGGGGAAGGCCCGTGGGCAGGTGGATGTGGGACTGGAGAGGTGCGCCTGTGGGGGATGGGTGAGGGACTGATGCGGTGCTGCTGTGGGGACTGGTGGGGTACTGGTGGCTTTGTTGAGTCTGACCTCTCTGGGCGTTTCCAGAGGAGGAGCAGAGGCCTGGAGCCCCTCTGCTCTGGGGACAGGCTGGGGGCATTGGGGCTGTTCGGCCTGGGGAGGAGAAGGCTCCTGGGTGACCTTAGAGCAGTTTCCAGCACCTGAAGAGGCTCCAGGAAAGCTGCCGAGGGACTTTTGTCAAGGGACTCTGGTGCTGGGTTCAGGCTAGAAAAGGGGAGATGAGAGGCAGAAATCCCTTCCTGGGGGGGTGCTCAGGCCCTGAACAGGTTGCTCAGGGAGGCTGTGGCTGCTCCATTCTTTGAAGTGTTGAAGGGCAAGTTGGATGGGGCTGTGGGCACCCTGACCTGGTGAGAGGTGTTGCTGCCCATGGCAGGGGGGTGGCACTGGGGGACCTCGAGCTCCCTCCTAACCCAACCCAGTCTGTGATGCTGTGATTTTGCTTTTCACTTCTAGTTCTGAAAGGCACAGACTGAGAAGTCGGTGTTTCCAGAGTAATTGAGCCTTTTTGAGTGCTGCTCTGTGCTCCCAGAGTGCAGCTCCAGGGCTGGGGTATCACGTAGGGTCGTTCTCAGCAGCCCACGGGTCGGGATGCTCAGTTCCACGGGCAGGTCACACACACTGTTACCTCTTTGTACTTCCAGAAATCCTAGCTCTTTCACCTCTCACAGTGATCCAGCCACACGCTGCTTGTGCACTGGCACTCTGCTCTCAAGGGGGTGCTCTCAACGTCTGTGCACTGGACCGCTGCTCTCAAGGGGGTCTGGAAGAAAGTGGGCAGCCACAGGGAGGGCAAAGCCCCCACAAACTGACAGAGGGGCTGTGCGGTGGTACAGCCCTTCCGCAAAGCTGTTTCTGCAAACCCCAGGATGTCCCTGTTCCAAAGGCTCTTTGGCTTTTGAGCAGGGAGATGCTGATGTTTTTAAGGCAGGTTAAGCAGTTGGGGATTTGTTGCTGGTTTAGTTTAAGAATGTTCAGCCTCTCCCGGGCCGGGACATCTGTCTTCACCTGATGTTTCACAGCAGGTCTGAGCGTAGGCTTCTCCTCATCTCCGCAGCAGGGAGGGTCCAAAGATGCTGTTGGCAGCTTTTGCTCTCCTGGCTGGTGGCTCTGCTTGCCCTGCTCCCCACACCTGGGGTGTTCCCCTGTCCTCCTGTTCTCACTGTTTGTTCTGTGCCCCGTAAGCTGTCCTGGGCTGGGCACAGCGTGTGCAGGGCTCCTGCTGCCGCTCGCACACACAAACACATTACATCAGGAAATTCCTCTGACACTGACATAATTGGGGCGCTGCCTGTCCTTGGGCCGCTGTACAGTGTGGCCACGGGCATGGGCCCTCCTGCCAGCCCAGGGGAGCGCTGTTGTTCAGCACAGTCCTAAAAACACCCGAGGGCCGTGTGACCATGGTGTCGTATAAGCGGCGAGGAGCAGCCACGTGATGCGGCCCTGCCACGGCCTCGCAGGTGTCACGCAGGCACTGAGTGCTGGCTGGACACAGCACAGCCAGGGCCCTCTTGGGCCCCAAATCCTCTCGATAAATAAATACAAGAAGGCCCTGGAGACGACTTGGTTTGGCAGCTGCCTGGGTTGAGCAATAAAAACTGAACACAGCCCGAAATCATGGAATTGTTTAGGTTGGAAGGGACCTCAGAGTTCACCCAGTGCCACCCTCCTGCCATGGGCAGCGACACCTCCCCAGAGCGGTGGGTGTCTCCTACAGCTCCATCCAACATGCCCTTGGACACTACCAGGGATGGAGCAGCCACAACCTCCTGGGCAACCTGTTCCAGGGCCTCAGCAGCCTCCTGGGGAGGGGTTTCTGCCTCAGATCTCATCTCAATCTACCCTCTTTGAGTTAGAACCCAGCCCCTTTGTCCTGTCCCCAGATGCCCTTGTAAATAGAAGATGAGAAGTGGCAGCTTCTGCTTTATCCTGCAGAGCCCTGCTGTGGGTGCTGGTGCCTGTGGGTCGGGCTGCAGCGGCTCTCACCCTGCGTTACCTCACCACGACCCTGTTGTGTTCCTGAGCAGGTTCCTGGGTGGAACTTCACTTTGGCAGCAATGGGAACAGCAGCAGGAGCTCGGTTGCGTCCACGGGCCAGGAGCAGGTCCCGGCCTCCATCCACAATGGGGACATGGAGAAGATCCTTCTCGATGCCCAGCACGAGTCGGGAAGAAGCAGCTCACGGGAGAGTTCCCACTGCGACAGGTAACCAGGGGGCTGCCCTGGGAGCAGTGGTGGGGTCACTGTCACACAGAGCCGTGGTTGGGCGTAAGGGACAGTTCCGGAGCGTGTGTGCAGGGAGGGCATGGCACATGGAAACCAGACAGAAAGCTCTTGTGAGCCCCAGCTGGCCAGCCGGGGCTCCGAGCAAGGCCCTCTGTGCTCAGTGGGTAACACAGGCACACAGAGCAGGCTCACAGCCGCCTCTCTGCGCACCAAAGTTCCCGGCAAGTCAAAGATGAATGGAGCAGGAGGGCTGGATTCTATCACCCAGTGACAGGTTAACCTCTGGATTTACAGTCAGGGCGCTACAGCCCTTGGGGAGAGCTGGGGGTGTAAAGGTCACTGAGGGGCTGTTGGTCCCCAGACAGCATCTCACAGGTTCCAGCGAGCTCTTCCCAACCTGTGCTTCTCTCTGTGCAGCCCTCCTCGTTCCCAGACACCTCAGGACAGTCACAGAGCTCTGGAGTTAGAGAGCCACAGCAGTGGAGAGAAGAACAGCTTCCAGGTAAGAACCTCATCATGCTGTGGGAGCTTACTCTCAGTGTTTGAGAAGCAGTGTGGGGAGGTCAGGGTGGAGCTGCTGCTGATCATTAACTGAGGTGTTAACTGAGCAACGAGGTGTTCCAGAAGGATCTCAGTGCCCTCATCTATTCAGGCTTCTCCAAGGGCCCCTTTACAGCCACCAGCTGAGAGGATCCTACAGGCAGCTTCCAAGAAAAGGGAGAACCCAGAGGAAACCCCCAGTGTGGAGCTGCCAGGCTGGAGGGCTGCAGGGGCATGTAGGGGAACATGGGTGCTGTGTGGGCAGCTTCCCAGGCAGAGGTTTTCCATCCCCTTCTGGCATCAGATCTCGGCGCAGGAGGAATTTCAGTTTGGATTGGGCAGCCGAGCACTCGGTCTCAGAGCTCTGCCGTATCTGTGCGAGCCCAGGTCGCTTCAGCAGCTGCTGTTTCAGTTTCTACAGCAAACCCATTGAGACTTCCCACTCCCTTTTCATGTAGAGCCCCCTGAGAGCAGAGCGTGGGGAGGCTGCTGTTAGCCATGTACAGGGTGTCCCAGGCTCAGTTGCCAGCCTGCAGCCCAGGCGGGTGCGAGCTCTGGTATGGCAACACCCAGCGAACACTCTGAAGGGTGAAGGATGACCCTACTCTGCTCTTGCTGCCTTCTCTCGGGTAAATCCCCAGCCTCCTGTGTTGTTGCAGCAGCAGATACTTTATCTCCTCGTTTAAGTTCCCAGCTCCTCGTGCCCCACCAAGCAGTTACTGCTTTAACTGTGTTTAACAGCCATCACCTCCCTTCTCCAGTTACTGCTGATCCCCTGCAGCTGGCTGTTGCCATCTCAGGGGCTCCTCCATTGCCCCGGCTGTTGGGATGAGTCCAGGGTTCTACTCGACGCCATCAACTTTTAAACAGCATTTAACCTGTTGGGTTGAACTTCCCTCAGCTTCGCGGTGGTGCAGCTGTGTCCCCAACACCCCGATCTAACCAGGCTCTGCAGCTCCTGCAGGAGCCCAGCGGAGGGAACTGCCCCCGCAGGGTTAGCTCTGGGTGTCATGGACGTGGCTGCTTTGTGATTAATGTTTCCAGAAAACCCTTCCAGTGTTGAGAGAATCGAGAACAAATAACCAGGAGGTAGAAGCCCCAGGGTTAAGGCTTCTGGCCCAGCGGTGTTCCCATTCCCTGGGTGGCTGTTTCAGCCCTACAGCCAGACTCTATTTCTGTTGGCAGCCTGGGCTCTGCTCGCTGCACACGTGGAGCTGGCAGCTCTGGCCTTGCTCAGCACTGGGGCTCTCATCCCTTGACAGCAGAGCTACTGCTCATGGAGGGGGTTGTTCCTGCGTCGCTGTGTGCAGCTGCCCAGGGCTCTTCACACTGACGTGCTCCCAGTACTGGCCCCATAGCAGGTGGCTGTAGGGGAACTGGGATTAGTTTGTCTGGGCTCAGTGTGACTCCAGTCCAGATCTGAGCACAGGGAAAGGGTTTCTCCTGCCAAACATCCATTGGGTTGGGGAGTTGGAGATACCTGTGGGTCCTGGATGTGTCCGGTCTGAGCAGCGGAGCAGGAGCTCAGGTGGAGCAGGGGCTTTGTTCCGCAGCATTAACCCCCCTCCCCTGCTGTAGCTGTGGTCTGACAGCGGCTCTTGGTTTCAGTCTGAAGAGGATTTCCTTGAGAGGAGGAAAGAAGTGGAGAGGCTCCTGCGGAGGAACGCAGACTGGATCTGGGACTGGTCCAGCCGGCCAGAGAACATCCCCCCCAAGTGAGTGCTCTGGGGGAACGGGTGTGCAGCCAGTGTTTCCCCAGCTCCGCCAGTGAGGTTGTGACTGCTGTGACTGGTTTCTTCTCCCACCCAGGGAGTTCCTGTTCAAACACCCCCGGCGCACCACGACCCTCAGCATGAGGAACACCAGCATGATGAAGAAGGGTGGCATCTTCTCTGCAGAGTTCCTGAAGGTTTTCCTCCCATCCCTGCTCCTCTCCCACCTGCTGGCCATCGGCCTGGGGTGAGTTTCACCCAAAACCTCCAAAGCTCCCTCTGTGTAAAACAGGAGGTACCTTTGCCCTTGGGAGGGGGCAGAGGGTTGCTTCAAAGTGCTTCCTCCACATTCTTGTGCCTGAGCTGCAAAGCGCCAGGTTCTCCTCCTGCTTCTCTCACTGGCTGCAAGGTTTTCAGAGTGAGGCAGTGCAGGTGGGGGTTAGGGATGGAGCTGCGACTATGGCTCAGTCCTTGATCCTTCAGAGACAGGAGGATCCTTGCAGTCTCAGCTGATGGCAGAGGAGAAGGTTACTTCTCCACCTACCACCTCACCTGGTGAGGAGGGGGGGCACCAAACAGAGCAGGAAGGGGTTTCCTTGATGCTGTGGGAGGCTTCGGCCCTGTACAGACCCAGCAAACCCCAGCCTGACACTGAAAGCAACTCTGAACAGACTGGACTCCTTCCAGACAGAAAAGGGGTAATGGCTCCTGTTCTCCATCCTTAGGATTTACATCGGAAGGCGCATCACAACCACAGCTTCCAGCAGCACCTTCTAACAGCCTCCAGATGCAGTTTTGAAGTGAAGAAGGTGCTCAGGAGGTGAAGGCCGAGTGGCCTGGGCCGGTGCTGGCTGCATGCTGAGTGTTTGCTTGTTCAGTCACTGTCCCGCTCCAGTAGGAACCAGGGGGGCACTGGAGCCGATGGGTGATAGAGCTGTCGAGGTCAGGCCCAGAGCTCCTTCCCACTGCTTTCAGCCCCTTCTTCCTGCTCTGTAGTGAAGTGTCTGGGAAAACCTGAAGAACTCTATGCTTAAACCCAGCCCTGGCTTTAACCCACCCTGTGATTCAGGCAGCTTCACCCGCACCGCTGGCTCCTCGTGCTTCACGGACGCAAACACCGGTCACTGCAGCTCTGCTCCCACCGCCCAGCACGAGGCCTCATGTCCCCTGAGCCGAGAGGAGCTCGGCCCCTCGAGGCTGCTCCTCGTGAGGTCGGTTTTGCTTTGCTCCCCGTGAGGTATCAGCAGGGGAGAAAAACCACCCTGAGAGGGCAACTTCCCTCGGTTCCTGCTTTCCCAGAGTGAGATGCACAAGGGCCTGGGTTAACCTTTGGACTTTAGTGCCTAATAAACAGCTGCTTCTGCAGAGACCTTTAACAACTCCCAGCCAATAGAGGTTCTGTTGTCCCCACTCGCAGACTTCTGCTTCTCAGCCTTTTTATCTGTAAAATAATAAACAAGCATCTTTGCTGGCCTTGTCCTGGGGTGGAGCCACCGAAAGACTGCAGGGTTGTTTTTACTGAAGGGATGCCTCTGCCTTCTGTGATTCTCCCTATTTAATGAGAAGATAAGTGTTTGCCAAACACCTTGTTTTATATATTGAAATAAAAAGGTTCCTTGTGGATTCTTGAGTTCTCCTTCCCTGCCAGGTTGTGTTTGGTGATGCAGGGCCAGGCCAGGGCACAGGAAAATCCTCCTCAGCTCCTTCTGTGCTGCTGGGTTGGGGCAGAGCCATAGGAGGGTCACCTCTCACCAGCCCACAGCCTGGCACCCAAAGATGCTCAGCCTCAGCCACCAGTGCAGGGGCAGGATGTGATCCCCCAGCACTGATTCCAGTTGCCGCTTTTCAGATACCACCAAATCCCTTCCCCAGCCCTTGGCAGAGCCTCTGGGGCTGGTTCTGTACCCCCTGAGCCCTCAGCAGAACCCCTGGGGCTCATTCTACACTCCCCTAGCCCTCAGCAGAGCCCCTGGGGCTAGTTCTACACCCTCACATTGTCCTAGCTGACCTCCCTGTTAGGCTTCTGGAGCATTTCCACAGGAACCAGAGCCTGTCTGTGCTCCTGTAAAACAACCACCATGGAATTGTGAACCCTGCTCCTGCCCTTTCCAACCCCTCTGAGAGGAAGGTCACCATCTGCTGATGCTGCACACTACAGCCCAACTCTACCACCACCTGACATCACCCACCAGGCAGGAGTCCAGATGCCACCAGAGCCCTGTCCAGAGCACAGGGATCTCCCCAGGTGAGGTCACTGGGCACTGAGGAGCCGTCGCACAAGCAGCTTCCAACCCTTCATGTGTCGTTTCTGGAGCAGAAAACTTCTGCTCCTCCGGGTGTTGCCTCAGAAACAACCAAGAGCTGAAGGATCAGCACAGAAGACCCTGTCACCTGCACCCTGTCTGAGGAATCCCATCACCCAGAGACATCCCAGCTGCAAGAGGTAAGAGTGGGCAGTGCTCCAGCAGCAGCTCTGGGAGCCTCCAGGAGCCAGAATTGAAAAATACAGAGACTTCACCAAACTGACGGCAAAACCTGCTCTGATATCTCAAGGAGGGACACAGAAAATCCTGGGACCGAACCAGAATCAAACGTGGTACCAGGAACTACACAAGACAAGATCTCTGATCCTTCTGCATCTTCACTCAAGTTCCACTCACATCATCTGAGAAAATAACCACAACTGGACCCTGAGGCTGAGCAGAGAGGAGACCACCCCAGCCCAACCCTCTGCCCCAGAACTGTCCCCCCAGGACAAAAGGCCAGGAGCCACCCAGGGTCCAGGTCAACATTTAAAATTTATTGGAACTTTTTGGTCAGAACAACCCAACAGTCTGTACAGCCCCCTCCGCGGTCGCTCCAGACGGACTCGGGAAGCAGGGTGAGTCCAGTGCTGCCACCACCCCCCTCCGCAGGCAGAGTCACGACCATCACACAGTATGAGGTGGGGTCCTAACTGAGAAGTCTCTCACAGCCCCTCAGTGGGAGCAGCACCTGCAGGACAGTCACTGTGAGGGCTGAGACGCTCTACTCTGGCACTGCCGGTGCCACTCGCTCATCACAACCCACTGTGTGCCGGAACCCGGAGGTGAACCGGGGCTGGGGTCTGGGCTGGGTCGCCGATTCGCAGGCACAATCTGCGGAGAACAACATCCAGCCGCTCCAGGAACACGCTCCGGCGCAGGCTGGTCGGGGCCGAGAGAAGGTCGATGCGGTTTAGGTCTCTTTGGAAAAGTAACGCGAAATAAAACAGTAGCTAAGGCTTGAAACAACCCAAGAAGCAGCAGCTCCTCGTGGCCACGGCGTTTGGCCCCTATCTCGGTGTTCGAACTGGAAGGCACCGAGCCCTGCTGAGCTGTGTCGCTGCTGGGTGTCGGGGAGCTGCAGGGTCTGGGGTGGGTTTTCCTTGCTGGCTGGAACCGCTGAGAGAGACATTCAGCCAGACACTGGAAATCAAATCCCCGTCGCTGCGACAAACACTAGAGATTAAAAACCATCGGAATGCATGAGGTCTGGCCCTGCCCAGCACCCAGAGGCGTCAGATGAACAGAGGGGCATCACGAGGGGCGGCCATGTCCCGTTAAGGCTGTGGACGGCTCGACAGTGACCTTCCCTGTCTTCCATTTCTTTCACGGGAGGGAAAACCAGTGCGACTGGGAAGACAGAGACGGTTCAATGGAAACTCCAAATCGAGAGGTGGAAACGCTGCACAGAAAAGGTGCCACAGCCTGTCCAAACAAAACCAGACAGCCTGGGGCTGGGGCTGTGGGCTCTGCACCAAGCCGGAGCAAGCGACAGAACAACAAGACTGAGGAGATACCGTCAGAGTTAAAAACACTGGTTACAGCTCGGTAGTTTATTGAGTGGTAGCCACCAGACGGTGGTCAGCGATACAGCCGGTGAGTAAATAGCCATGAGACCTGTCTGCCAGCACAACCCCAGCCCTGCCTCAGCGCTCGCAGGTCAGACCCCGGAGCGCAGCCCCGGGCCGGAGGAGGAATGTTGGCAGCAGTGAAGCACAAGGAAATGTTCTGAAAGGCCCAAATATTACAGCAGAGAGCGCGCGAGAGAGAGAAATGACACCTGGATGACGATCTTCTTCTCGATGTTCCGGTTTTGGTCTGTCAACTGCAAAGGGAGGCTCAGACTCCAATAAATACAACATGTCTGCGGCACCGGCCTTGTTGAGCGCCGCCCGGCAGGGCTGCCCCCGTGGGGTTCCGCCCACCAAAGCGCCCGACGCTCCCCACCCCCAGAAGGCAGAACCATCCCGTTGACTCGAACCCTGGGCAGAGCCACTCCTTTAGCTAACGGGCAGCGAGCGCATCAATGTTCCTCGACGCAGGACAACAAGGCCTTCTCTCACAGATAACAACTGAGCTCAACTAGGCGAGACGACGACTGTGTCCCGGCGCCCTGCAGCCTTAGTTCACCTTGTCCTGGAATATATACAAGTTATTGGTGGCGGCCACGGCGATGATGTTCTCCAGGGGGTGCCAGGCTGTGTGAAGGATCTTCTTGTTGAAGTCCAGACTGTCGACGCTGATCTCGTCCTTCTTCCTCTTGCCACCCGTGCACACCTTGCGCGGCTTCAGGATGGCGCGAGGTTTGCTGCTCTCTCGCGAGGCCTCCAGCGTGATGTCCCGCCGCGTGTTGCGGTCAAACATCCTGAAGAAGTTGTTGTAAGACCCCGTCATGATGGCGCTGTGCAAAGGCAGAGAGGCAGAGCCCGTTACGGAGTGGCAGCCGAGGGGACTGGCCCAGGTTCACGCGGAGGCTCCGTGCTCCTCTCCGACGCAGGACTTCGCTCTGCACTGTCTGCACTTCAGCCCCGTCCCACTCCACCACTTCCTCTTTCAGGTCTTCCCCCGGTCCCCCACCTGCTGCCCAGCACCAGCCTCGTACTCCGTATGTTCCAACGAGAGCAGAGGGGCTTTTCCCACTGTTACTCCCTCCCTGGGCCCTGCGGCAGCAGATGCCGAGGGGGAAGTGAAACCATCGCGAGCGGCTTCACTGCAGCAGAGTGATGTGAAGGAAGGTGCCGTCCTCTGCCCTGACCAGGAGCCCACCAGGGCCTTCGTTACCAAATGTCCTCCTAAAGCAGGAGCAGAACCCCCACGTGAACTGCTCACACAGCCCTGCGAAACGGCGCAAAGACTCTGCAGAAGCACTGGTGCAGGACAAGGGGCAGAGTCACCTCCCTGCACCCTGCCCCTGACCAACCGCCTGGTGGTGGCTCTCACCAAAAACTGCCTGAAACTGAGACAAACCAGTCAGAGAATCGCAGACTGGGTCAGACTGGGAGGGAGCTCAGAGCTCCCTCAGTCCAAATCCCCTGCCAGGGGGCAGTGACACCTCTCACCAGACCAGCATGCCCAGAGCCCCATCCAACCTGCCCTTGGACACAGGAGCAGCCACAACCTCCCTGGGCAGCCTTTTCCAGGGCCTCAGCCCCCTCACCGTGGTCACTGTTCTCTGTGCTGAGCACTTCTCTCTACTCATTAGCACTGGAGAAGGCACTGCCCACTTGCAGAAGTGCCACTGGCTGTTACAATCACAACCACCTCACCCTCACCGACACAACACTGCCCTCGTGGCCTTGGAAAACTCAGGACCAGGAGGGAGAAGGTGCTCTTCCAGCACAAAGCCCCACTCAGGCTGCGCCAGGGAGGCAGCGAGCAAAGCCCTCTGCTGTGGTTCAAAGGGAGGGGACAACCACAGCTGCCAGGACACCTTCACATGGGATCACCCTGCTTTGACGTCCTCCCTCTCTCTGGCAAAGCCTGACTGGAGCTGACAGGAAGAACCCCGAGATATCAGGGGGGGTTCCTCTCTGTTTTAGCTCAGAGGAGAACACGCAGGGAGAGAGAGCCCCAGCTCACCTATCAGAACCGTTCCAGCAGCACTCGAACTTGTCAAAGATGCAGTCATTCTCGTAGAGGGAACACAGTTTGCTCCGCAGGTACTCGTGAACCTGAGTGGAACATTTAAAGGGGCATTAGAGACACGGGGAAGGGAGCACAGGGGAGAGAGGGGCTGTTTGGGAGGAGCGAACCACCATACTTGGTAAGTCTCTACAGGCCTGTTCTCCATGTTGAGATCCCAGACTTTAACAGAGAGGTAGTCTCTGGTCATCATGTATCGGCCGCTGTGACTGAATTTCACATCAGATATCGACGAGATTATCTCTGAAAAAAATGATCTGCTGCTAGGATCCTCAGGCTCTTCAAAAACTGTAGACAGAAGACACAATTGCACGTGAAACCAACACCCAGTCTCACAGCTACAAACATTAGCTGTCGCGTGGACAGTTCTGTATCAGTGTGCCGGAGCCTGTCTACAGAGATGGGCTGGTGAGTTCTGTCCAGCCAAGGCTCTGCTCTCGGCTGTCAGGCTGACAGACAGCCCTCCCCAGCGTCCTCAACCCCAGCACCAGGCAGCTACAACTCACAGGTCTAGGGCAGCACAGGGGCACAGCCAAGGTGACAACTGCTCTGAGGGTCATGTGGAATAACAGCGATGGAAGCACCAACACCCCGAGCAGGGCTCCTCGCTGCGTGTCCTGGGTGTTCTGAGCTACTGCACGACACAGCAGCCTCTAGATCGCAACAGCGGGGGCACCACAGCACCCACGGACACAGAACGCCCCGCTACTGCTTTGACAAGTGATAGAGAAAGGATCTACTGAAGAGTCGGTCTCTGAAGTCAGCATCTCGCCACGCTACCCAGAGCTGTTACTCCATGCTGGGACAGATCCGTCAGACAGCTGTTACTGGTGACCAGTTCAAGTGCTTCTACATAACCAAACACAACCCTACATCCATAGATGGAGTGCCCAAGCGCTCTGCACTGCCCACTGCACGAGGATGTCCTTCCCCAGCACAAAGGCCTCCTCTGTGTGCCACAGAGCACTCACCTACCAACCCCAGTGTGGCAGCTCACCCCATGGGACTAGTGATACTGGTTAACCACAACTCCCAGAGCCGTGAAGAAGCAGCGAGGCTGTGTGCAAGGCCCAAGCACTCATCCTCACGGCTCCAGAGCAGCTCTCCTTGCCTGCCCACGCGGCTCAGCAAACTAAAGTGCAGCCATGTCTTTGCAAACGTCTCTGCAAACGCTGCTCTCAATCATTAATTCCAGCCCCGGTGCTGCAGGTGGGCACCGAGTCAACGGGTTCTGGCAGCAGCAGCCCAGCTCCTAACGCCCAAAGGTGGATGAACTGCCCTGGACTGGCGCTTGATAAGCAGGTACCTTTGAGAAGCACCAAGGCTGCTCTGCACAGAAGACTGGTCTCCCTGGTGCCCAAAGCACTCGTTCCCATCACTTTATGAGGCATAAAGGGGTGACGAGAGCAGAGTCAGATGGCCAACTGGCTCAGGCTACACCTCTGCTTGCAGGTGGCCTAGAACAAGACAGTTAGAAGGGTCCATTCTACCAGACCAGCAGCCCTCAGCTGGCACCCAGAGGCAGGAGCCCTACACCGCCCCGTGTCGCGCGCAGCCGCCGCCAGAGCCCCACCACCCGCCCTCACGTACACTTGGAGTGCCGGTCGCAGAGGGCTGAGGAGCGCATGTCGCACAGGCGGATCGTCCCTTTGCTGCTGCTGTACACGAACACGTTACAGTGGTGCGGGTGGAACTCGGCCGCCGTGATCACCTCTGTCAGCTCCTCCATGTTGGCGGGTTTGATGTCTACGATATCTGCAGGGGGTTGTAAAGGCCTCTAATGTTTCACGGTCACTTCTAGCGGGTGAAAAGCACTAACAATCTCTGCAGAAAACTACGGTTAGATCTTCACCTCCTCATGGTGAAGGAACCTGAGCAGATCTAAATAGCATTAAATTCTAGACTTTACAACGCAACTCTAGCAGAGGCTGGGAATGATCTCAGCCCACTGCCAAGGCTCCTCCTTAATGCTCCCTACTTACACCCTGCAGGTGCTCACCCCAAGCTTTACACCACCCACCAGTAGGGTACCTGATGGTACCCTACTGCTGCTGCTCTGGTTTTGCTGCGTGTCTGTGGACGCAGGATGTGCTGTCAGGCCTGCAGAACCACCCCACCATTATTTCTGCAGTCAATCATTTGCCACAGCACAAAAGTGGAAACTGGTTTTCTTTACAGAGAAGTGTCACCTGGTTGAGACCTTCAGCTAGCTCATACATATCATACTTCCCAAAGATCTCAGCTCCTATTTAAGTTGGAATGGGCTGCCCAGGGTGGGGGTTGAGTCCCCATCCCTGGACATGTTTGAAAGTCGCTTAGATGTAGTGTTGGGGGGATCTGCTTTAAGGGTGAACTTGTAGAGTAGGGTTGATGGTTGGACTCGATGGTCCCAGGAGTCTTTTCCAACCTATGCTCTGCAGAATCTGTGATTCTGTGAAGTTGGCTACTCCCAAAACCCTTCCAGAACACTTTCTCTTCAGAACTCCAACTACCAACTGTTTTTCCCACTGGCACCACAGCTGCCTTCAGGAACAGAGAGGAGCATCCCTGGCCCTGCTCTCACTGCAAATCCCCGCATCTCCGAGTCCTGTCATATGAAACCCAGTCAGAGCAGGTGCTTGAGTCTGGTGCCGTTACAGTGACTCTTTCAAATCACAGAACATTAGGGACTGGAAGGGACCTCCAAAGATCACCCAGTCCCATCCCCCTGCCACAGCAGGATCCCCTAGA
>JAOXOE010000632.1:27326616-27343267 GCA_028565055.1 Phoeniculus purpureus | reverse complement strand
TTCTCCAGTGAAGTGATCCTGCTGTGGCAGGGGGATTGGACTAGATGATCTTTTGGGGTCCCTTCCAATCCCTAATCGTTCTGTGATTCTGTGAACTAATCCACCCCAGCGGCGGCCCCTGCCTGATAGGGAAATCAAAAACATGATGCTCTGAGTTATCAGGAGCGGTGCTGGGAGACAGCCCAGGCAGAGAGAGCAGCTTTCCAGTGTTGCTGCTCCCCTGTAAGAGATGGGGATCCTGTTTCTCTAACACCAGCTGCAGACAGAGCCCCTAAAGCCCAAGGTATGTGAGCTCTGGCTCTCCAAACTCTGACCCCTTAACACAGACAGGTAACTCCAGGCCAGGCTTTTCTCCCTCCAGCACTAGATGCTCAGCCTGGTTTGGTCCATCGCCCATTGTAGGCAGTGGGGCCTGCTGAGGTCTGCACTGCAGCTCCATCAGCCTCTCCCAGAAAAGAATGAAGTCTGCGAGATCTGCATCTTAAGGAGAGGCTCTTGCTTTGTGCTTCCCCCATTCAGCCAGGCGACTCGTACTCCTTCAGTGACAGCCAGCACCTCGTAGAGCCGCACACCACGCTCTGGGCTCTCCACATTCCCAGGTGGGTTGATGAACTCCCAAGTGTACCTACTCCCAGGCACTCAGTTAGGTCCTGGCTCCCACACACTCAGCCCAAAGCCACCATTCTAGACGAAACGGATCTCCTTTCCCAGCAGGATTAAGCTCTGGGCTCAAACACATCTACAGCTCCAGTTTAACGAACAATTCAAGCAAAAGCAAGGCAGCATCTCTCTAAAACAAAAAAAAAAACAAAAACCCACAACTGCCTGGTCCCTGTGACACCAGGAGGGAGGGGCATTGGCTCTGAAAGAGGTGAGAGCACCAGTTGTGTTCCTGTTCATGATAACAATGTCATAAAGAAACAGGAAAACCCCCAAGCCCCGGTTTCATTTCCTGAGCTCCTGCTTGAAACGATCCCAACTGCGAGGCTGTGCAAGCGGTCAACGTGGAGAGCAGAGGGGGCAGCCCCAGCCAGGGCTGCTCCACACTCATTTAATTGTTACAGAGGTAACGAGGAGCCTCCACTTCTACAGGGACCCTGACGCTGCTTTTCACCGACACGGCTCAGGGGACAGCTCTGGAGACCCAAAGGCAGAGAAGGACACGCAAAAAGCCATTTCAAGTGTCAGAGCAGGAAGATACCCGTAGTGCTGTGATTCTGAAAGGATCCCGAAGTCTTCCATCTTCATCTTTTAAATTATAACCTTCGGCTCTTTTATCCCTTTCACTTATTTTCCATAATTTAATAGTTTTATCTGAAACCAAAAAGTGACACAGGCTTGAGAACGAGTTAAAATTCAAAAGGTCATCACTACATAACAGTGTCATCAGGGCGGGGATTATTCATGTGTCTGGCTTTCCACTTGCTGCAGCAGAGGGGACCCTGCTGAGTGCTCCAATAGCACCTCAACACTGCCTACACCTCCAGTTCAGAAGGGACCCTGCTGGAGGGCTCACACAGCACTTCAGCACTGTCTACACCTCCAGTTCACCACCACCAACTGACAGAGGGAAACAGCCCAAACCCACACCAAGCTCAGGCATTGGGAGAGTGCGGATGGGAAATGTATGAAAGCAGTAGTAAATGACAAGGACACCCCACGTAGATCCCATCTGAACTCCAGCATAAGGGTCTCTCTGAATAACACACACATTTCTGCCTGGCTAGCAAGGTCCCATTGCAGTGACCCTTCACTCACTGCTCCAGCAGGCCTTGCCTGACCATCTGAACTGTTTTATACAGACAAATGGCAGCGGAACAAACACAGCCTCGCAGAGATTCCTGAGACTAACTGCCTCAAGGAGACCCAGGGTTATTGACCCTGACAGTCACTCCAGGATGCAATTACAGCCATCAAAATTACAACCCAAACACACTCTGCAGATGGTTACAGAAGGTACCAACCCTACCCCAAACCGCTCCAGAACCAAACCCCGTCCCAAGCAGAGCAGAGGTGAGAGGCTGCTCACACGGGCACAAGCTATCTGTGTGAAGACACACTGTTCTTACCATTAGTGGAGAGCAGGAAGTGAGCAGCATTCTGCTGGGGTAACCACCGAATCTTATTGATTTTCTCCTCAATTTCTAGACTTTTCAAGTAGTCAAACTCAGGCTCGTGACTCTGGAATGTGCTGTAAACATTGTACTCTCCCCTAGAGTGAGGGCGGCTTTTATTCTGCAAGGAAACAGAGCAGGGTTTGAAGTGATGTGGGTCATGAGGAATTGTACAGACAAACCAAAGGGACACCGACCATCAGAAATCAGCTCCCTGCAGCAGGTGGGGAGGTACCTCAGTTCCCTGTGATGCTGCTGGAGTCAGCTGCTTGGAGCTGAAACACTGCCCCATGAGTTCAGAGCACAAGGCACAACACCTCAGCCTGCCCTCCCCAGTGACAGCACAAGGGAACCTTGGTAACGACCCCAGGCTGTAATTACCCCAGTCTGAGCCCCACACTGTTTAACCATCTTGTAGGACACTGGTCATTAACCTAGTCTGAGCACCACACTGACTGGTGTCAGACACTGGTGTGGTTCCAGGACTACACCCTTCCAGACTTTCCTTCCTCTCCAGAAGTTCTGTGGTTTGCACATGACAAGTGACCCCCATGCCCAGCTCTGCCAGTCCCGTGTTTGTGCAGGAAGAGAGGAGAACATTCCTGTGGGAACAGTGTGACTTGGGGTTTGGCATTGGACTTACACAGCAACCAGGCACTCACAGCTCTGCCTTTCCCAGCAGTAGTCCCACCGCAGCCACGAGGAAAAGCAGAGATCCTGAGCCACAGACACTCCTGACCTCGGTGCCCATGTGCCTTAGTTAAGGCTGCAGAGCAGACTAAATGATGAATGAGCTGTCTGGGTGGAGCAGGGTGATATTTCAGCAGCTTTCCCACCAATACGATTGGCATTTCATTGCCTCTCAACATCCTCCCAGCAAAACCGCTCAGTCACCTCTGAGAAGTATTTTATCAGGGTGAAACGCAAGATACCAGAGGGCTGTTTGTTATCCAAGCCTCACCTGAGCCACACAACAAAAGGAGCAGGATGCTGCTGAGCAAAGCCCAGAGCACCCGAAGGCTGCTGTATGCCAGCACAAATAGGTGAATTAAAATTCCATCATCAGTTTTAGTCTTTCTGGCCCAGCAGACTGCTTGGGCTGTAGTAGCTCTTCAGAGGGACAGACACAGTACCTCCTGCACTGAGCTGAACTTCAGCAATTCCCTCTTCATCTGAAAATGTTCAAGTGTTTCTGCAGTAGCTGCTCCTCCTGGTTTGGAATTACAGGATCCCTGACCACATTAGATGCTTAAACCTTCAACTTTGGAACCATCTTATCCTGCTGCCCTGTCAGCTTAACTCATCCCCTTTCCTATCCTCTCCTCAAAAGCAACACAGCTGCTCTCAGATCCACCTGGCCAAGTGGGAGTTCAGAGGTCCAAGGCCACTCTCCAGAGGTATCCTGAGCACCCAGGGTCTGTGTACAAAGGACTCTGTACCTGTATAAGAACTCGTTTGGACTTCCAGGACTTTTTTAGTGACGGGGCGAGGGGAACCAACATCAAACCAACCAGTCAAGCTCAGCACAGGGCTGGTATTTAAAGCACCTTCTGAGACAACCGTCCAGCTCCCGAACCCTCACGGCACAGAAAGGTGACGTGAGACAGTGCAACACAAGAACAGCACAGTAACAGCACGTTTGTTTTGAGAGTCACTGACCTCTTGTTCCCTTTGAAATATAACCACTCGGCCACCTTTGTCTCCTGTTGCAAGAAGATCACCAGAGTAATTAAATTCAACTGTTGAAATAATATCAGCTGTGAAGAGAACACAAAGAGAAGAGCACTATGAGGTGGCAGGCAAATCAACGTGTTTTAACACTCCAACACAAAACTACAACCTGTATTAATGCAAAAACTTCAATTCACATTGGCAGCACCCAGAAATCAAACCACGTTTCAAAGCCCAGCAAGGTTTTATTTTCAGGCCAAACCCCTTCCCTATGTCCCAGGCTAAGCCCCCAAAGGTGACAATCACATCGGAAAAGGCCCATCTGCAGTTGACTTTGGAGCACCCCTGCAGCTCACACTGCTCCAAGAGAGCTGAGTGCTCCTGGGGTTAGTTTGGGAATCTGACTTGGGCCTCCCAAAAGATGAGGAAAGAAAACCCCAACCAAAGGGAAGCTGGGCCTGCCCAAGGGGAAACAAGGAAGGGAAATCGTTCCAGCTGAGCTTCCGGAGCCAGCCTAGCGCAGATGCGCATTGTGTGTGCACCAGCCTGGGAGGAAGGGCAGTGTGGCTGAAGGAACAGGAGAGCACGGAGGAAGAGCACAGGACCTCCAGTGCCAACCGACTGCAGTGCCCTTGGGACTGAACCTTGAGAACCACCAGTGTTTATTCACCACAATTAATCCCTGGAGGTGGCAATAAAGACCTAATTGCCTCTGCATGATCCCCAACCATGGGGCCCAGAGATAAGGGCTGTAAACGTCTGTCACAGGGTCTGGGCATATGGTACAAAACCAACAGAGCACCGGGTGTAAGATTGTCAGCAAACACCGCTGCCCACTGCTGCCTGCGGCCACGCAGCTCCGTCCTGACGTAGGCACAGAAACTCTGAGCTCGCAGGCAGCTGACGTCAGTTGTTTTCAGAGTTTGCAGTTGGAGATGAGATGGAAACCGCTTCCCTCTATTGATCATACTGTGCTATCTGTTCAATTCCTCTCAATGACCCCCTGTCTCAGAAGGGAGGTGATTAGGAAGCCTATAATCAGGTCTCCCAATGTAGCCTCCATATTTCATCTGTATTAACAGATGTCCTTGAAGTACTTTTTCCCTCTTGTATAAAGATCACGATACTTTGATGGAAATGATTGTTTTTAAAACACAAACACATCTCTGTGCAGCTCTACCCCAGCCTCCACACTCACATCCCTGGCCTGCGTCAGGACACAGCTCTCTCTGCATTCCTGTCCCTTTTGTACTGAAACGGAAGGGGACTCCTGAGAGGATGGGCAACAGTTTTGATAGCTACAGACACAGCAGTTTCTAGCTCACTGACTTCTCAGTGAATCCAGTTCAGACTCTTGACCCCAAACTAGTCAGTCTGTGTAACAAATACCCACATGTGGTAATCACAGAATATTAGGGATTGGAAAGGACTTTGAAAGATCATCCAGTCCCATCCCTCTGCCACAGCAGGATCTCTTAGACGCAGTCACACAGGAACACGGCCACGTGGGTTTGAAACATCTCCAGAGGAGGAGACTCCACAAGCCCCCTGGGCAGCTCGTTCCAGTGCTCTGTCACACTCACTGTGAAGAAGTTCCTTCTCATATTTATGTGGAACCTCCTAGGCAAACTAGTGAACCTGATGGAGACGTTATCTCGAGTAAATTCTACTTCAGGACTGACAGCAGTGCTAGAATAAACTCCCCCCTGCATCCCATGATGGCACAGTAAGTACCCTAAACCCTAGGTGAATGGAAGTGGTGAATGGTGGAAAAAAAGAACCAAATCCAAGAGTAAGTCATCAGCGGAGTGAGTCCATACAGGGCTTTGATGACATTACTTGCTGCTACCCAGCCAAACCCAGCCTTGGCTTCCTTTAAGATCTGTGGAGACATGTTCACGGAATCACCTAATCATTCACGTTGGAAAAGACCCTTGGGATCATTGAGTTCAATCATCAACCCTACTCTACAAGTTCGCTCCTATGTTCAACCCCAGGCACTGGGGGTTCAAACAGAGCACAGGGAGAAGCAGGAAACATGACAATGCCAGTGGAGAATGGCTCTATCCTAACTGACCACCAGCTGGAAAAGGCAGCCTGGAACTTTACATCAGCCATTGTGCTCCATGCAAACCAGGACGTGGAGGGGGCACACTAGGATAAACACAGAGACTGCCTTAAAGCATTTTCCAAGATTAAAAGCTTTGGAATGTGATGAATCCACTTTTTTTAGCAGCACTGTACTTTGTATGTAACAACAGCATGAACTACAGCCAGCTTTCCCTGCAGGCACCCTCAACTGAGGTGCATCAACCCCCAAAACAGCTCCAGTGTCTCCTCAGCCCTCCACTGTCACCAAGCAGGTAAAATGAGAACTTATGAGACCAGGGCTAAACTCCCAAACTCAGTGTGAAGCAGCCCCTGTGTTCTGCTCAGCAGACTTCACTGGGGGAACAGGGAGCAGGCAGAAGGACAAGTCAGCTTAGCAGTTTCAGCAAAACCACACAAGTCTTGGCAGGTCCTTAATCACCCTGTTAAGCCTGGAACTTTTAAAGCTTCTTTACTGTATCTCATCTTTTTCTGAGGTGTGCAAGCAGCAGTTTGATTTCCCAGCAGAATCTTCAGTCTTCTCTCCACACTAACAAAATAACTCACTAAGAGAAGTAGAAGGGAGTGAGGAGAGAAGCTGGCAGGGTACTTGCTCACATGCAGCATCCTAATGTTCCCACTCTCTTTTCCTAGGCAAGACACCTTGGCGATTGTGATTTTCCAGACAGGGAGGTTTGTCCAGCTTTCCCTCCTCTTCTGTCCCAGTGAGACAAAGGACAGGAGGTTCCACATCAATGTGAGAAGGACCTTCTTGCCAGTGAAGGTGCCAGAGCCCTGGAAGGGGCTGCCCAGGGAGGTTGTGGAGTCTCTTTCTCTGGAGATGTTTCAAATCCACCTGGCCATGTTCCTGTGCAACTGGATCTAGGGGATCCTGCTGTGGCAGGGGGATGGGACTGGGTGATCTTTCGAGGTCCCTTCCAGTCCCTCACGATCTGTGATTCTGTGATTCCCTTTTCAAATGAGGACATCAGGTAACCGGCCAAAAGAGCCAACACCAGCAACATACAAACCCTGTCGACAACATCATCGGGTTGGAGCACTGGCTCCTCCCTGACAGCAGCAGAAGAGAAAAGCAGTCAAGACTTGCAGTCAGCTCCTACCTTGGGCATAAAGCCCCTCTTGCTGTAGGACACTTCTGGTGAAACGAAGGCTGTCCAGGGTGTTTCTGAGATGCCCAAGAGCACTGCTGGTACTTAATGAATCGTCCCCAATATTCCAGAAACATCTTTATCAGCTGCCAGTTCCTGGTGGTTAACCCTGAGCTCCCTCTCCCCTTCGGAACAAACGTTGTTCCGGCGTTGGCAGCAGCCAGAGGTTCCACCAGCCTCTTCCCCTCTCATTTACACTTCAAAGCCACTTTTTAAACCACAAAATAGAAACTGATTTTGCAGGGTTAAAAGCTGACTTTCCAGGCGAGCTCCATCCCAGCCCAGTCTGAGCCACTCGCACATCATCGGACCCAAACTCCTGCTTCTCCCCCGTCTCGACGTTTTCCATCCTCCGCTCATCTCCCACCGAGCCCCCTTGGTCCTTGAAAGCAGCTCAAAGCAAGGTCCCCTGAGATGCTGCTCTGCACAGACCTTTCTGAAACACGGAGTTGCCACCGAACCCCCCCGCCTCCTCCAACTCCACAGTGAGAGGCTCTCAAAGGCGGGGAAGAGACAGCAGACAGAGTGGGAACGCGAGCTTCCCGCTCACACACAGACACTCAGACCTTGCGTCTAGGAGCAAGAGATCCCACGAGGGGAGCCAAAGCAGGAGGGTTTGGAAAGGTCTGTCTTTGGGGCGACCCAATCGGATCCTTAGTTCCGGCAATCAGACTCCCTGTTCACTGAGCACGTGGGAAGCAGAAGGGAAGAGGGTCCGAGGGAGAAGGCTGCAGAGCATCTTCCATCCACTGTTGCAGCGCCAAGAAGCCAGAGCTCCGTGGCTGTGGGAGCTGGGCCCGGGCAGAAGCAGAGGCACAGAGAGCAGCAGCAAAGACACAAGAGTCAGCGAACATCCCCCTGCTCAGCTCGTGCTGCAGACGCCACACGCCGCGACCAGCCTGGACACTAAGGGGCCTGGCCCAGGAGAGGGGGCACTGCATGAACCAAGCAGCTCCAGCTTGTTGGCTGAGATCAGGAGCGGTCCAGGACCTTCCCCTCCCTGCTCCGCTGAGCGTGCACCGCCTGGCAACCACCTGGTGCGTGACGCCGCCGGGCTGCCTTCAGCGCCAGGACAGGTGCCACGAGCTCCTCACCGGCACGACACAGATGGCAGCAGCACTCGCAAACCAGCCTGACGGACAGCTCGAGGAGAAGAGCCGACGCCGACCCGGCAGCATGGGAAGGGGAAGACTCTCCTCCTGTGCCAGCAGCCTATCGGCAACGGGCTGGCTCCTCGTTGGAAAGAAGTCTAGAGCACCTCTGGGGGTCTCAGGTATCTGCAGAACACGTTCGCACGTCGGATCGCTTCCGCTAGTGTCCCGCGAGGTTACTCACACGCTGCTGCGTCCGCAGCAGGGTCCCACGGCCCTGGCACTCGCCTGTGAACAGGCAGCTCAACACACCGGTGGTGACACCGACGGTGCCTAGTCAGCTCCACCTGAGTGAGGAGCCAGCGCTGCCTGGATAGAGCAGCGGCAGCGACGCAGACACGGGGGAAGCCGCAAGTCGGGTCACACAAACCGTTTGGAGCCAGGCAGGTCTCCCTAGACCGAGGGTCACCTAATCCTCCTCCAGCAGCTCCCCGACGCCTCCGTACACGGTAGTGACACACAAACAGGAGGGAAAACCAGATCACTGTTGATCTATGGGGCAGATAACGAGGGGCAGAGCCTTCTAATAGCGTCCTGTCAGTCCTGCCCAGGCACCGCTGCCTCATTACGTGTTTGCCGAGAGCGGCGGCGGGGCGCCGCGCTGACACCTGAGCGACAGCGGCCCGGGGTCCCACGGAAGTGTCGCGGGTTCCTTTCATTACCCTGGCGAGCGAAAGCAAATTTGCCTTATGAAAAGCAATTACTGCTGAGCTGACCAGTGCACAGCGGCAATATGAGAGGAGATTGCTCATCCCGCTATGCAAATCCTAAACCAGCAAACTGCTGTTTGAGTTTGCTTTAAACCAATTTCACCTTGTTTGAATTGCAAAACCATTTAATCTCCATAAAGTAGGTTATTATAATGGAGATCATATTTTATTGGCGCAGCCGCCGCCGGGGACAAACAGGGTCTCTGCAGCTCAGCTTCCTCCGTGGCTGGGGCTTTGTTTGGCCGAGTTCGATCAAGGGAGGGAGAACACTCGGGCCCCTTAGGTCTGCAACGTCCTGAGAGCTGTAACCCCCAAGTAAGAAGTACTCAAGAACAGCGCACGGCCACAGTGACGCTGCACCCGTCTGAGAGCAGCCACCGCTGCAGCCTGCCCAGAAAACACAGGATCTTCAGTCAACCCTTCCCACAAGTGCTGTGGAACAAACAGAACCACGCTGTTCACATCACAGAACCACAGAATCACTCCAGTTGGAGAAGACCCCTGGGAGCATCAAGTCCAACCATCAGTCCCACTCTACAAGGTCACCCCTAAACCAGATCCCCCAGCACCAGACCTCAGCCACATCTAAACTCATCCAGGGATGGGGACTCAACCCCCACCCTGGGTAGCCCAGTCCAGTCCCAGACCACTCTCTCCAGGAAGAATTTCTTCCTGATGGTCAGTCTAACCCTCCCCTGGTGGAGCTTGTAGCCCTTCCCTCTGCTTCTGTCGCTACTGACCTGTGAGCAGAGCCCAGCACCAGCATCTCTGCAGTGTCCTTTCAGATAGCTGTAGAGAGCGATGAGGTCTGCCCTCAGCCTCCTCTTCCTCCAACTAAACAGCCTCAGCTCTCTCCATCTCATCAGATGGATTCTCCAGGCTCTTCCCCAGCTTCACTGCCCTCCCCTGCCCTCGCTCCAGCCCCTCGACGTCTCCCTGGGACCGAGGTGCCCATAGAATCAGTGTCCAGGCCAGAGAGCCGCCCCTCACAGCTGTGGACGTGGCGACGGAAACAGAACCTTCTGAGTCAAACCAGCACCGAGAACCGCCGCCACCACCTCAAGGGCACAGAGCGTCAAAACCTCTCTCAGCTTCCACGTTTCAACACAAGCAGAGAAGGCTCCGCTTTGGTGACCTGGCAGCCACGTCTGCCCCGCCGTGATGGGACGGCACCCGAGTCGCCACCGTGAGCTGGCCGAGTCTCACCCCAGCGTTTCATAGCCGCCTCTGTTTTAGTGTCCCTTAGGAAAAGGATGAGCCCGGGCAGTGGATGCTGAGCCCGGCAGCCTGCACAGTTCACCAGCAACAAGGGCTGAAAGTCACGAGAAGCTGCCGTGTTTTCTGACTGCGATTGCAACAGCAGCTCCAACGGGACCCCCCTTCTCCAGGCAGCACAGCGTGGCCGGAGGAGTGACCTACAGGCGAGAAGGGCCACCCCGGAGCTCCTCGAGGCATCACCCCAGTCAGCATCGTCTCACCTCAACGACGGAACATGAGAGCGCAGCCTGGAACCCACACAGAGTGGCTCTGGGAAGGGACCGACGGGGAGCTGGCAGGCTGAGGAGCAGGGCTCCTGCGGGAGAGGCGAGGAGGCAGCGGGTTCAACCAGCCCCCTGAGCCCAGCACAGCCCCTGCGCCTCCCACACGGAATCACAGGCAGCCAGAGCTTGGAAGCGACCCGCAGGGATCACCTAGTCCGACCCCGCTGCTGGAGCAGGGTCACGGCCCCGACACAGAGACTTGGCCGAAACACAAACCGTGAGGTTTGGGTCATTGGAAACAGGAGGAGAATCGCCACCCCAGCAGTGCTCCGCACAGACACTTGCGAGCAGTCGGACAACGGAGTGGCACCGCACCCCTCAGAACCTCGGGGAATCCCAGCAACACGGGGCCGCACAAAGGGAGCGTCAAACTGCCCACTCGTGGCAGCACACCCAAGCCAAAGAGCTTCTGCCCTCCCTGCAGAGACGCCGACGATCCCATCCACGGGGCCACAGACCCTGCAGAGCCAGGCAGCGAGGAGGCAGCGCTGCCCCTGAATAAGTGTCAGACGACCTTGTCCATCCTCCTCACGAGGAGAGCACACAAACGACAATCCTCACCAACACTAACCAGGGGCACCTCACACTGCTCAGGACGGGCCGCGTGTGAATCACTGGGTAGCACCGAATCAGCCCTGCGAGACTCGGCGATGGAAACCCAAAGACCCCAGTGCTGACAGGTCCCTTGATGTGGTGACAAAAGCAACCGCGGCTGAGATCCCCGGCACCGCCGGCTCAGCGAGGCTGCACGTGTTCGCTGCCACCTCGTGCTCCGTTCTCCTCCTCCAGTTCCAGCCCGGACTAGAAAGCAGTCTCCGTACGTCTGAGAACAAAGGCCCTGTCGCAATGCCAAAGCAGGTCCCGAGTCAAAGGTGCTGCAGAGATGCCGTCAGCCCAGCGCAGCGATGCAGCTGCACGGTCAGATCAGCGCTGCAGCAGAGGTACTGACCTGCTGCGGCTCCGCGAGAATCGGATGGCTGCTCATTAAAATCCAGAGCAGAGGGTTCAAAGCGAGAACCCGGGGAAGTCAAGCTGTCCTCCAGCCTCAAACACCTTTTGATGAGACACAGAGGTGATGAAGGCAAATCCAATCACAGGAAAAATGAATAATCAAATCAAAATGGAAAAGGGGGGGACCCACACTGCAAAGGCAAAGGAGATGAAGGCAGAGCTCCCCTTGAAGACCTCATTTTACACCGAGTTTAGTGCTTCTGAAAAGGAATCCAATTTACATCGGCAGAAGACAAACCCTTCTGCTCCCAGAACAAGCCCAGTACAACCAGCACTAGAGAGCACAGACTCCTGCCACCAGCAGCCAACCCCAGACCAGGTCAGGGCAGCCTCCCCGCAGGCCTAAAAGCCACATCCATTTTCTATGGTCATTCACCCTCAAATCCTCCTCTCCTGCCAGACTGTCAGATGGTGGAACAGCCAGCAGTGCTTGGAACAAGGATTGGCCAAGTTCACAGGGGATGGGAGGCGGAAGGGAAGGGCCAGCAGATGATTTACACAAGAGGCTCAACAACTATCCAACCACTCTACAGGGAGAAGGTGGTACTTTGTGATATTAACCGGCTGTGGAGAGCGCTGTGGAGCCAGGGACAGCCAGCATGCACCAAGCCCTACACACACATGCTCTGATGAATTCCGTGCTACCCACCTGCTCCAGTCCAGGTATGGGCAGGCACTGGAGAGAGCCCCAATAACCACAGCCCTCACGGGCACAAAGGCTCCCTCTCTTCTCCACCAGCACAATCCACCTGGAAACTCAGCACCACCAGAGTGAGAACCTGCCACCCACCACAGACCTCAGCTTTCTCCTGAGACCACAGACTGACAGCCACACAGCTGCACAGTGCACAGGACACGTAGCCATCGCACCAGGCCAATTCCCCAGAGGCTCACTGGGCTCCTCCTTGTAGTCTGCCGGCAGCCCAGGGAGACACAAACATGCACCAAGAGAGGATCCACACGGAACGACCTCCCAGGCGAGCTCAGGGATAAAGACGGGCTCTTGAATCACCATAACCACAGTAACCTGTCAAAGCATCTTCTCCCTCTAGCAGTCTGTAGTGGATAAGGACAAGCTGGGTCCAGGAGATGAACAACCTACCTTTGGGGCTACCTGCCAGGGAGCGCCTCCTGCATTGAGATAGGACGGGGGTGACGACTCATTCTGGCACCACTAAGTGACTTCAAATCTGCTGACTGCAGCAACCCCAGACTGCCTCCGGCACCTGCATCCCCTCGCACTGAACAAGAGGGCACAGCGGGCACGTACTCGGGGCACAGAACTGCGGGTACCACAGCCTGAGACCCTGCTGTGTGCTGGGTTTGTGACGACCTCAGGCTGACGGAGACCGCTCCGACCCACCCCCTGTTCCGACAGGGCGCAGACTGCAGCCGCAGGCAGCGTCGCCGCTGCGGCCAGGCTCCTTTCGCTAGCGACAATGCGGAGGCAACACGGGCAAACTGCCTCCCGCTCCCGGGCGCTGCTGGTTCTGGAAGCCCTGCTCAGAAAACCCCGGGATAAGAATGGCTCCGAGAGACTCTTTAAATATTAAACACAGCAAAATACTGATGGATTAAGAGAGACCCAGTTTCATAATCATAACGCAAAGCGCCCGGCGCACGCCGCTCGCTCGGCACCAGCTCTCACGGCGACGCCTGGCATTTAAAATAGACTCGGGTTCATTACCGAGGATGTTTGCTCCTGTGGAAAACAGTCAGTCACTCAGATGTATTTGTTTTAATTTCCTGGATATTAAACCCCCGGTGGGATAATCTCCTCCCCATCCATATGGGGAAGGCAGGTTTGCAGGTCAACAAATCCCACCATCACTTGATTGGATCCAAGAGCAGCTTAACGGAAGCAGCACAAGGTTGCCACGGCCAGTCCTCACCAGCAGCCTGTTCCGCGGCAGTGACCGGCAGGTTGAAGTCACCAACACTCTTGTGCCCAGCAGCTGAACCCAGGGTTCTCTCGTGTGTCTCTAGTTGGCCACAGCTCGTGTTAGCTCTGCCCCACAGGACGAGCCCCTCTGTGGCACCTGAGCTGCACACGGGGCAGGTGCTCGCTGCCAAGCGGTGGGCACAGTCCAAGTGCAAGATCCATCCCTGCTCAGCCCGGAGAAGAGAAGGCTCTGGGCACCTTCCAGCTGAAGGCTCCGGGCACCTTCCAGCTGAAGGCTCCTGCAGCAGGGTGACAGGGAAGCTGGAAAGGGACCTTCTATGAAGGCATCTACCGGGGAGGGCAGGTTTAGATCAGATCTCAAGAAGAAATTCCTCACTGTGAAGAAGTGGAAGTGTTCAAGGCCAAGTTGGACGGCTCCCTGGGCACCCTGAGCTAGTGAGAGCTCTCCCCACTGACAGCAGGAGGGTTGGAGCCAGATGATGCCTGAAGCCTGAGCTGTTCTGTGACTGATTCTGCGGAGGGCAAGCGGGACAGCTGCAGGAGCCTGTTCTCTTAAAATAAACTGTGCAGCCCAAGAATAAACTGGGGGAAGGACAGGAACTGGACAGATAAACTCTCTGCTCATTAGCTGCAGCTCTGCAGACTCCCACAGTCCAATGAAAACAGCCTCTCGCACACGGCCCAAAATACCTGCAGCTTCAGCCTGGCAGAGGATGGAGCAGTCACCTCGGCTGCATCTGGAGAGAACAGCGCTCCCCGGAACAAACAGACTCCCACAAGAAACACGGTCCCTGACCACTGGCTGTTCAGCCCAGACCTGGCTTGTCACGGCAGCCCAGCCGACCGCCCAGGCCGCTCCGTACGGCACAGCGCACGGAGCCGCCCGTAGCCGGGACCAGCAACCGGGCTCAAGGGAGAGGCTGCCCTCACACAGGTCCCCGGTCGCAGTGCAGCAACGCCTGAGCAGAGGCTTCATCTGCAGGACACCAACTCCAGTTCCTCCCCAAAAAGGTCACCCAGGAGACACTTCTCTTCAACAAACACACAGCAACCCCCCAAGCCAGATGAGAAGAGGGTTTACCGAGAGGCTGTCCCCTCTGCAGCTGACACAGATGAGGACAGAAAACAAACCACCTTCTCTCTGCTGAAGGATCAGTTTCTGCAGCTCTTAGGGGCAAATAAAAACGGTGCCTGCCCAGCCACAGGCTGCCCTGCGGTCAGCCCTCTGCACAGCACAAGGCTGCAGCGAGGGAAGGGGGGCAGAGCAGCTACCTGCGCGCACAGACACCTCGGTGCCCCAGACGAAGGAAGCGCCTGGGTTTGTTTCGTTTCACCGTTGCACTGAACGTCCCGGTGAACGGCAGCGTGCCCGAGGCGACCCAACAACCGAGAGGCGCTGCCTCAAGCCCCCTTCTGGGCAAACCCACTGCACCGTGCGCAGCAAACACGACCGAGCTGCAGTCCAGCTGGCCACGGCCTCTTGCGCCATCTTTCCACAGACACAGAGAAGTCTGTCCTATCAGTGTGAGCAACGCGGAGACCCCTGGGTGCTGCCTGAGCAGTCACGGGCTGCATTTCCAGGCAGTTCTTGAACAGCCCGACCCTAGAGATACGATCATTTCTACTTCCCAATAACCCGGCTCCATTATTCAGCCACCCTGGATGGATCCTTCTCCCAAATTCATTTGCATCACCAACCCAAACCCTTCCTAGTGAAAGCTCTCCCACCACTTCGGTGCAGCTCTCGTGTTTCTTAATCCAAACCACATCGCCCAGTGCTTTGCATTGCAAAAGCAACAGATCCAGCCCACCTGCTTCAAATTAGGGTGGTTTTCAGCAAAAGATGAGCAAAGGGAGAAGAGCTAGAACAGACAAGGGTTTTGCATCCCCACCTCGGGCTGCAGCAGTGCCTGGCAGGGTCTGGCTCCTCCTCGCGCTCTGGCTCCGCAGGTTCTTGCTGCCTTCAGCCACATCCTTAGTCTCCCGGCTCCACGGACAAGGACAGGTGGTGATGTGGGTGACCGGCCGTCCCTGCCTCCGAGTCATCCCCTGCTGCTAGGGGCCTTTTCTTCACCCTGCAATGGGAGCGACCAATTATTTCTGAGGACTCGGACAAAAAGGAGTCCAGGAGGGGAGGTCGTTGCCGCATCCCTGGGAAGCTCACGAGCTGCTCACCCCTGCGGGAGCCGGTTCACCTGTCAGCAGTCAGTCTGGCCGTTACTGAGCGTTTAACTGCTCCTGCCTGTGTTTCCCAGCGTGCGCCTTGCACTGCCCAGCATGCGGAGGTAAAGAATGAGCTCAGGGAGCACCAGGGTCTGAGCTGCACAACACTGGAGACTGACCACGGCCCCTTTCCGCTGCATTTTTATCAAGGAGCGATAAACTGATCAACCCCCCAGCAGACCAGACTCCTCCAGGTGCTAAGCTGCTCCCCATCTGCCTGCCCAGAGAACTCCAAGCTGCCTCTGCTCCCTGACTTTTCTCAAGCCCTGAGCTCCTGCAGCAGGCTCCCAAGGAAGAGCCTCTCAAACGCGGCGCCTGAGCCAGACCCGCAGCCGAGAACAAAAGTGCCTTCAGAACACCCAGATTTAAAGGGCAGCATCGCCAGGCTCTCAGAGCCACCCGAGCAAAACCAACCTCGCTCCTCTGCACCAGAGGCTGTTAACAGCAGCGACTGGTGTTTGCATCACAGCCCAGCTGTGCTCAGCTCAGGATGGCCAGGTCACTGCTCAGAGCACAAGCCCATGGCCAGCAGACCTCCAGCAAGTCAGGTGCGTTGGCACCAGACAGGCAGCAGCAAAGGGCACAGCCTGGGCTGGCGAGGAAACCGGATGTGGAGGGAAAGGAAAGGAGGTCCCCCCTCCGAGTTCCCAGGTCACTCATCTCAGCTCCTTTGTGGAAGCAGACCCTCAGAATTGGGAGCAGCTGCAGGGAGCTGGGTGGGCTCTTCTTGGCAAGAGGGCACCAAGCAGAGCCGAGCAGCGACCGCTGCTGAGCTGGGACACACAGATGCCATCAAAACCGGGGGCTGTCATGCTGGACCTTTCCAGAGAACCCCAACACGTGGAGCTGCTTCCATCGAGCCGACCTGGCAGCTCCTGCGGCTCAACCACTGTGCGGCCGACATCCCGAGCGTGGAAGTTACCGTCAGCCCACTGGAACCCACTTCCGACCTGCCCTGCCTCAACGAAGTGCAGAGCCAAGGGGCCACCACCCAGCCAGCCCGGACTGCGCAAACCAAACTGGACTGACAGCGCACGGCGACGTTCCACAACCCATGGGGACGTCACTCA
>JAOXOE010000632.1:27305417-27316957 GCA_028565055.1 Phoeniculus purpureus | reverse complement strand
AGGTTCCCCATCAGTGTGAGAAGGACCTTGTTGGCAGTGAGGGTGCCAGAGCCCTGGCAGGGGCTGCCCAGGGGTGTCGTGGAGGCTCCTTCTCTGGAGACGTTTCTCTCATTCCTGTGTGTCAGGGGGATGGGACTGGGTGATCCTTTGAGGTCCCTTCCAACCCCTAATAACTGGATCTAGGGGATCCTGCTGTGGCAGGGGGTGGGACTGGGAGGTCTCTCGGGGTCCCTTCCCATCCCCAGTGCTCTGGGATTCTGTGACTCGAGGTCTAGAGGTACCAAGCCACGGTGCTGTGTTGGCTCTAACATGGTCCCTGGGGCTGAGGTCAGAGGCAGGAGAGGAGCGGTGTTGCAGCCCAAGAACGCTGCTACAAACCAGCAGTGAGGGCTCAGAGGAAGACAGACCAAGAAGCCATGTTTGGCTAGCAGTTCAGTACCTCTTCCAAGTCATCCTCAGGAGTGCAGGGAGTCTGATCTGTGCGGTCGGTTTGGTACGAGATGGAGGAAGCGTCCGACTCCAGGGAAGCCTCTTCGTCGTAGCCAAAAAACGTCTCCACGACCGGCTTCTGGCAGAGACAAGGGGTCAGAGAGCACAGCCCGGGCATGTGCATGTGGCACGAGGCCACCAGCTCTGCCAGCCCTGTGGAGCTGGGCGGCTGCACACAAAGCCCTTCAGAGGAACCGGGGTTCCAGCCTGCTGGCAGCTCCCACCTGACTGCTGTTTGCAGAAGCAGCCCAGTTCTTCCTGTGGAGACTCACACGAAGCTTCTCGCCCACAACAGTGCCCTGACGACCACTGCGACCCTTCTAACCCCTGCCCTGCCACTCTGGTCATCGGGTATCGCCGGGCAGCCCCAAGTCCCTGCCCTTCTTAATGCACCCTCCTCCCAATGTCTCTCCCTTTGTGGGCTCCTCTCAGCAGGAGCTGGGCATCAAAAAGCCTTTACTAGCCCACTGCCACCACTGGTGGCCCTCCCATGAGACAGTAGAGTCAATGGATCAGAGAGTCACCAAGGTGGGAAAAGGCCTTCAAGGTCATCAAGTCCAGCCACCTGCCCTACGACCCTCAGCCCCTAACCCATCGCCTCAAGCAGGTCTGCAAGAACACTCCACTCGCAGAGCTGAAGTTCTTCAGCCCAGTGATGCTCGGACACTAGGGGGATGGATCTGCCCACCCCGAGCTGTTGGAAAGCACAAGGGGGGTGCTGGGGCAAGGGCAGAGTGACTGCCACAGGCTGGAGAGCCACGAGCAGAGAAGCCAGAGCTGGAGAAGGGCCTGGACAATCAGTCTGATGGGGACAGCTGGAGAGAGTTGGGGCTGCTTAGGCTGAGGGGAGCCCTCATCACTCTCCATGGCCATCTGAAAGGACCCTACAGAGATGCTGGTGCTGGGCTCTGCTCACGGGTCATCAGCCACAGGAGCAGAGGGAAGGGCTTCCAGCTCCAGTGGGGGAGGGTCAGACTGGCCATCAGGAAGAGAGTGGTCAGGGGCTGGGCTGGGCTGCCCAGGGTGGGGGCTGAGTCCCCATCCCTGGGTGAGTTTAAAAGTCACTCAAATGTGGCGCTGGGGGATCTGGTTTAGAGGTGACCTTGCAGAGTGGGGTTGGTGGTTGGACTCTGTGATCCCAGCACAACTGTGTGATTCCAGGAGCCATCTCAAACCCAGGTGTCTGAAGCACTGCTCGCTGGTGCTTCCCCAGAACAGCTCTGGGTGCAGCCTGGAGACAAAACCCAACCCCACCGCCCAACCGCTGGTTATCTCCTTAGCTCCGGCAGCACCCTAGTTGCTCATGTGCAGGGCAGAGCCTGCTCTTGCGGCCCTGATGGTGTCACTGATGGGAGCACCCTGCCTGCAGTTCGTGAACACCTCTGGCTATATCACCCAAGCTTATGACAAGGACCCGTTTGCAGAACAGTCCCCACAGGGCTCTCCGGTGCTGCAGGAAGCCTTGCGCCCCTCAGCACGGCCCCAGGGCCCCAGGTTCCTCCTCACCTTAGGGACTCTGGCCATCTTCTTCCTCTGCTTCCTGAATCTCAGCAGCTTATCCCGCTCCTGCAAGAGCCAGACACGAGCATCAGGCGCTTCCAGACACCGAAGCGACGGCGCCAGCAGTCAGCATCAACACTGTGACTGGGGGACTTGTGCTCTGAGCTCATCCCAGGGGAAGCAGCAGCCTTCCTCTCCCACCAGAGGCACTACAGCTTCCTCTGCTGTGGTGCTGGGCACCTGCCCCGAGAGAAGCACCTCAACGGAGGTGCGAGGACAACCCTGGGCGCTCTGATGGGATTCAAAGGGCGAGGGGACAAGGATGAGGTTCAGGGCATCCTTACCATGACACTCTTCACGTAGCCAGCCGTTTCCAGGGTCTGAGGGGGGAGAACAGAAGCTGTCAGTGAGGGCACAGGCTTCCAGCAATGAAGAGCAGGCTCCAGGCACGGAGGCGACCCCTCAAGGGTTGGGATTTCAGTCTCTTCTCTCCCCAGAGACCGAGGAGGTGTCAAGAAGCAGCAGCACCCCAAAGCCACTCCTGCAGAACCCCCCTTGCTCACAGCACTCCCGCCAATCCCTGAGACACCAGCCACGTCCCGCTTGCCTTGAGCTCTGCCCGTGGGCTCCCAGAACTCCCCCAGCCCTCGCTCAGGCTCCCTGCCTGCGGCCGTGGCCTCAGCCCGAGAGCAGCGGGGTTACCTTGGAGAGTTCGTCAATGAGGTTCTGCTGCTCGATGACTTGCAACCTCAGGAAATCAACTTCTCTCTCTTCCTGGCTGTGGTCGAGGTCGTTTAAGGAGCTGGGTCTCCGTATGGCTCCAGCTCTTTGCCTCTAGAAGAAACCCGGAGCAGAGTTGGCGCTCGGGAGGCTTTGCCAAAGGGCAGAGCACAGCTCTTCCCCCCGTGGGCATCTCGGCCAACAGCTCCTCTGGCAGCCAGCCCGATGCCCTTTTGCTGAGCATCACACCCCAGCAACCACAGCCTGAGCTGCTGCTCCTCAGGCTGCTGCACGGAACTCATGGCCACTGGGGAGGACGGTGGGCACCGGGGTCTGTGGCACCAAAGACAGGGGCTCACAGCAGCTCTGCTGCACTGGCTCATCGGTTGTGCCAGGAGCTGGGTGACTCCTCCTGCAGGAGAAGGGGTCTGTAGAGGTGGCACTAACGTCCCCTCTCCCTGGGCCGCTCCTGCTGACTTCAATCTGCAGCAGTCCCACAGGGGTGACCTCAGCCCTCCAATGTTCACACAGGGTCCCACCTCCTGCTGCCTGACAACAACCAGCTTGGAAAAGGGAAGAGCCGGGAGAGCAGATTCCCTGGGGACTACCAGGTGCTTCCGGTAGAGAAGCCCAGCGTGAGGCAGGTGACTTGTGCTCAGGAAGGGGAGCAGCAAGGGACTGGGCAGCATCTTGAGCCAAAGGTGCAGCCCCACTCTCCTCTTCAGAGAGAGCCGTGAGCTCCACAAGAGCCATGAGCCCCAGGCACCCACCATCGCTATGTTCTCCTGCGTCACGAACTTCAGCTTGTTTTCCATGCGGCGCAAGGCGTGGGACAGCTCCTCATTCTTCCTGCTGAGGCGCTTGTTCTTGTCCAGGATGGGCTTGTACTGGCTTTCAGCCTCCCTCAGGCGTTTCAGCTGGAAGGTCAAGAGACAATGAGCACCTCCAGAGCTACTGCTTCGTCAGAGACACCAGGTATCTTCCTCCTTTAACTACCGCACGGTCAGGATTTGCTCTGAAAGCAAAGCAGCACCGACCCAAGCCTCTTGGTGCTTCCCATGTGAATGGGGATTGCTCCTCCTTCCCAAGGCGCAGTGAGTGCCCCCTGTGGGGAGGGCATTTGGCTCTTCAAGTTAATAAAACCAGCTCCAGCCACTCCTGTCTTAAAAATGCATCATTTTACATGTAAAGATGAGGGTGATAACGATGGGACAAGGGGCAGCGGGTGTGAGCTGGAGCAGAGGAGGTTCCCCATCAGTGTGACAAGGACCTTGTTGGCAGTGAGGGTGCCAGAGCCCTGGCAGGGGCTGCCCAGGGGGGTTGTGGAGTCTCCTTCTCTGGAGACGTTTCCAACCCTCCTGGCCATGTTCCTGTGCAACTGGATCTAGGGGATCCTGCTGCAGCAGGGGATGGGACTGGCTGATCTTTCAAGGTCCCTTCCAATCCCTAACGCTCTGTGACACTGTGATGCGGCACATCCCTAATCACAGGGCGTAGGGAGGAGGCTGCTCCCCCTGCAAGGATGCCCAGACACCGCAGGAAGAGGAAACACCTCGATGTTTTGGGGCACAGACAGGGCCAGGGCAGCAGTTCCCCCACCCAACTCACCAGCTCGTTTCTCTCCTCTGACAGCAGTGCGTTGCGGTCCTCCAGCTTCCTGATGATGGCACTCAGCTCAGCGATTTTGAGTTGGAAGCGCCGGGCATCCTTTTCATCCAACTGCTGTTCCTAAAACAAAGATCAACTGCAAATAACTGCTCGGCAGTGCCTGGGTGACAGCACCAGCTCCCACAGCCCGAACCTCCTCTGAGCCCAAAACACCTCGGAACCTGCAGAACCCCACTGACCGCTGCACTGCGGGGTGAGCCCAGTGAGAGGCAGGAGGGGAAACAGAACACACGGGGGTGCAGATGCATGGCTGTGCATACGCAAATGAGCAGGGGTGTATGCAAATGCCTCGCTATGTAGATGCAAATGAGCAGGAGTGTATGCAAATGCATCGCTATGCATATGCAAATGAGCAGGGGTGTATGCAGACGCAGGGCTGTGCCTATACAGTCATGCACGGGTGTGTGCAAACGCACGATGGTGCGTGTGCAAATGCACCGGGGCCGGTATGCAAATGCACAGGCACTGGCATGCATATGCAAACGAGTATGCAAATGTGCGGCGATGCAGCCGCAAGCGCTCAGCTCTGCGGGTGCAAATGCACCGTCACACCCGATGAGCCTGGGAACAAAACCCAGGACAAGAGGCAGTGTCTCCCCCTGCGCCGCTGCTGGACTGAGTGCTCCAGCCACATCACCCGCTCCGAGGGCTTGGCCGGAGGAAAAGGATCCTGGAGGAGGTAAAGGGGGAGAACATCCGTGCAGTTACCCCACGGCATCAGCTCTTCCGCTTAAGGCTGTGGCCCTTGTGGGGCACTAAAGGGTCACTGGTAAAGCCCAAGGGGCGGCCCTTTGTCCGAGTGAGAATCAATCGAGTCTATCGAATCCGTGAAGTCTATCGCATTGTGGGCACAGCTGTAGGCTGACATGTTTCTCGTTCAGAATCAGAGAGGATTTACGGCTGTTTTCCAACCCCACAGACTTTTCCCCCTTCTCTAGGACTTGCCCTGATGTCTGGCAGAAGCTGGGTACCAATCCAGACCAGCGAGTTAGTGCTGGGGGCACACTGGGAGGTTCTCGGGTTCCTCATTCAACAGGTGCAGGAGAGGCTTGGGACAAAGCATAAAGAGGTTGGTTTGCTCAGGGACGGGTGTTTACACTTCCACTGAGGAAGCTGAGGCTGTTGCAAGAGAAATCTTGATGAGAATCAGCAATGGAGAGACTTGTGTTTGTCGGGTGCATGAGGGCAGCTAACCAAGGAGGGGGCGGTAACTACTGGCAACTCAAGGCAAAAGCGGGAAGGTGCCGTCGTTCTACTGCAAACCAAAATGCCATCGTGGGAGGGTGGCTGAGGAGTCATGGTTTGGGTATCGCATCGCAGGAGAGAAAGAGGAGGCAGTGGGTCAGCGGGTGTTCAACTCGCTTTCTGCTCCACGAAAGCGAGAGAGAGACTTAGCAGCGCAAACCCCGGGCAGCGGCTGGGCTGGGAGGACGGTGGGGTTGCCCTGGGGCTGCCACACACCCAACACCTTCCCCCGCTTCCCTCTGGGCACTGGCCTTGACCCCACAGGCAAAACCCACTGCGGGGGCTGCGGAAGCGCCCACCCGCACCTCACCCGCTGAGAAACGTGTCTGCGTCGCTCGTGGGCGAGAGTGCGGGAGCGATGGCGGCAGGGGATGGGATGGGGAGGGAGAAGGAAGGAACGGAGCCCTTTCACCCCGCTAACAACCCCAAACACGCCAGGGGACAGATGGACCGCAGAGCAGCTGCTGCCCCGTGACAGGCTCCGGCTGTGAACCCGAAGGGGTTGGCTAACGGAACCCTGCGCCCAGGGGGGTTCTCCCCTGCCCCGCTCTGGGGAAGCTGCTGCCCGAGGGTGGCACTCATCAAGATTCCGTCACTTTGAGCCGTTCGTGTAGGTGAAACCACGTGAAAGTGCTTACGGGGCTTCCCGACTGGTCTGAAGCGTCTCCTGCACCACCTGCATAAGGAAGTTCCCGCTTGGGGCTGCTCAGGTGCCGGTCAGACTCTTTGATCTGGGACAGCTGTTCATCTAAAGCCTCCTTTTGGAGCTGCAGTCTCTGAGCGTGCCCGGCTTGCACCCCTAACTCTCTCTCCAGCACGTAGACTGCTCTGTCCTTAAACTTAATCTCCTCCATCTACAAGGAGAAGAGAACACAATCACACAGGGCGCAGCAGAGCATCACCCCACCCGCAGCCGTGGGAGACACAGCAGCACCCCCCTGCAAACAGAACAGCAGCCAATGCATCGACATGAGCAATGGACCCAGCTCGGACCCGTGGCCGCTCTTCTGGGGCCACCCAGAGTGAAACCCACCCCCCTTGTCAGCAGGAGTATTTGTCGTGAGGTGGTTAGGAAACACCCCGCAGGCTGAGCTCCACCCCAGGGCAGCTGGGGGAAACCGGAGACGTTAACATCCACATCGTGATCCGCACCCCCTTGACGACTCTGCAGCCCTGAGCTTGGGAAATTGGAGAGTGACCTCAAAAGGAAGCTCTTCAGACCTGATTATCCTCTAGTAATCAAGGACCGGGAGTTTTTAGAGCTCTCTTCCCGGAGCCTCCCACGTGAGCAATTTGTTTAATTACCCCCTTCCCAGGGAAGGTTCAGCCTGCGACAACAAACACTGCGCAGAGTCATTAAGTGATGGAGCGACAGGCGGCAGCTCTAGTCTCTTTGCCGGCTCCGCTCCCGGCCGCACCCGCTCCGGGAACTTCGCCTGGACGCTCCTTCCGAGGGCCGACGTGGGATTCAGGCCATGGTCTGGTGGGCAGGAAGGCACCACACGGGTCCCCAAGTGTCCATCTGGCTGCTCCGAGGCACCAAGGTGAACAAGACCGTGGGTTTAAGCTTTGGAGACCTGGACACGTTTGATGGGGAGGATCCCGTAGAAACCTGTCCTGTTTGGAAAAGGGAGCTCATCCGCCCCGGGAGGCTGCCCGGGGAGCTCTGGTGCTTTGCCTGGGCGCTGGACAGGAAGGGCACTGGGATCTAACAGCACCTCAAGCACTTCGTCCCAGTAACCGCAAACCCAGCGCGGGCAGGGCTCTCGGGACATCGCTCCCACCCGCAGTGCTTGGGGCGGGCTGAGCACAGCCCGGAGCCCTCTGGTAGCCAAAGGAAGAACCGAGCTACCAGCCCAGAGAGATCCCCCACAGCGCCCGGGGGGGAAGAGTCGGGCTCTGCCCCGGCACAGCGTGGGGGAGCTCAGAGGGACCTGCCCGAGGGAGCTCTACCGTGAGCTCCCGCAACACCCCCGCTACGTGAGCGGAGCGGAGCCAGCGCGGTGCCCTGCAGGGGCTCTCCAGCAACTCCCATGGAGGCAACAGACTTGGAATGAAACAAAGAGAAGCCCCGCAGAGCCCTTCTGCTAAACTCCTGGCCGGACGGCAACCCCAGAGGACGCAGAAGGTGAACCCCACGGAGCGATGGGTTGTCTCCGACCGGCAGAGCCCCGGGCGGGTGGTCCCCACTGGCGTGAAAACAAAGACACGGCACCACGCAGACAACACGAATTAGGGGGAACAAAGAGGCTGCAGAAAACACAGATCGCTCCACACACTTCACTGCGGGCTGCCTGCCCAGAAAAGCCTCCTCGAAACCACCAGCCAGCCACGGGAACACCCGTGCTCCCAGCTCCCCTCACACTCCCCGCAGCCCGGCAGCAACGGGGTGTTGCGGTACCAGAGCAGAGGGAACATCCCGCTGGAGAACCCGCTCAGCCCATTTCTGCCCGGCCTCAGCCACACCGAGAACAGACGGGAAACCACTTGCCACTCACTGGAAGCTGGTCGCCAGGTGCTCACCCTGCCAGGCTGCCGCTGGCCTCATGCTGTGGGGGGTGCAGAACCGGCGGGATTCCTCCTCCTCTTCCTCCCCAGCAGCGTCTGACAGCGACAGCAGCAGCAGAATGTGGGGAAGGGCATCAGCGCGCCGGAGCGCAGCATCCAACCTCCTGCGAGGATGCCCTGTGCCGCGGAGACTAAGCCCGTCGCTCCTGGCTGCCTCGACTCGGGATGAATATTGATGCGGGAGCTCTAATTAGCGCCCAGGCCAATTATGCAAAGATAATCCTGCGCACAGGCCAATCTGTCAGCCCCTCCTCCTGCTGCTCCCAGCGCTGGGGCTGGGCGGGAGCCCGGTGCTTCTCCTTAAACGTCTGATTCCCGTCGCGGTTGTAAAACCAGCACGTAGGGTCCCTGCTGGGGGAGTTTCTCCTCACGGTGTTCCCGGAGCCTTTGCAGCTCTGCAAATCCTCACATTCCTTCTGAGCAGGGCCGCAGAGTCCAGGAACCCACCTCTGGAGCTGCAGCAGGTCCAGTGCTGGTGAGAAGCCCCTGTCCCAAGCAGTGACACGACAGACTCATCTCCCCGTGAGTACCGTGTCAGAGCTCCCCATCAGGAGTGTGAGGAGACCTGCCCCGAGGCTCAGCCCTTGGGAGTGGAGGAGACTGAGCTGCCAGGACCCCGGCACTGGGGCTGGCACCAGGAGGCTCAGGTGAGAGGATACAGGGTGACCCTGCAGTGTGATCCACCCCACCAAGGGATGCAGCTTGCATGCAGGGGCAGAGGCGACATCAGTCCCATGGGCAGCGCTGATTGTGCTCCCTGCTCTGTTCACCTCCAGTTTTCCTCCAGGGTCGCAAGGAAATAAATGCAACTGGTCCTGTGTCCTGGTGAATTAGTCCCGAGTCCTTCACATTCCTGGATCAAGGAGGGCAAACTCTGATGATACCCAGGGCCGCGGCACCAGATCCGCACCAGTCCCTGCCCTACGGGGCCGCGGCACCAGATCCGCACCAGTCCCTGCCCTACGGGGCCGCGGCACCAGATCCCTGCCCTACAAATGCTGGGAAGCCAGGTGACATCTTTCAGGACCTGGGCTGCCTCTGGTTTGGAGCAGGGAAAATTCCCCCTTTTATGGCAGAGATGAAAAACACAATCCCAAGGGCCACCCCTTACCGTGGCAACCCCCTTGCTGCTCCTGAAGCAGTTCATCCGCTCCGACACACTGGCCCCCAGTGCTGGGAGAACCACGGCCGTGCTCCACCAGCCAAGCAAAGGGACCTGGCAGCATCTCCTGGGAAACCTCCTCTTACGTCTCCTTCCAGAAGTCCCCCTCCTGACCGAGTGATGGCTGTTGGCAGCCCACGAGCAGTGGTCCCATAACGCCGTCAGATCATCAGCCAGGAGCAGAGGTGGGACACCGTGTTCTCCGCTGAACAGGGACACGTGTGAGTGGTACCAGCACCTTCATCCTGCAGCGGGATTCGGCTCCAGCCTCGGCCAAGGAAGAGCCTCTTGCAGACGGATCCCATCGCAGTCGCAGGCAACTGAAGGGGGAGTGTTCACATCCCGCCCGATAAACGTGGTGGGGCCGTTGCCAGACACCCAGCCCTCTGCGGAGATGGGATTTATCCTTGGAAAAGTCCCAATCAAAGCAGATTTTCAGTGGCTGATCCCTGTTTGCAGCGAGGACCAGCAGGATTCAACGCGGGGCTCTGTTGAAGGGTAGGAGGGGAGGAAGCACTGAGCACAAACACTGTCCCATTTTCATTCCCCTCTCTTGCTCTCCCTTCGATTTCTCACACTCAGGACTGGCTCAGGACAGTGTCACTAGTAAACTGGCAGAACTGGGAGGTCTGTTGACCCTCCTAAGCGCAGGCTAACGTCGTGCAGCCTGTAATACTCGGGGCCTCTGGCACCCAGGTTTGTCTGGAGAACATCACAGAATCATCCAGGTTGGAAAAGACCCCCAGGATCATCCAGTTCAACCACCAACCCTACTCTACAAGGTCACCCCTAAACCAGATCCCTCAACACCACATCTGAGCAACTTTTAAACTCATCCAGGGATGGGGACTCAACCACCACCCTGGGCAGCCCAGCCCAGCCCCTGACCACTCTCTCCAGGAAGAATCTCTTCCTGACGGCCAGTCTGACCCTCCCCTGGTGGAGCTGGAAGCCCTTCCCTCTGCTTCTGTCACTAACTCCTTGTGAGCAGAGCCCAGCACCAACATCTCTACAGTGTCCTTTCAGAGAGCTGCAGAGAGCAATGAGGGCTCCCCTCAGCCTCCTCTTCCTCAACCCAACAGTCTCAACTGTCTCCATCTCTCCTCATCACATCTCCAGTCCCTTCCCCAGCTCTGTTCCCCCCTCTGCCCTCACTCCAGCCCCTCAATGTCTCCCTTGGACTGAGGTGCCCAAACCGGACCCAGTCCTCAAGGTGCAGCCTCTCCAGTGCTGAGTGCAGGGGGACAGTCACCTCCCTGCTCCTGCTGGGCACTCAGCCCATCGCCCCAGTCTGCCCAGACGCCTCTGTGCAGCCTCACTACCCCCCAGCAGACCAACACTCCCTCCCGGCTGTTGTCTGCAAAAGTGCTGCTGTAGGTGAGGTCTGAACAACAACCGATCACAACCCAACCCCACCCTCGGAAGGAATCGCTCCCCCCACCACCGTGTCTGCCTCTCGGTGCGGGGTGACTGCTGCGGCGCCTTTGTGAGCACAAAGACGGTGGGTTTCACCATAAAAGGGAATGAAAAGGAGAAGATGAAGAAGAAGAAACAATCAATCACCAGGAGAATTAATATTTAAACAGCCCTACACCTTTCATCCGATCCCATCCTTCAACCCAGGCGCTTCACCCGTCTACCAGTGCTGGAGGAGCCTGAAAGCACTGAGGTGCAGGGTGATGCTGAAGAGATCCACCTGCCCCTGCTCTGCAGCAGCCTTGAAGGTCTCAGCAACGGTCCTGCCTGAGGTGTCAGGGTTTTCAAAGCAACCCCTGTGTGACTGTGGGGGGGACTGTGTCCACAAGGTGATTGGGACCTGAATCTGCACCTCCCAGACATGGGCAGCCCCTGAGAACTGCTTTAGGCAAGGGGCTTCCACCGCTGCAAGGCTCAGCCTCCCCGAGCGCAGCCCGCTGTCTGCTGCTCTCACCCAGCACAGCCACAGCGGGTTCTTCCAGGTGTGAAACCACCACTTGCTCAAAGGCCTCTCCCCGTGGCGGTTAAAAGGACTCACAGAGATGATGGAGGGAGGGGAGCATCTCCCGGCTGAGGAAGCTGGGGCTCTTTAGCCTGGAGAAGAGGAGCCTGAGGGGTGACCCCGTGGATGTTGGTCAATACGGGAAGGGTGGGTGTCAGGAGGATGGAGCCAGGCTCTGCTCAGGGGCACCCAGTGACAGGACAAGGGGCA
>JAOXOE010000632.1:27284212-27302090 GCA_028565055.1 Phoeniculus purpureus | reverse complement strand
CCTCTTTCCCTCTCCCCCGCCTCTTTCCCTCTCCCCTTCCCTCCCTCCTCCTCCTCCCCTCTGCAGTCCCGATGGGTGCTGAGCCCCAGCCCAACCGTTGCTCTGCTGGCCGAGCTGAGTCTGTGGTGCCTGTGGTAGCCCACTAATGGTGGCCGTGGCCAGGCATCGCTGCGGGAGCCCATCCCCGAGCGGCACCGCAGCAGCACTGCGGGCAGACGGGGCTCTTCATCGCCCCAGCACACGGGAGTACTGGGAGAGAGGCCACGGAGCGTCTGCTGGGGACTGTTCCAGGACCCAGAGGAGTGTTTCGTGTGCCTCTAGTGATGCTGAGGGCCGCTCTTGGAGCTAAAGCTCCCTGACTGTAAATGCTGAAGGTGGAAAACCTACGGAGAAGCAGGGAAGGGTGACCTGATCCTCGGGGCGTGGGTTCCTGTTCCCCTCAGGCGTGAGGGCGCTGGGTTTGCTGAGGGCAGCCTTTGGCTCCTTCCTGATGGGTGTCAGAGCTGTTGAAGCCTCCCTGGGGCTGCGAGAGCTTCACACTGGCAGACTCTGGGGTATCTTGTGAGTAGGTGCAGAGCAAAGAGCAGGAGTGAGGTGGATCCTCAGCTCCCGAAGGCAAACTGGGGGACTGGGCTGGGGGATCCTCCGAAGTCCCTTCCAACCCCTAATGCTCTGGGTGCTGGGGTTTGTTAGCACCTCGTCCTGGGGCAGGTTGTCCTCCTGAGGCTGGGCACAGGAGCTGGCTCTCCCTCCACTTTAAGGGGCTGTGCCTGCGGGCTGGCTGTCACCCAGAGCCGTAGGAGCCACAGTGAAACCTTCGTCACAGGGGTCATTCGTTAGAGACCACCCGGCCCTCTGCTGTTGGGGGGCTGGGCTGGGCTACGTGAGGCTTGGGGGAGTCCACGGGGCATGTGAGCCCCCTCCGTCCTGCCTGTTGTGAGAGGCTGGAGGGGCTGAGCACAGGAGGCAGCTCCTGGGAGTCTCTGGAGCACAGGGTCAGGGTTTCTGTTTCAGGACTGATCTCTCACTCTCTGGTGGCTCCTCATCCTTGTGAGGGGTGACCTTGTAGAGCAGGGTTGGTGGTTGGACTCGCTGGCCCCGGGGGTCTTTTCCAACCTGACTCTACGCGGGACCCATCGAGCCCTGCTGGATGCAGGGAGTGGGGACTGCTGGGCTGGTGACGCCACTGCCATCGCTGCAGCGCGTGGGGCCGCTGGAGGGACCGGGCAGCACCACTTGCCCTTCATGGTCTTTCCTGGAGGGCCCTGGTGGGTCCCAGGAGAGGAGCAGCACTGCTCGAGCTGAGTGGGGAGGTGGGTGCTAGGAGCTGGCCTGGGCCCTGTTTTCAGCTTGGGTTTGGCAAAGTTTTCCACAGCAAATGTCCCAGCAGAGTGACAATAACAACATCTTGGCCATCAGCCCGGCACAGAAGGGCGATAGGAGCTCCATGGGCCCGCGTGGGCTTTAGATTCATCCTTGGCGGTGGCAGCTGCGCACTTGGTTGAGATCTGCAGCGTTTGCGGTGGGCTCTCGGCTCCCGCTCTCCCTGTGCGGCCAGCCGGGGCTCAGCTCCCTGCTGGCCACCTCATGCTGCCGAAGCCCCCAGCCTGGGCCAAGCAGTTCTCTTTGTCCGCCCTTCTTCCAGGGAGCTGCTGGGGGGCTGCTTGCGCAGCCGGCTGAGGTCTGAGGGTGAAGCTGAGCAGGTGCAGCTCTGGCCGCCTGGACACTGCCCTGGGCTTAGAACGGGATGGAACGGGTCGGTCAGATGGGACCTGCAGCCACCAGCTGGCACCACCAGGGCTGGCTGAGAGCTGGACCACAGGTGCCGCAGCAGTGTGTGAGCACTAAGCAGAGTGCAGATCTGTGGGCTGCACAGGAGCTGGGGCAGGGGCAGGCAGCGAGGGGCTGCACAGGAGCCGGGGCAGGGGCAGGCAGTGAGGGGCTGCACAGGAGCCGGGGCACGGGTGGGCAGCGAGGGGCTGCACAGGAGCCGGGGCACGGGCGGGCAGCGAGGGGCTACACAGGAGCCGGGGCATGGGCAGGCAGGGAGCAGGGCAGGAGCAGCGCGGTGACCCTCACGCTGGCTGCTGTGATGGCACCTGTCCCTCGAGCTCTGTGTGAGCTGCTCAGTGCAGCAGTGATGGGGATGATCTCACTGTTGGGATACTACTTGGGTGAGCCTGATACTAGATTGGAGCTCAGCAGCCTCAGTGCAGGAAAGATGCTGCTGCTCGCTGGGGCTGCAGCCAGTAGCTGGAGCCTTGCAGCCGCACTGCCCTTTCTTGCCAGAGCTCCTCACCATGCCTCTGGAGAACATAACATGGTTTGCAGAGGGAGTGGGAGTCCGTCCCCATCCGCTTCTGCTGCCCCTTGGTACTGCCAGCCGCCAGCCCCAGGCAGCAGAATGTGCCCAGGCAGCCGAACGTGCCCAGGCAGCCCTCAGCTTGCCAGGGTGCTCTGCTCGGCCAGCTGTGCTCTCATGGCCTCGGCGAGGGCCTCCTGCTGCAGCAGCACAGGGCCAGGCTGCGCTTCACCTGTGCCACAGCACTGCAGTGACCCCGCTCAGCCTGGACTCACCAGTGCCGAGGGGCTGGCAAGGACTTCTGAGACAAAACCAGCTGCATCTGCCCCAGGGAAACCCCTGTGTCTTCCCTGGGAAGCACCCAGCCGGTCCACAGCCCTTTGGGTGTCTCCTCGTTTGAAGGGTCCGACCTTTGCAGCAGAGCATCGTCCAGCTGAAACTCTCTTCTCTTTGCCTTGTAGTGAACTTTGACCACTTCCAGATTCTCCGGGCCATTGGGAAGGGCAGCTTTGGCAAGGTAGGCTTGAACCGCTCCGTGGCTCACCGGGTGCCTGCTGCTCCCCACTGACCCTTTGTGCTTGTTGGGGCTGACGGCTGCTGGGAAAACGGGGGGCAACCCCTTCCTGTCTCAGCACTGCACTGGTGCTGGCTGGGAGAGGAGCATCCTGACCCCTGTGCTGGTGCTGGGGCTGGG
Organism: Phoeniculus purpureus; assembly: GCA_028565055.1. Lineage (NCBI taxonomy): Eukaryota > Metazoa > Chordata > Aves > Bucerotiformes > Phoeniculidae > Phoeniculus > Phoeniculus purpureus. The sequence goes on along the minus strand of JAOXOE010000632.1, from coordinate 27,299,094 downwards.
AGAGGAGCATCCTGACCCCTGTGCTGGGGCTGGGAGAGGAGCATCCTGACCTCCAGCATTTGTGTGGCCAGTTGATGGCAAGTCCTGTTCCCTGAGTGGGTCCGTGGGCTGTGGGGGGGCCAGGAAGATGTTGCAGGTTGTTCTGGGTGACTGGCTGAGCTGGCACGATGAGGGCAAGGGGGGTTCTCTGCAGCCCTGGGCTGCCTCCCCACTGGGAAGGGAGCGGTGCCAGGGAGGTTGTGTTGTTTATTTTCAGCAGGATTCTGGTGCCAAGCGGGTGGGAGCGGGTGGGAGGCGATGATCAGAGAGCTGGAGAGCTCTGGGGATCAGTTGCTGCCGGTTTCCTCGTGTTTTTCCTTTTCATTCCCCCTCTCTCTGGCTCTCACCCAGCCCCTGCTGTAGAGAACTACCTGCTGCTCCTGTCACAGCGGGCTCCGGGGTCACTGGTGCTCCGTGTCCTCGTGGGTTTGTGGGGTTCTGCTGCCCCCCGGTGCTCTGTCACCCTGGCAGCCCCACTCCCTGCCCCTGGCAGCAGCTGTGACCCCCGTTCAGCCCAGATGTCCTCAGCCCCTGGGCAGGAGCTGCAGGAGCAGAGCCCTGCAGGTGGATCCCTGGAGCTGCTGAGGTTGGTTGTTGCCATCTTCTCATGTGGAGGCAGCTCTGGGTGTGAGGGTGGGCCGGGGCAGTGGCAGAGCAGGTGAGAGCTGGATCCTGGAGGTTGTGGTGAGCGATGAGCAGGGGTTGAACATGGGCTCAGGCCCTTCCTTAGGGCAGTGTGGGAAAGGTGTGGCGACAGGGAGGTCTCTCCAGCCACTCCTGGTGAGAATGGGAGCTCCAAGGGTCTTGTGGCTTCTCCTCATCCCGCAGACCCAAGCCCCTCTCAGAACCCATTAAGGTCCCTTGCTGAGCTCAGGGGAGAAGACCCTCTGGAGATGTTTCAAACCCTCCTGGCCATTGCCTAGATCCAGGGGATCCTGATGTGGCAGGGGGATGGGACTGGGTGACCTTTTGAGGTCCCTTCCCATCCCTCGTGTTCTGGGACTGTGGGACCTGTAGCTCCAAGTGCAGCGTGTCCTGAGGGAAGAGGTTTGTGCTGAGGAGCCGCAGCACTTGGTGACGGAAGATGAGTTCTGCTCAGAATACCAGGAGAAGAAGAAAGATCCTGGTGCTCCAGGGCAGGACTAGTCCCAGTCTGGCTTTGAAAGAGCCGCTCCTTGCAGCGGCTGCCTCCTCCCTTAGCGCTCAGGGGAGCACCCAGGGGTCTGCTGGGTGTCACAGGGGTCTGGCTGTGCACAGGAGGGTGGCTCATCGGGTAAAGATGCCAGTGGTGGCAGAACCAGGGGGATAGATGGTGGCAGAGCGGTGGATGGGGTCTGTCTTGGCTTCAGTGAGGCATCGGACACGGTCTCCCACAGCTTCCTCGCAGCCAGACTGAGGCAGTGTGGGCTGGATGGTTGGGCAAGGAGTTGGATCCTGAACTGGCTGCAGGAGAGAAGCCAGAGAGTGGTGGTCAATGGCACAGAGCCTGGTTGGAGGCCTGGAGCTAGTGCAGTGCCCAGGGGTTGGTGCTGGGACCAGTCCTGTTCGATCTATCCATTGATGACCTGGATGAGGGATTGGTGTGCCCTGTCAGCCAGTTTGCTGGTGACACAGAGCTGGGAGGTGTCGCCGACACCCCGGCAGACTGAGCTGCCCTTCAGCGGGACCTGGACAGGCTGGAGAGCCCTGGCAGGGGATGCCTGGGGAGCTGTGGAGTCTCCTTCTCTGGAGACGTTTCAAACCCTCCTGGACTGTTCCTGTGCAACTGGATCTGGGGGATCCTGCTGTGTCAGGGGGATGGGACTGGGTGATCTTTGGAGGCCCCTTCCAGTCCCTAATGATTCTATGACAAGGGGATGTGGCCCTGGGGATCAGGGGTTAGTGGGCAGCGGGGGGTTTGGGTTGATGGTTGGATGGGATGAGCTGGGAGGTCTCCTCCAACCTTAACGATTCAGTGATCCTGTTGGACATCGTCCCTGCCGTTGGTCCTGCTGCTGATGGCAGCCCGGCCCTTCCAGCCCCCAGCCAGTGATGTCAGGCGATGGAGAGAGTGGTGGCTTCAGCCCCACTGGGGAGAGGTTGGGGTTCCTGGAGGCTCAGCTGCTGTGGGGTGGCGGTTGGCAGTCAGAGGTGCCCGCTGTTGTTTTCATTCCCTGCCCAGGGCCTCATTAACGGCTGCATCAGAAACTGCCTGGGGTTGGTTGCAGCCCCCGTCGTTCCTGCCGATGAGTCAGGCTGCTGTGGGATGGGAGGTGGGATGATGTTCGCCGGGGGGCTGTGGACAGGAGAGCGGTGTGAGAGCAGGGTGGGAGCACCCTCCACCACCCACAGCCCTGCTGGTGGCCCCTTTGGCCATTCCTGTGGGTTCCCTGGCTGCTGCATCCCCGCTCTGGGCAGTCCCCTCGCACAGGGAGGGGGGGATCCCAGGTGACCCCAAAGGTCTCTCTCTTCCAGCCTGGGTGATGCAGGGATCAGCAGCAGAGAAGCCCACACGTGGGGCAGCTCCCTGGGGTGGCTGCTGAGGGCAGTGGCTGTGCTTTGGGTGCCAGGGTCACCCCTCACGGTGTCTCAGACACACAACCCAGCTCATACAGCTCCTCCTGCTCCCCATCCTGGGCAGAGGGGCGGGAGGAACACGCCGGGGGTGCCGGCAGCACCCTGTGGGCTGGCTCTGTGCGCGGCCAGGACCACGGCACGAGCCGGTCTCTGCCAAGCCTGCTGCAGAGCAGCCCAGAGCTGGTTCTGGTGGGTCTGGGACGAAGCTGCACCTCGTGTTTGGGGCCGTGGGAAAGGGCTCCTCGCACGGAGCCACCATCTCTCGCGTTCAATCATCGTCGGCCGTGAACCAGCCTCTGCTCCAGCGCGGAGAGGAGCCGGTGCCTCGCAGCCAGAGCAGAGCTGCGCCCGGCTGCCTCCCGCGCAGCTCCCCAGGCTCCGGCAGCGCTCAGAGCTCTTGGCCGAGGAGCAGCGGGTGCCTGTGGCAGACGCGATCGATCGATCGATCGATCGGCAGCCGGGGCCTGGCTTGGTGTGTTCTCGGCAGCGCTGCAGGGCTCCTCTGAATCTGGGGCAGAGGCGGCTCCTGCCCGTTGCGGGTGCGTGAGAGATGTCCTCTCACGTACGCTGCGCGGTGGGCATTGGGGTTCAGGAGCTGGCTCCTGCTCAGATCCCTCCCGGCCCCTCCGTGAGAGCTTCTCCAGGGGTCTAACAGCAGTCCCCAGACAGCTGCCTGGCCCTGCCTGAGCCCCAAGTGCGGTCGCAAGCAGCGCAGGGTGAGGAGGAGGCAGAGCTGGGGTGAAGAGGTGGAGGAGCTCCCTATCTCCCTGTGAGGAGGAGGAGATGCTGCACTACAGGAGGTCTCCAGGCTCTCTGTGAGCCTCATGGACCCTCCCAGGGTGCCCACGGGAGCAGCAGAGGGTTGGGTGTTGTGGCTATGAGGGTCCCCCACCAGATGCCTCCCTGCACATCATCAACTGTTCCCCATCCGTGAGGACAAGGAGCAGAACATTCAGCCTCCTGATGAGGCAGACTGGGCATCTGACTGTCTGATCAGGGCTGTGATCTCCCTCAGAGAGACCACTGACTGCGCTGAGCAGCAGCTGCCTGAGGGCTGTGCCCCTCCTTTGGGTTTGCTGGCAGCGGCATCGAAGCCCCGTTGGACACCAGCATCACCTGCAGGCCCTGAGGAGCTGCCGCTCCGGAGCCTGGGACCTGCTGCTGATGCTTGTGGCCGCACAATCCAATTGCCAGCCGCTTGCTGCCGTAAGCGATGAGCAGCAGGGTCCTGCCTTCCGAGGGAGCGAAGACCCCACCAGCAAAGTGATGCAGCAAAGCTCCCCTCAGCGCCTCCCTAGGGCCAGGGCTCACTCGGAGCGTTACGGGGTGTCCCGGGGCTACCGACAGCCCCATCATCAGCACCTGCCCGAGGAACTTGCTGCCCTTCCTCACACGGGGCAGGTTGTCTTGCGGCTCGGGAGCTGTGGGTGCTGGGGTGGCAGAGGTCCGTGGGTCGTGCTGCGCCCCGAGGCTCTCGCCTTTGCTCCCCGGTAGGGAGGGCAGTGCGGATGCAGCCGTGAAGGGGGGCACTTGTGTGAGGTGGGAGGACTAGATCTCAGCCTCCTGCTCTTTCCTCTTGGTCTGTCAGAGGAGGAGGTGGCGGGGCTGTTCGTGGGCAGAGCGCTCAGCCTGGAGACCTCCGTGAGCAGCGGCTCCTCCTCAGGGTGATGCTGCCGGGGCCGAGGCAGGACCCAGGCTGTGGTCAGTGCTGCTGCTCAGCAGCAGCCTTGAGCTGAGGTGCTGGCTGCCCCTTCCCGACCTGCAGCGGGCACTGCCGGGTATGGAATCGATCTGCGTGTCGCTGGCCGCGCGGCGCCGGGCTCTGGGCAGCCAGGCTGAGGTCAGAGCGATGACTCAGCTTGTGGAGGGCTGCCTGGTGCTCCTGGAGACAGCGGGGTTGGGACCCTTGAGGGATGGAGACACCTCAGCAGCACGAACGAGTGGCAGGGTGAGAGCTCTGTAGCTGCCTCGCAGGGGGGCTGCAGCAGCCAGAGCCTCTTCTCTGCTGCTCAGTGCTCGGAGCAGATTTCCTTGCCCTGGTGATCTGCTGCAATTAGGGTTTGGGAGGCTGAGCAGGACCTGGTCTTAATGAACCAACCTGAGCTTTGCTCCCCATCGTGCTGGCAGCCACTTCAGTGCCTGCCGGCACCTTGGGCCCCACTCCTGATCAACGAGCCCTCCTGGCACAGAGGCCCTTCACTTCCAGAGCTGCTGGTTAGCAGATGGAGAGAGGTTCACCTACCCCTCTGCTCTGCCCTGGGGAGACCACAGATGGAATCTTGTGCCCAGCTCTGGGCCCCTCAGTTTCCACGAGTAGCTGGACCTCTCACAGAGCCACAGCCAAGTCTTCTCTGAGTGATGATCGCCTGTGACTGATGGTGCCCGGTGTGGTTGTTTCCAGCAAGCGATGGAGGGCTTGATTTAATCTCTGCGCGGAGACAATTGCTGCGGCTCTGCCGGTTCCCGAGGAAGCAGCACTCCCCAGGCTGTTTCCAAGCCCTCATCACTCACCCTGGATCGGTGCTGCTGGGCGATGGCATCAAGAGCGATGCGGCCCCGCATCTTCATTAGGCTGCTGCCACAGAGAGTTCCCAGTTCCCAGGCTGTGCTGAAGTAAATGAATAGGTGTGGAACTTCCCAGCTGAGAAAGGAGGGGAGACTCCTGCTCCTCTGTGCAAAACCTGCCGGGGGGGATTAGTGCCGCTCTCAGCAGGATGCTGGGTCTGCCACAGGGAGAAGCTTCTTCCATCGCTCTCGTGTCTTCATCAGAAACTGCTGCAGAGACCTGCCCTGCATCCCTGCCAGGGAGACCCAGAGCATCAGGGGTTGGAAGGGACCTTGAGAGATCACTCAGTCCTATCCCCCTGCCACAGCAGGATCCCCTAGATCCAGTCATTAGGGATGGGAAGGGACCTCAAGGGATCACCCAGTCCCACCCCCCTACCACAGCAGGATACCTATCAGACCTTGAGGAATGAAACCTGGGCCGGTGTCTGGCACAGAAAACAGGGGCGGCTCTAGGAGATGTGAGGGTGCATTTGTTGTGCTGGTGGCCTTATACCTGGAGTAGGGCTCCTGAGGGTGGCAGGGGTCCTGGTTCCAGGTGAGGGTGGCAGGGGTCCTGGTTCCAGGTGAGGGTGGCAGGGGTCCAGGTGAGGGTGGCAGGGGTCCAGGTGAGGGTGGCAGGGGTCCTGGTTCGTGGTGAGGACACCCATCACCGCAGGCTGACACCTTCACGTTTGCTCTGTGGGCTCTATCCTGGCACTGTGGAGGGGGCCAGCGGAGCAGAAGGGCACAGTCCCCTCCATCAGCCAGCTGCTGCACTGCTGGACACAGCCCAGGACACAGCGGCTTCTGGGCTGGGGGCTCACATGCAGCTTTTCACCCAGCGGTAGCCCAGGTCCCTCTCTGCTGCTCTCCATCCCTTCATCCCGCAGCCCGTTTTGGTGGGTGGGGGCTGTGGGGTGAGCGGTTGGCCTCGATGACCTGGAGGGTCTTTTCCAGCCTGGAGGACTCTGTGGTACTGGGGGTTGCCCTGACCGTGTGCAGGGCCCTGCTCCTCAGTCAGGAGCTCCTCAGGGCTCGCTCCTGGGGACCACAGCTACATCAGTGGGTGTCCCAGCACAGGGAGGCTCCATGCACAGACCTGGACTGCAGGCAGCGCCCTGAGCCCGGTGCAGCCGTGCTGAGAGCCGAGGGGAGGCAGAGGAGTGCTGCAGCCATGGCCAGTAGCCACCCCGCAGCATCAGCAGGGCAGAACCTGGCCGAGGGCTGTGTGGGCTGGCGCTGGGACCAGAGCTGCAGGTGTCCCATTCTGCTAACTGGGGCGCTGTGTGCTGGCCATAATTGCTGGGGAGGGCTCTGCCAGCAGCGGCTGCGCGTCCCCCCAGCAACCGCCTGCGATGGTGAGGGGCTGTGCGGGCTCCTGCAGTGCTGGCTGCTGCCTTGTGCTGCCGGGCACGAGCTCTGGGGCAGCCACCATGGAAAGAGAGGGAAGCATCTTCAAGGGGCAGTGTCCTCTTGGGGTGCCTCTGCTGGGCCCGTGCTGGCAGGGGAGCTGCTCCTGGGTGGGGAGACCTCTGCTCTCAGCCCTTTGCCCACAGAGCAGCTGGTTTTGCTGCCTTGAGTGTGTCCCGTTGCTATCAAGGTCCTGCCCAGGGTGCTGAGCTGGCTGCTGCCTGTCTGTCTGCTCTTCCCCGTTTGCTCAGTGCTGGGTGCAGGAAGAGGAGCAGGTCAGCAGTGCTGGGCAGTGCCACCAGATGCCCAGGACCCGGCTGCCTGTTGTCTTCTGGAGATGCTCTCGATAGGTGAAGCTGGGGTGATGTCTGGTCCTGCCCCTCCCTGCTGTTGTCTGTGGGCTGGAGCTGGGAACCCAGGCAGAGCTTTCATCCCCAAGGGCAGGCAGGGCAGGACGTTGGCACAGGGACCCCGAGGGGACCACGTCCTTGGCAGCACAGCGGACCCTTCCTGGTGGGTCATGCCTATGGCCCTGGCAGAGCTGCCGCCCGCCTCGTGCCCACCCTTGCCTGGGCTGCTGTGGGGATGACCTCGGTCCTTTTGGACACAGAAGTCACGGGCAGCAGGCAGCTGCTGCCAGCAGGGCTCCGTGCAGCCGCTCCCGGGGGTTCCTGCCCCTAATGAGCCCCTGAGCCGTTAATCACCTCCCTGCAAACACACCTGGGAGGCAGCTCCGGGCTCTGCCGCCTTGGCTCTGCCTGCAAACCCCCGCTGATGAGCTGGTTTCATCCTCAGTGTTTGTGAGAATGGGGGAGCAGGTCCATATTATCTCTTTAATTACAAGTGCTGCGCAGATGTTAATTGCCAGGCAGAGCCTGTGGCTCAATTACCGCCGGTGCCAGCAGAACGCGGAGCGGATGGCAAATTGCTTCTAAATGATGGGGTAAGTGGTGCCGTGTCCTGGGCGACGGCGGGCCCTGCCTCTCTGATGTGCCCTTGTTGCTCTCCAGAACAGCACCAGCCCTGCCTCTTGGTTCCTTTCCTCCTGGAAGCTCGGGTTTAGCTTCTCCTGTGCCTGCAGCTCTTGATGCAGAGCTGCTCTCGCACTGCAAAGCAGGGTCCTGGAGATGCTGGAGGTCCTGGCCTGCTGCTCACTGAGGTCTTCATTGCCTAGGAAATCGCAGAATCCCAGAGCACTAGGGATGGGAAGGGACCTTGAGAGATCATCCAGTTCCATCCCCCTGCCCCAGCAGGATCCCCTAGATTCAGTCCTTAGGGATGGGAAGGGACCTCCAAAGATCATCCAGCCCAATCCCCCCTGCCCCAGTAGGATCCCCTAAATCCAGTTGCACAGGAACAGTTCAGGCGGGTTTGAAACGCCTCCAGAGAAGGAGACTCCACAAGCCCCAGTGCTGGTGGCCCAGGCAGGCTGGGTGGCTGCGGGGTCAGGCTCAGCGCTGCAGGCTGGGCCAGGGCTCTACCCGAAGCTCCCCGTGCCCTGCTCTGCGCTGCGGGGCAGGTGCGGCGCCTGGTCACGTGCAGGAGCTCTTGGTTTGGTGTTTGCAGGTGCCAGGTCCTGCTTGGGCTTTAGCTCACAGCAGTCCCTCCTGGTTTCAGCGACGCTGGCTGGTCCCTGGGAGCTGCGAGCTCTGCTCGAGGTGACTGATAGCTGGAGAGCACCGCGGGGATCAGACGAACTCTGCCGGAGGGGTCGATGCATCACCCTGGAGTCAGAGCCGCTTCCGGACTGGCCACTGACACCTGCAGGGCTGTTTGGAGAGCAGGGAACGTGGGGACTTCTAGTCATTTGCCTGCAGTTCTGTGGGGCTCCCGCTCTGGGAGTCAGATATCAGCACCTGAGGGAAGCCAGGAGATGCCAGAGGAGAAATCAGAGCAGATGAGGTGTAACCACCCCAAACCAGAGAGTGGTGCTGGCTGTGGCTCCCCGTTCGTGCAGCGTGAAGGTGCTGGGGCTGGCTGGTGTGAAGGTGCTGGGGCTGGCTGGTGTGAGGGTGCTGGGGCTGGCTGGTGTGAGGGTTCTGGGGCTGGCTGGTGTGAGGGTTCTGGGGCTGGTGTGAAGGTGCTGGGGCTGGCTGGTGTGAGGGTGCTGGGGCTGGCTGGTGTGAGGGTGCTGGGGCTGGTGTGAGGGTGCTGGGGCTGGCTGGTGTGAGGGTGCTGGGGATGTCTGATGTCAAGCCTTGCCTCCACCTCTTCAGACTGAGACTTCCTGCTGGCTCTGGGGTGCAGCCAGTGCAGTGCCTGTGGACATGAGGATGCAGCTCGTCCCTCTCACCTGTCAGGAGCAGCAGCTGCTGAGAGGTTCATGAGGAAAAGCTGCTGCTTGTGGTTCAGGAGCCAAACGTCTCTGAAACCGGGCTGCGGGTCTCTGTGTGGGCTGTGAGGGTCCTGCTGGGGGCTTTACCCCAGGGTCCGGAGAGGGTCTCGGTGTGAGATGGTGTCTGATCCTCCAGAGGGGAGGCTCTGGTCCTGTGGGAGCAGGAGACTTTATCCTAGAGCCAGGTTTGCGTGAGGGTGAGCAGCGCGTGAGCTCCCTGCTGCAGGGCCAGGCTCACCCCCGGGTCACAGCCGTGGGGTGGGTGCTGGCAGGGGGTGCTCCAGCCAGTCCCTCAGGTGGGGTCTGCTGACTTAGTCCAGGTGTGGGTTGTTGGCTGGTTGATTTCTCAGCCTTAAAATGTGCCTGGGATCAGCTGGAAGCTGGGGAGAATCTACTACCAGACTGGCTCCAGGAGAGGGGCTCTGAGCTGGGCCAGTGAGATGGGGTCAGGATTCCAAAGCAAGCAGTCCCTTTTCTCCTTCTGTTCCTTGTTCAGTACCAGGTCAGTGGTCCTCGTTACCCCTCTCTGGGCTAATGGGAGGCTGTTGTGTGCAGAGCAGGGCTGTGCCAGGTTCAGGGGAGAAGAGGCTGCCAGCCCTGGTGGCAGGAGAGGCACTGAGCTGTCTGGGGTGGCACTGGGGGTGCTCAGAGCCATGTCATGCCCTGAGCTGTGGGTGCAGGCTGCAGCCCCTCTGATGTGGTCAAAGTGCAGCACCTGCACACAAGCTGCTTGGCAGCCGCTGAGCTCTGGGGCTGGCTGGGGCTCTGTGGAATCCTTGCTGTGCCAGGTCTTGAGCAGAACACGGCTGGCTGATGCCTCCTTGTGCTTCACAGGGCTGGCAGTGCCACTGCAGCCCTTCCTGAGGGCTGTGTTTGACCAGAGCCCTCTTCTCTGTGTGTGAGGGGCTGCGCTGGGCAGGACCAGCACAGCACAGGCTCATTCCCCTGCCGCCCTGCCCTGTGGAGCTGCTGGAAAGGGTTGGAGACCGGTTTGAAAAGCTCACTGCCTTGGCACCGAGGAGATGTCGATGGTGGCTGGGGCTGGAAGAGACCTCCTGAGCTCCTCTGGTGCTACCCCTGCCCTGAGCAGGGCCATCCCCACCCTGAGCAGGTTGCTCAGAGCCCTAAGGTCCAACCTGACCTGGGATGGTGCCAGAGATGGGGCTGCTCTCATCTCTCTGGGCAACCTGGACCAGGCTCTCATCAACAATTTCTTCCTTCTCTCCCACCTGAATCCCCCTCTTGGAGTTTAACCGTCACCCCTGGTTCTGTCCCACAGCCCCTGCTGAAAGGTCCCCCCCAACTTTCTGACTGGCCCCTTTAAGCCCTGAAAGGCTGTGCTGAGGTCTCCTGGAGCTTCTCTTCTCCAGCAGAACCCCTCTGACTCTCCCGGCCTGTCCCACAGCAGAGGGTTCCCTGCCCAGAGCAGCCCTGTAGGAGGGTCTCGCTAGAGCAGAGCAGAGGGGCACCATCCCCTCAGCAGGAGGAGGGCACCCCTCTGCCCACCCTGCTCAGCCCAGGTCCCCACACGATGGATCTGTGTTAACATCTCCCGGAGCAGGGCTGGGCACCAGGACACTGAGCCGGAGCCGTGTGCCGGGGCAGAGAGCAGCCCGCCTGGGCTGGCCCTGCTCGGTGGGCAGGGGCTGCTGTTCCCGTGCCCAGAGCTGGTTGCAGTGATTGCCGGGCACAGCCAGTTTCCAGCGGGCTCTCGTTGGTCCCCCCAGAGTGATGGGCACACACACAGCCCCTGGTGCCTGCTGAGACCTCAGAAACCTGGGCCACCAGAAGTGAACAAGCCCCCAGCCCTGACGGGGGCCCGGGTGGCACCAGGAGGGCTGAGCTTCAGCTGCTGGATGCTGCTGTAGGATGGTCCTGCTCATGGAGAGGTCCTGCAGCTGTGGCTGCGGTTTAGGGGGGCTCTTTGCCTGATCTGTGGAAGGGACGACCAAGGCAGGCGCTGTGGGCAAGGGCTGGGTCCTGCTGGTGCTGTGTGTCGCCTTGGGAAGGTCTTGGGTGGAGCTGAGTTGGTGCCAGCCAGGGGCTTTACCCTGTGGGTTTGCCTCGTGAGCAGTCCCTGGGGGTGCAGCTGTGAGGGCTGTGGGGTCCCAAGGTGAGTGACTCTCCAGGGCAGGGCTGTGCCCGGGGGTCTCAGACCAACTCGCTGGAGGCTGGCAGCCTCCACTGTGTGGTGGGATGGGGTCAAGGCTGGAGAGAGGCCCCACGATTGCCCGAAGCCAGTGTCTCCCACAGCTCCCTGACACCAGTCCCTGCTGGTGGAGCCACTGCCGCGTCCGGGAGAAGGCTCCTGTGCAGCTGCAGGGCTGGGGGCAACCTGGGTGCAGCTGGAGCACAGGGATGTGTGGGCACCATGCTGGGACAGGGGTCTGTGTCCCAGGTGACAGCCCAGGGATGGGAAGAGCAGGGTTGTGGGTTGGACTGGGTGACCTCAGGGGTCTTTTCCAGCTGGAAGGGGTCTGTGATTCTGCGTGCGCTTCACCTCCCTGCAGGTGTGCATCGTGCAGAAGAGGGACACGGAGAAGATGTACGCCATGAAGTACATGAACAAGCAGCAGTGCATCGAGAGGGACGAGGTTCGCAATGTCTTCAGAGAGCTGGAGATCCTGCAGGAGATCGAGCACGTGTTCCTGGTGAACCTCTGGTGAGCAGCTCCTCCTCTGAGACTCACCCAGCACCACCTCCCTGGCCTCCCAGGGTCAGGGGTGTCCGTGGCATCATCCCAGGTTGCTGCTGGGGCAGCTCGGGATGCATTCAGGGCACATAGCCCACTGGTCATCCAAATGATGTGGCACCAGACACTCAGAAAGAGCTTCAGCATCCCTTCCCACCAGAGCCCTGGGGGCTGGTTGGTGTTTCTCACAGCCTTGCTGCAGACACCACCCTCAGACCCCTCCTGAGGTGCCCCATGGTGGTGTTTGCACAGCGCGGTGTGGAGGTGAGCGCTTTGCCTTGGGGGGTCTTGGGGCAGAACAGGGCTCCCAGAGACTGTCAGAAAGCTTTGCATCCCGGGAGGCTGCAGGGGCTGACACTTCATCCTGTTGGCTGACCCCTGGCTGCAGACCAGACCCATTAGTTTGCAGAACCACAGAACATGAGGGATGGGAAGGGACCTTGAAAGATCACCCAGTCCCATCCCCCTGCCACAGCAGGATCCCCTAGATCCAGTCATCAGGGACATTTTCCCCTGCATCTTAGTGACTTCAGGTATTTTCCCACCAAGTCCTTTCGTTCCTGAGAAGCCCCGACCCCGTTGCTCTGCCCCTTTGGGCTCAGCCCTGCAGAGCAGCCCCCGGTTTGGGATGGGAGCAGCAGCCTGTGACTCATGGCTGTTGCACAGTCGGTCCCACACCTCTTCCCTTAGCAATGCTGTCGCCAAACACAGCAGCGGAGCCGGGCTCTGCCGGGTGTCCTCACTGCCGGCAGCCTCCCGTGGGAGTCTCTGCGGGCTCAGGGGGGCGTTTTACTCCGCGGTAGACACAAACCTCTTCCTCCAGGTTTCCGCTTCCTTCCCAGGACGGGCAGGGGTGGCTGAGGCCGGGGTTAGGGTCTGTGAAGGCTTTCGGGGGGTCTGGCTCACGCTGCCCGAGCTCTGCCTGCCGGGGGCCGCGTGGGAGGTGATGGGGGACGTTCCTGGGACAGGGAGGACACGAGGGCATCTGGTGCTGGGCTCCCCTCACCGGCCAGGGGTGTTCCCCCTGTGCCGGGGACACCCCCGGGCAGCGCCCGGGCAGTGTCCAGAGGCACTGCGGGGTGAGGAGGGGCACGAGCCTGCTGCTGTGGCTCCTGAGCTGAGCCCCTGGCTCGGTCCTGCAGGTACTCCTTCCAGGACGAGGAGGACATGTTCATGGTGGTGGACCTGCTCCTCGGGGGCGACCTGCGCTACCACCTGCAGCAGAACGTCCAGTTCACGGAAGAGACGGTCAGACTCTACATCTGCGAGATGGCGCTGGCCCTCGACTACCTGCGGACTCAGCACATCATCCACAGGTAACCCCAGATCCACAGGCAACCCCATCATCTCGAGAACCTGAACATCCATGGGTAACCCCATTATCCACCCCCATCATTCAGAGGTAACCCCACCTTTCGCAGGTCACCCCGCCACTGGTGGGTACCCCGCAGGCTCAGCTGGGCTGCTGTCAGCCGGTCGAGCACCGTGGCCAGGGTCAGGTGGTTGATGCCATCGTTGCTTAGTGCTGCCAGTGCCCCTGAGCTGGGGCTCTGCTGGCCCAGAGCCCCGCTGGTGGTGCCAGTGCTGGGCACCCTCAGCTCCCCATTGCTTGGGACAGCCTGACCCTTGCCCTGGGGCTGAGGGCACCTGCCAGAACAAGTCCCAGAGCCGTCGGGGGCTTCACAGGAGCAAGTCTGGCCTCATGATGTCAGTTCTCCTCGGAAGCGATGCCTGGACGAGCCCAGTGCTCCCAGCCGATGCCCCGTTGCCCAGGGAAGAGCTGGTCCCAGTCCATCTCCAAGGGCTCTGTCTCTGCCTGGGCAGTGCTGGGGCTGGATGGGGCTTCGGGCAGCCTGGTGCAGAGGAAAGTGCCCCGGCCTGTGGGGTCAGGTTTGGACTGGAGGAGCTTGAGTGCCCCTTCTAACCCAACCTGTTCCCCGACTCTGTCTTTGGACCCTCCGTCAGGGGCATCGGGGCTGTGCGTTGGTTTGGGGTTGTGTGGGGTTCTGTGGCTGAGCTGTGCCCGGCTCCTGGCTGAGGCTTCACCAGGCTCTAACCCTGCTTCTCTTCCCAGGGACGTCAAACCGGACAACATCCTCCTCGATGAGCAAGGTAGGACCTCTCTGCCCTGCTCTGCTGCCTGCCTCCTTCGAGGGGCAGGTCCTTCGCTCCCGCGACACAGAGCAGGGAGCTGGCGTGATCCGCACCTGCCCTGGTCTGGGGTCACCTGGGTGTCCCCCTGACGGGTGGATCTGGGCTGAGCCCCGGGGTGAGCCCAGAGACCTGGGTGAGGGCACCTCTGGGTGCTGCCGCAGAGGAGCGGAGCCACAGGAGACCCTGTGGGCATCCCGCAGTGACCGCTCTGCCCCAGAGCCTGGGCGAGCCGCAGGGTCTGTCGTGGCCGTTGGTGGGCTCTGACCCTGCCCCGGGTCTGAGTCCCGCTCCGGCTGTGTCTCCATCGAAGGTCACGCGCATCTGACAGACTTCAACATCGCGACGATCATCAGGGACGGAGAGCGAGCCACCGCCCTCGCTGGCACCAAGCCCTACATGGGTGAGAGCCCCAGCTGCTCCTCGCGCACCCCCAGCGCCCGGCACTGGGACCCTGCCTGTGCCTGGCGCCTTCATCAGAGCCACTGGGTCCAGACTCTCGGAGGGAGGGACCCGGCGCCAGCCCCAACCCTCCCCACCGGCCCCACGATGGCTCTTGGTCTGTCCCTTGTGCCCTGGGTTTGGAGGGCTCTCCCCAGGGGCACCCCGTCACCCGCAGTGCAAAGCACCCCCGCCAGCAGCGGGCTTGCAGGCAGCTCCACGTGGAGCATTGGGACAGCAGCAGACTGCAGCAGCTCCTAACCTCTTGTGTTTGGCCCTTTCCGTTCAGCCCCAGAGATCTTCCACTCCTTCCTCAACGGCGGGACGGGCTACTCCTTCGAGGTGGACTGGTGGTCGCTGGGCATCATGGCATACGAGCTGCTGCGGGGCTGGGTAGGTCTCCCCTGGGTGCTCCCAGGCTGAACAGCTTTCTGCTTGAGGACTGGGAGTTGCTTCTTGTCCAGTGGGATGGCCACGAGCCAGCCACGGGCCCTGGTGGCCAAGAAGGCCAGTGGCGTTCTGGGGGCATCAGAATGGGGGTGGTTAGAACATGGAGAGAGGTTCTCCTCCCCTGCTACTCTGCCCTGGGGAGACCACAGCTGGAACCTTGTGGCCAGTGCTGTTGTGGGCCCCCCAGCTCCAGAAGGACCCAGAGCTGCTGGAGAGAGCCCAGCGCAGAGCCACAGGGATGATGGAGGGAGGGGAGCATCT
>JAOXOE010000632.1:27205087-27279218 GCA_028565055.1 Phoeniculus purpureus | reverse complement strand
GCGCGGTGCGGAGGGTCCCCGCTACCGGGACGCGCGGCCGAGGCGAGGCGCGGAGCCCCCCGCGCAGCACCGCTGCCAGGCCCCGCAGCCCGCGGGGGCCCCTTTTCCGTGGGACTCGCTCGTTCCGCCGCCTGCCGCGCAGCCCCGGCTCGGCTGCCGCCGCCGCTCTCCCGCCTGGAAGCCTCCGGGATTTTCCCGCTCCCGACGGACTTGGGTGCTGCCGGCCGCCGCCTGGATTCCGCGAGCGGGAGAGAGAGGGGCCGTGTCTCGTCCCGGCCGGCCGGCCGGTGCCCAGCGGAGCAGCGCCCGGCGCGGTGGGAGGAGGACCGCCCCTCGATGCCCCCCAATGCTGGCGGTGGGGCCGATGGATGCTAACCGGCAGAGCGCGTTCGTCCTCAGCAGCACCCCGCTGGCCGCGCTGCATAACATGGCCGAGATGAAGACCTCGCTCTTCCCCTACGCCCTGCAGAACCCCTCCGGCTTCAAGGCGCCGGCCCTGGGCGGCCTCAACACGCAGCTCCCCTTGGGGACCCCGCACGGAATAAGCGACATTCTGGGGCGGCCCGTGGGCTCCGCCAGCAACCTGCTGGGCGGGCTGCCCCGCATCAACGGGCTGGCGGCCTCAGCCGGGATGTACTTCAACCCCGCCGCCGTCTCCCGGTACCCGAAGCCGCTGGCGGAGCTGCCGGGGCGGCCGCCCATCTTCTGGCCGGGAGTGGTGCAGGGCTCTCCTTGGAGGGACCCTCGGCTCGCCTGTCCCGGTAAGTGCGGCCGGTTCCGGCGGGGAGCTGGGGAGCTCCGACGGCGGGCGAACGCGGTAGACGGGGCGGGCGACCCGGCGTGGGATAGCGGTTCCCTGGGGCAGGCCCGGGGCCGGTCGTCTCTGCCCGCAGCCGCGGCGCCCCGGCAGCTTCCCGAACCGCCGGTCGCGCTCTCGAACCAGGCAGCGCCGTAGCGGCAGCGAACCCGGGGCAGCCCCGCCGCGGTCCCACTCGCTTCGCGCAGGGCGGCGGAGCCCCCGGTTCCGAACTGGGACCAGTGTGGACCCCGGGTCTGACGGAGCCGTTTCTCCTCCGCTTTCAGCTCAGACGGGGATGGTTTTGGACAAGGACGGCAAGAAGAAGCACTCGCGGCCGACCTTCTCCGGGCAGCAGATTTTCGCTCTGGAGAAAACCTTCGAGCAGACCAAGTACCTGGCGGGACCCGAGCGCGCCCGCCTCGCCTACTCCTTGGGCATGACCGAGAGCCAGGTGAAGGTAGGTCCCCGCGGCCGCGGGGCTCACGCCGGGGCTTTGCAGCAATGGCCGCGGAACCCGGTCGAGCGAGCGGGGACTTGGGGTTCGCGAAGGAATCCGCGACTGAAATTTACAGTCGGGCACCGGATGAATTTCCGGCCGATCTCCACGCAACTGGTTTTTTGCTGACGGCTCTTGGTGCCGCAAACGATTTATGACGAACAGAGCTGAGGTGCCAAAGCAGCCGCAGCCCAGAGCGGGCTCCCCTCGCGGATCGTTTCCGTCAGCGGGTTAGGCTCCGGCAGAGCTTGTGCCCGGTGACGGGCCCAGCTTTTCCCTCGGCACGACCCCGCACAGCCTGTGGCAACGGCGCCCGGAGCCGCTGCGGCGCCGGCAGCTCAACCGCTTGTTTTTCTGGCCACCGCGTTGCGTTTCCGACAGACAGTCCTCCCGCGACCCCGCTGCTTTTCCAGCCGCGGCGGCCCCTCCGCGTGTCTCCGCAGCCCCCGTCCCCGGTGCCGGCTGGGGTGCTGCCAGCGGAGCCCCGCGGTGCGGGAACGGGAGACCGCGCGCGGGCCCGGGGTTGGTGGTGGGTGCGGGGGGCGGGTGCCGCGGTGGGCGCTGAGCCGTGTCCGGTGCCGCTGCCCAGGTCTGGTTCCAGAACAGACGGACCAAGTGGCGGAAGCGGCACGCGGCAGAGATGGCCTCGGCGAAGAAGAAGCACGACTCAGAGACGGAGAAGCTGAAGGAGAGCTCCGACAACGACGACGACGACGAGTACAACAAGCCCCTGGACCCCAACTCGGACGACGAGAAGATCACCAGGCTATTGAAAAAGCACAAACCCACGAACCTGTCCCTCGTCAGCCCCTGCAGCACCAGCTCGGACACGTTGTGAGGGTGCCGCCACGGCCAGAGGCGCCGGGCGCTCGCGGTGGGGTGTTGTACAGCCCGAGATGTATGTGAAGTGTAAATATTTTCTACAGAATAAGTTATGAAATTATCCCGCTCATCGGTGTAAATTTCGGAGGATTTTCCCAACGTTTTGGGTTCGGTTTTGTGTCCCCTAAGGTCTCCCCCTCTTTCTTCTCAGCCTTTTTGCCTATTTCCTGCTCCTAACAATCAGACTTGGTTCCTTTTTGTACGGGCTGCCCGGCCCCGGCTCAGCCACTCTGTACAGAGCGAATTCCAGATTGCGATGTGATTTCCAGTGCAAAACCTGCTGGTCCCCTTCCCTCCCTCTCTCCACTCGAGGGTGTCAAGAGAGAAAACAACCCCCCAAAAAAAGCACGAGAGAAAATCGGACGTTTGATTTTGTGTTGGGATCGAATGACGTCTCCGCAGCAGTCGGACAGACTTTGTATAAATCAATAAATTATTTAACGAGCTTCTCCAGCGAGATTCTTCCCGCGTCACCCGGTTTTGGTCCCGCTCCTGCCGAGCCCCGGGGCCAGCTTTGCTTCTGCTCTTGTGGGGCGGTTTCCACCTTTCGCTGCAGTGGGGCGGGGGCGCAGCAGCGTTTGGGGCCGCTTTGCCGCCCCTCTCAGCGGGGACGATCGGCCGGCACCTGCCTTCACCTCGCCCGGGACCGCCCGCGGGCCTCGACTGCCACCGCTCCGCAAGGGGAAAAGGGAGCTGGGATCGGCCTCAGGGAGCCCACGGGCTAGGACCGCGGTCCCGGGGAAGAGACAACCGGAGCGGCCAGAACCTGCCATGCGCGGGGCTGAGGCCGCGGCGGTTCCCGCACCACGGGCGGTTCGGAGCCGGCTGGCAGGGGGTGAGATCTGCGCTGGGTGCGAACGCACCGCGGCCACTGCGCGAAGTGCGAACCCAGTCTGGAGGGACCGGCTCTGCTCCCCAGCCCTTCCCGCCGAGCAACCGCAGCAGCGCCCAGCACCTGCGGGCTGTGATCCCGACCCGCCCGTAGCCAGTCCCCGGTAATCGGGCAGCCGTCGAGGTGCCTCGCTGCTGCTCCCGGCGCCGCTTCTCCCTCCTCGGGCATATTCGAAGCCTGATGGGTGCGAACCAGCTTCGCCGTTCGGCTGCCTTTTCTGTCCACCCCTCCGGTATTTCTCACTAACCAGCCCTTCGCTCTTTTCTCGCCGAGTCTGAGCGGCTCCGGCGCCGGAGCAAACGCCGCTGGCCCCGGGGAACGGGAACTGCGGGCCGCAGGGCTCCAGCCCCCGGGGTCGCCCGCCGCAGCTCACCCCGCAGCCGAGGCCGCTCAGCCCAGGTCGTCGGTGGGGGTTCCGCCGCGGGAAGGGGCCGCGGAACTTGTGCGGGTTCCGCCGCGGGAAGGGGATGGGCAGTCGCCGCGGCGCTGTCTCTGGATCCGGCTCCGGCTCCATTCGGCGGCCGAACTGGGCCACCCCCAGCCCGGACCGCGGGGCTCCGGGACTCTCGGATCGGCTCTGCCGCTGCCCGCGGCTCCCCCGGCTCCAGGTGCCGCCGCTTCCCGCAATTTCGTTTGTTTCCCGCAGCCCCTCGGTGCCGGGAAGGGAGCGGGGTGCTGCCGGGTTTACTCGCTGAAAGCGGCGGGGTGGCGAGAGGTCGCTGCGGTTGTCCCGCGGCCACACGCGGAACGGATCGCGTTTAGAAATCAGCCTTCGCCTCGGCTGGAGGCACTCGGAGCCGGGACGGTGGAGCCGTTTTCCCGGCTCCTGGGGGGAAGTAACAGGAGAAACCCCCCGACCCGCACTTCGAAGGCAGATTATTCCCCCTGCTCCTTCCCGCCCCCACGAAACCCAGACTGCCGCATCCTCTGCACAGCAAAACGCGGCTGCAGAACCCCCTCACGGCAGCACCGACGGGGCCAGGGCTCCCCACGGCTGACCCCCGAGCCTCTGCTGAAGGAGCTGCCAGTAGCTGGACCCTTCCGGGCAGCAGATCCCGCTTGTCGTCCAGGTCTCACAGCCGGGAGGGCCCTGGGACCATCCCGCAGTCCCACCTCGTCCCGGGGCAGTGCCTCTGCCGCGGTCCCGCGGGTGCAAAGCGAGACCTAAGGACTTACCTCGGCAGATCGGCGGCATGAGGTGGGTCGGGGCTGTTTATGGCCCCGCAGGTCACAGCTGGGGCGAGTTCCTCTGAGCCTCGCAAAGCCAGAGGCAGTCACACAGGGGTTTACAGCGGCTTTTTTATTGCCCTGATGGGGACCCGCAGCCTGCAAGCAGCCGGGTTACTCTCACACAAACTCAAAACACCTTCTCCTGGGTCACAGGGTGTTGGATTAACACTTGAGTGGTGTTCAGGTGCTCCGGTGAAAAATCACCCCCTTAATTGGCAGGGGATTAAATGGGAACTCGTTAATGAGAGACCCGTCAATTTATTAATTCCCCCCGCCCCGGTCCCCTGGGCCCAGCTTGAAGGGACAGACACGGCCACGTTCACCATGATTAGTTTTATTGCTTGAGAACCAGAGTACTCGTTTCTAAAGGCCTTCGAAGTTACCGCGAGTTGAGTCGCTTAAATAGGATCGCTGTGGCTATAAAGCGACATGGCACAGGAACAGCACAGAGCTGCGGGCGCCCGCCGGGCAGCAGTCCTGAGCGCAGGCTCCGGCTGCGCCGCCGGGAGAGCACTCTGCAAGCAGACACCAAATCCTCTCCAACGGTAGTGATTTACACCAAAATCCAGCATCAATCTCACGCCGTCGCGCAGTCCATGAACTCTGTAGTGTTCTAAATTAAATCAATAAAACATACATTTGTGTTTCACCAACAGGCTCCCTAATCACCTTTTAATGTTGTCCTCAGTGCTGGGAGAAAGACGTCCGTAACAAGGGTGCTCGGTAGGCTGCGCCGGGCTGCTAACCAGGGGCATTTACAGTCGGCTCCTCTCCTCCGCTCCCTCCGGCAGCACTGCACACGCACAGTCGGCGTCCAAGGCAGCGGCTACCTGGAGCAGACTACGGACTCCTTCTCCCGCGCTGCTATTGTCTCGATACAGGATATTGGCACCATAGAACAGTAACAAAAGACGGACAGAAACGGTTTACAAAAGGCTGGAAAGTTACACCCAGACGGAGCTAAGAACTGACGTTCGATCCCTATATCACAGAGAAAGGAGGGCTATAGGAGTAACCAAGTGAGCGGCTGGTCTAGGTGCTCTAGCGGCTGCGGCACAGCGTATCCGGGCGGCACTGCTATATAGAGTCGGGCTATAAACGCCGGGCGTGACGCGCACCTCACTGGCCCCGCCGGGGCTCCGGCACTACGGCGGCTCCGGCATTGCTCTCAAGCGTCGCTATCGGGAAGGGGGCTCAGCGCAGGGCTTGGTCAGGTTCATAAATTATATCAGTGTATGTCTGTACACGCACACGCACACACGTATGTACACACGCAGATGGGTGCGTAGGAGAGCCAGCAGCTGCTGTGTGATTCAAACACCACGGACCATGGCGGGAGAGTAAATAACATGAGGGAAATTATAAAAATGGAAAAAACCAAAGTACTAAAAACTAAAACCATGAGCCTCGGTCGGCAGAGGAAGTGACACTAAAACCATCGGTATCTCTGTCTGTACAGTCCGGTGTACAAACCCCAAAGACATCTCAAGCCAGGCTCCTCGGAAAGTCGCCAGGATGCTGGAGTAGCTTCTCCCCATCGACAGACGCTCGATGGGAGCCGGAAGTTGTGGAATCTAAAAAGCATAACAGCTCTGCTGTCTACTTAGAGTTTTGGCAACGGAACGGTGACGCACACACACATATAAAAAATAACTCCACGTCTCTACTCGATGTCACACGGACAGACAGGACAGTGAGGTATGTGAGGCTGTTCTCAAACAGAGTCCGGATGCTGAAGCCTAGTGTACGATCAGCAGTCTAAACACGTGGCACTCGGGACTGGGTTATCGATGCGGCTGTCACGACGATGCGCCTCGGCGAGCTGCGTGCTCCTTCCCCTCCTGCTACAGCGTGGGCTCGCGGGAGATCTTCTCGCTCCTGAGGCATCTTTTTCCTGTTGCGGAAGCGGCAGGGTTTTAAAAAGAAAAATAAACACAGGGGAAATGATGTAGAAAATATAAACGGGGAAGGAAAAGGATATTTACCACCACATCACTGCACGACACAACACTTGTGCACATTTGCAATAGGTTTACCTGCCCCCGCAGCTATTCGAAAGGACAGGAACACAGGCTGCAGCAAGTCAGGGAAAAACAGAGGTTACACATTGGAAACACAAACGGGCATCGCTCCACAGCCAGCAGCTAACAGACAGAAACCCCTCCGGCCCTGCCAGCCAGCCCTGCCTCGACCACCTACAGAACGGACGAGGGAGCGGCACCACCTCCTCCCAGACCGCTGCTCTCCCTTGGAAGGTAACGGACAGTCGGCTGCCCGTTCCTGTGGGAAGAGGATGGGGTCCCCCACCCGACTCCCCTTTGTCACAGCATTAGCTCCGTCAGAGCGCCAAAGCCCTCCCGGCTCAGTGCGGCGCTGACAAAGGAGGCAGCAACGACTGCTCCTGAGCTCCTCGGCCTTCAGCTGCCAACACAATGAGCTTTGTGCTGCCCTGGGAAGTCAGTAAACTTCCGCACCCTAAGGCTGCCTTGGACCATTCCAGACCAGTGTGCGGGGCACCTTCCTGCTGAGAGCACCTCTGACCGCAGCTCTGAGCCGCACAGCAAGCAAAGGTCCGTGCGAGCCGGTGCGCCTGGACGTGTGTGTTACACACACAGACACACGCTAGCCCTCACCGAACCATGGCCCCAGAGCCCGCGTGCTGTCGCTCGGACTGAGGCGTTACCACGGCCCTACAGCACAAGGCTCTTTGAGTTTGCTGAGGCTCGACACCGGCTTTTCATTCAGGGGTTACCTCCTGCTGCCGGATCAGCTGTTCCCCAGCAGGCAAGTGCCCAGCGCCGCTGCATTTCTAACAGCTGCCCCCCGGGTGTCTTCCGCAGAGAAGACTCTGTGTGACTCTCGTGTCTTTTCCTCACTGCAGCAGCTGGCACCTCGGGAATTCCACACCCTTTTCTCACTTGTTGCTAAAACAGGGAGCTGCCAGCACGCTGCTGCACTAATGAGGACCGAGGCTCCCACTGGACCCACCCAGCGCTTTGGAAGCCCTTTGGATAACCCAGCGAAAACACTTTTGGCTTGAGGAGAGCAGCTCTAGGTGCTCGGGCGGCTGCACTGCTTTGTTCGGTGCTGCTGCGCGGCACTTTGCTCCAGCAGACGTCACCCCGTTCCCTGTCTGACTGCGCACAGGGACCTGACACCCTGGCTGACCTCAGCACAACTCAACCCTCAAACATTTCTGAGGCTTTAAACTGAAAATAGTGACCCGAGAGCTGACTTGAACATAAAGAAGCAGAAACTGGTGCCCGCATCGCTCCTGACGAAACCGCCCACGGGACAGGGAAGGGGAGTCCGTAGTTACCTTGTGATCCCCCATGCAGACGTTCGGCCCAATGTGATCATAAACCACGATCTTCTCGTCATTTTCTGACTGGGTAGGAAACCAAAAGCAACACAACGAACACTGGTCAGTCCACGGTTCCCCAGACCACACGGCAACAGATCACGCGAGTCGCTCCGGCCGGTTTCTGAGCAGCCCTTGGCTTCTCCGGACAAAGGCTGCGGAGAGTGAACTTCTGCGCCTGGGGCTGCAGCTTGTCCACACAAAACAATCTGGGAAACTGCTGCACCTGCTCCTTCTTCGGGGAGCTCAGGGAACGCTAGGAACACGGGGGCAGGTGAAATGAGCGGCTCCGGCCTTTGGCCAGCGAAATCACTGCGGCCGGTGCCTTTAGCCAGTGTCTGCGGCCCTCTCCTAAGGGCCACACACCCCTCGGGCAGCACCAGGGGCCGTCTGTGTTGCTCTCTGCATGAGCACAACACACAGCAAACGCCTCACAGGAGCCTCTGTTTGGGCACACAGGTGGTTTTAAACCTTCAGAGAGACAAAGGGTCCGTGAGCACAGCCCTCTCCAGGAGCTGGTGCCCTTCTTCCTCTGAAAGACAGCACCGAGGGATGCCGAGGAGCTCAGCGAACGCAGGACGACCCTCCCGCAGGCTCTGCTATCAATTGCCCTTGTCTTGCTCCGCGTTGGGCTGCACGCACCGCCTGCTCCACCACCTCTAACTGGAGGGATAACCAAACGTACCTGTCTTCCCGACGCTGGCAGCCAACGTGGCTTGGGGACTGGTCTGATTCTCTGACACAGAACTCAAGGACCGAACACCAACGGGAATCTCTCAAGCTGCCAGAAACCCGCAGCCTGCGGAGCATTCCCGGGCCCCCGGCACGAGCCCAGGTGAGCTTTGAACTAGCTGGCGGTGGCGGCACCCATTTATTTTGTGCGAAACAGCCCAGCCTTTCCCAGCGGCAGCCAGTCAGGTCTGGCCGGGCGATAGCTCCAAATAAACAGCAGCACTTGGGACTATAAAGTTAAAACTGAATTATCCTGAGCACAGAAGGAAGCTTAAGGTCAGCTTTGCTTAGCAGCGCGGCCGCCTGCCAGCAGCATCAAAACATAACCTTCTGCGCGGTATGCATGAGCACCTTCCAATATCTCGGGATCGCGGCGCCGCCGGCATCGGAAGTGGGGATTCATTCATCAAACGCGACTGGGTAATTTACACAGGCAGCATAAAATTGTGGATTTCCAACTGCATAATCTTTAGACAGATAAACAAATTACAGCGGGGCACCGGCAGAGCCGGCGCACACTCGGCTGAGCATTCATTACTTCACGCGATCAGGCATCCACACGGCTCCCTGGCAGTGGGCAACCTTTGGTGTTTTAGGGCCCAGGAAGCATAAAATAACATGATGGTGGGGTAACCGACCGTGGCATGATAGATGATGTCGCACGAAAGCTGTTTACAGCCCCATGTCTGCACATCTGCAATGCCGCCTGCGGAGCCGAGCGCTCGCGGCGGGGCCGCCTGCGCAGACCCCCTCCCTTGGCGGGATCAGAAGGCAGATCCACTGCAGTTTGTGCCTGAAACTGAACGCAGCATCGCCACGGCACCGAGGCCAGTTGTTTGGCTCCAAGGAGAACTATCAGAGCAAAAGAATCACCTGCATGAGGACCCCATGGCTACTGACAAATCCTTCCAGGACTCCCCTGCGTTTACATTTGAAGGATCTGCCGCAGTGTCATCAGCTGCTTAAAACTCACTTCTGCTTCCCTCACAGCTCCTCTCGCAGCTTCAAAGCCAAAGTGTCTGCAGTGCAACAACCTCTCGATGGCAGGGCAGACACTGCCTCCTGCACAGGACCACAACACCTTGTAGGGCCACTCTGCCCTCTCCTCCGCCAGCCCAGCAATCTGCTCTGCTGGGCATTTTCTTTGGGCTTTGTGGGCTGGAATCACGGGTGGGTTCGGAGCCGGACGAGCCAAGTCCTTGGTGGGTGCAGGCTCGTGGAGGTAAATGACCTCATCTACGCCTCTGACTCTGCATTTCTGGAGGGGTCCCAACTCCACAGCCACAGCCCGCAAAGGCAGCGCTGCAGAGAAAGCGGTGAGCGGGAGCCCTGGGGGATCCAGCTGACTGGGTTTGCGTTCCATGGAAACTGAGCTGGGCCCAGCGACCTCACAGCCTCACAGTCCTTTAGGGCTCTGACTTGGCTTCCCTTTGTTTAATGTTCTCCCATTATACCCCAGTTATACCCCCTCAGATAATCTGAGAGAATTCCTTTCCCCTGCACTGTTTACACTCATCAAGCCTTTGTGTGCACTTCTATCTCCCCATTCATGGCCCTAAACCAGCCCTACCCTCACTGGCCACTCTTGCCATGGTTTTAATCCTTTGTTCTTCAGGAATTCCAGGGGCTCAGCGCTCTCCGCAGCCAGGCATCACCTTCTCACTGGGTGTTTCTGTACAAGCGCAGGTGAGCGACTGACACTGCTGTTTACTGTGAGCTCCGTGGGCCCCTCAGCGTCACCATTTGGGTTACGAGACACCAGGGTGCCTGTGTTGTCTACGGTGCTGGCCGGCACTTGGAGGCACCGAGCAGAACCTTCCCACAGGCTACAGCATGTGAGGGAGGGCATCAGGCTGAAACCTCGGTAGCTCCAGAGAACACCTGCTCAGCCTTCAGCGCGCTACACGCCGCAAAGCAAACAGTCTGATCAGGAGCTAAATAGCCCTGGTGAGAGAGAAGCAGCAGGTTATAAACTTCCCAACGGAGAACGGGTTTCGAGGGCTTCACTAATCGGAACAGGGGAAGAAAAGCCGCGAGGCCATAGACCGTGGAGTCGCTCGCACAGACTGTCTGCTGCAGTCCCCTCCCACTAAACCACCTCAGCTCTACAGGAACAGAGACACGACCGAGGGCAGTCGGGGTTTGGGACTGTCTGCTCCACGTGGGACAGTCCTACGGTCTGGTCAGCTGGACAGCCCAGGTGCTGCGTGCGGAGAAGTCACAGCGTGCTCACGCGTGCGTCACGCTCACGGCCGCTGCCAGCGTGCGACCCTGGGCGCTCAGGTGCCCTGGCTTTTCCTTTCCAGCCAGCAGCTGCTCCCAGTTACTTCTGAATCCCTCCTAAGGGCAGTGCTGGGGGACTCACGGAGCAGTTTGGGTCTGCTCAGAACGAGTGTTTGTGAAAGCTCCGGTACCGGCCGGCGGGTGAAGTGGAACAAACCCGCACTCTCGGCTGTAGAGCACCAGGGGCAGACAGGTTATCGCCAGGGGATGCTGTCCCCAGCCGGCTCAGCGTGCGGGCCAAACTGGAAATCCACGGGCAAGCGGAGGGTGTCAGCCCTTCCTATCTCTGCTGAAGACAAAGAGTGCGGAGCAGCAGGGTGGAGGCAGGTCTGTACCTACCTTCAGAATGAGCTCCTTGGCTGAGTGGGACATCAGGATCCTGTCACACCAGGCTGGACACCTAGTGTTCATGTACTGCTTTCCCTGGTTGGAGTCCTCGCTGTAGGGGTAGCTGCAAACAAAGCACAGCCGTCAGCAACGTTCTGCAAAGCAGCTGGAACCTCTGGATACGCTCTGAGTGCAGAAAGCGGCTCTTGCAGACACCTCGCGCGTGTGTTTGTCCTGCTTTTCTCCCTGTCCGCCTCTCTCCGTTGTTCTCTTCCACGCTCTAGGGCTGCGAATGCGTTAAGACAAACAGGGTTTCCAGCTCTCACCTCCCGCCCGTGTTTTCGCTCGGGAGAGTGGCTGAGGGCAGCAGACTCCTGCTCTGTGTGGAAGCAGGGAAGCCAGTGAAAAACGACTCAAGCGCAGAGCAGGCTGCTGGCTGTGAGTGTGGAAACCGAATGGGTGGGAGATCAAAATGGAAAGGCTGGGGCAAAAAAAGGGTGAGTCTCGGGGGATTCTTTTGCAGGATCCTCTCGGGGAGAGCTGTGCAGGAATAACTCCGCAGAAAACGGCTCCGAGCACTGGGATCTCTGGGGCTGCACACAAACCCCACCTGGACGGATGGTGGCTGAAGGCTGACAGGAAGGAGGTTTGGTAAGGAACGGGAGCACAGCTGGCTCTGCAGGGGATTCCTTCAGAGCCAAGGAGTAAGGAACGTGCTCTAAGGAAAATGATACTGCCTGCACAGGACCCTGCACCTTCACATCACATTGACTTAGCAAAACCCAAACGATTTGGTAAGGACAGAGGCTGATGCAACAGCAGCTGTGCTGTGGGGGTCACGATAAATGTGCCGCGGGGTGTCTAGCACATCCTACTGTGGCTGTAAAAGGCAACAGAAAGGGTTTGGTTTAACCCACACAGGGCCACAAAGAAGTCACCTCAGCGCGTGAGAGCACACAGACGGCAGCTGTGTGAATCACCCGGAGCAGCAGCCGCGGGTTCAGCTGCCAGGGGCTGAGGCAAAGCCCTCTTCATGTGATCCCCGCGTTCCCACCAGGTCAGTAGGAGAGGAGTCTGAGCTGCAGGGCCCAGCTCTCCCTCGCAGCAGGGGTAAGGAGCCAAAGAGGATGCAGGCAGGCTCAACTCCCTGGGTACTGGGCTGCATGAGCTGCAGTTTGTTACCGACAGATTTCTCTAGAAATTCAGATAAATGTCTGATGGCCACGCGGCAGGTGCCGCACGTCACCTGCACGAGCCGGCGTGCATTTGTGGCTCATTCTGCTCATCGCCCAGCTCACAAAGGGAATGCTGGGGCTGTCCTGACGGGCGGTAAACGAAGTGTCTGGTACTGTGACGAGAGGGTCTGCACGGCTGGAAAGAAAGAAGCTCTTCACCACGACGGCCATGGGACACTCTGACGTGGAGACGTACGGCCTCCTAGCAAAGGGCTGTGCGGGCCACGCTGCCATGAACGAGATTAGCCGCGGCAAACACCCAAGGAAAGCGCTCTGAACGGATCGGGACAAACCAGGGGTCTCAGTACCTTTTCCACCTCATCAAACCCAACCAGACTCATTTTCAAAACATATTATGAGAATTCAATTTGCTGCTTCACTGCCGGGCAGAAGCACAGCTCACTCCTGAGCGGCTGGTGGTGCAGTACTACTGGCAGGAGAAGCTCGCTGTCTGCCCCTGAAGGCTGGGGTTTCCCTGGTCACCTCTTACTTCAGTCGTTCAAGAACCCCACACAACTGCAGCTGCTTGTTAGGAGATAAGGTGTAAGAATCCATCACACTTCACACAGCCCTCCTCCCTCTTACAGCAATCACAGCATCACAGAACATCAGGGATTGGAAGGGACCTCGAGAGCTCACCCAGCCCAATCCCCCGCCACAGCGGGATCCCCTAGATCCAGTCGCCCGGGAACACGGCCAGGCGGGTTTGAAACGTCACACCAACTGCCCGGTGCTGCACACCTGGAAGGATCGGTTCCTGCTGCACGCTAGAGCCCTTCATCCCAGAGCCTATGTTCTGTGAAATGCTATTTATCAATTTGCTTTATTGATCCCAATGTTTTCACGGGGTGAACACTTCTGCCAGTGTTTCAAGGTCCTTAGCACTGATGATGCAGTCAAGAAGCTCCTGCAGTCTCTCAGCTCCGACAAATCAGATTTTTAGCGGCTGGGATGGAGATGAAAGTAAAAACTGCAGAACTTCTCCAGACCAAGTGACCTGTCGGCCGAAACGTCATGCAGTAACGGGGACGAGCTCTTCCTCTCATCAGGCAGCACCCTTCCCTCAGGCCAGCAGTGAGGAGCATCTTCCCTTGCTGTGCTCTGAGGAACAAGGCTTCTCGCTGCCCAGCACTGCCTCGCTGGCCTGTGGCAGCTTCTGAAGTGCTGACATGGACACAATAAAAAATCCCTCCAGCCCCAAGGAGAACTAACTGCTGTCCTCCTTTGTGCTCGCCAAGGGTCACAAACACTGGGGAACACACATGCTCTGGGCTGGAAACGCAGTCACAGCTGGGTGTGACTCTGCATCGCTGGCCGGGCTGCCCTGACTTAACGAAGGGACAGGACACCGTCACTGGCCATGTGTCTCACACAGCTTTGCGCAAATAAAAGCTCTGCGAGAGGTTTCTGGAGCAGGGTGTCACTGAGGGTGTCTTCACGGACCCGGTGCTGAGTGTCTGCTACTCCAGAATGGAACGGTTCAACCAACCTTCCCTTCGGCAGACGTGTCCATCACCCTGTCAAAGGAGCAGTGGGATGACAACAGTGTGACCGAATTTAATCACCTTCTGGTGAACTCTGAGGCTTCCACTTGGTTCGAACATTTATCAGGGGTTTCTGCCCTACGGACACTCTGGAGTTTTACACGATGTCGCCTCACTGAGATGCTGCCCACCAGCTGGGATTTGAAGCCAGGCAGAGCCCTTCAGGGAGGCAGCTTGACGGTTCTGCTGCAGCCAGAACAGAAAGGTGCTGCACAGTCAAAGACACAGGGAAAACGCCCAAAGCCTCAGGCGGCCTCACAGCCCAGCGCTCCAGCTCCACTTCAGACTGGCGGCCACACGGGTCACCAGCACGCAGCCTCCTGGTGTGACCCCACGGCCCCTGCAGACTCACGCTGCCTGATGCTGGCAAACGTGGCCCCACAGCACGAAGGCTGCAGAGCGCCTGCCAGGGTGACTCACAGGAGAACAGGACACAGAGACCCGGCGCTCACCCTGCTTCTTCAGAGCCACAGAACCGCCCAGGCTGGAAAAGCCCCTTCGGAAGTTGGTGCTCCGTGCAGCTGCTCCTTCCCCCACACACACTCTGCTACACAACAGGACAAACCGGAGTCGCGTGGAACAACTGTTCCGTCCCGTCTAGAACAGCGGCAGAACCGAGGCTCGGGGCTGCAGTCACTCACGTGCGCTCGACAGCCAGCGTGTGGTCTGTGGCGGTCTGTGGCTCTCTGTGTGTGCCAGCCAGCACAGGCACCCCAAGCACACTCTGGCTGTACTCGCCTCTGGGTGGTGGACAGACAGGCAGCTCTGGAGCTGGAGCACCGGCTGTGAGAGTCTGATTCCCCCGCAGGCGTTCAGGCCTTCATGCTTTCTCTAGGCGCTCCTCTGCCTTAGTTAATGAACTGCTGTTCCAGCTACACAGGATCACTGTCGGGGCGGGGGTGTGTTCCTGAGGACACTTCTAAAAGGCACTAATTAAAGCCCCATCATTAACACAACGCTCAGTGTTGTCAGAATCTCTCCAGGCACCCTGAGGAGCTGGCAACTAACTCTGTCAGCAAGGAGCAGGCTGTCCGGTGACCTACTGGCGTCACAGTTAACGGAGACGGGAGCTACCGGGCACTGGTTTGGAGCAAACAGACCATTAGGAGGCCGGTTAACATCACTGCCCTGCTGCTGTCGACAGGCTGGTGTCAAAGACGATGGGACGCCTTCACGAGAACATTTCCTGCGGGGCGAAAACCCTTCTGACACCACAAAGCACCCAGTCAGCGGTGTCTCAACACAAACGCAAGCCCACACCGCCGCGTCTACCGAGGCCTCCTGAACTGCCATTTCCAGTCAGGAAAAGTGCTGCCAGGGAGCTCCTCTCCTGCGCGGGGCGAGACGGACTTCCCAACAGGAAAGCTTGACCTCGCCGTGGAGGGCTCCTGCCTTCGCGCGCTGTCCGTCGCGGGCCCTTCTGCCCTCCTGCTCATTCCTGCACACGCTGGACACGGGCAGTGGTCCTGCTGCTGCCGGGAACGCCACGGGGATCCTGCCTGCTGTGGTCCAGGCATTCCCAGCAGCGTGGGGGTGTGTGGGGCAGCACCCGTCAGGCAGCAGTGGAGGAACTGAGCTGTGTGATCGCTTTCAGTACAATAAAGGTCACCCTGTGTCCCTACATGTGCAGCTGCTCGGGCCAACTCTGTCCTGTTCCAGGGAGTGAAATGCCTCCTATCCAGAGCCCACTGGTTCTTGTCTCGTCCGTGTCTCCCCCTTCTGTATCACTGGACTGGTTCAAGGTATCCAAGCTGGGATACACGCCGAGGGTAGGTGGTAGCTGTAACTGACGCAGCGTCACAAGGGTGACAGCACTGAAATGTCACTCGACCCATCAAAGTCTGACAGAATCCGTGGCAGCTTCCAGACCATTAACTTCTTCCTCCACACTGAACTGCCACTTGGTATCTCCTTGGGTCTGAAAGGGAGATCTGGGCTCCCTAGTTCTCTTCCTAACAAACGATCCCGAGTCATTTATCTTTGTGTGCTCATCCTGAGGCAGCAGACAGTTAGAGCTGAGCACTGGGACACGCTGCTGTTTGAATTAGATTAGCTGCCTCACACGCACCGAACCACTAATAACCCCTCCTGATGCTCTGCCCCGCCAGCCAGCCCCACACGCATCTCACTTAAGCCAAATCGGGAGGGCAAACACGGTCCTGCAAACACAGGAGTTAAAGCGCCATGCGTTAAACAGCTGCTCCTTGCACAGGCTACACTAACACCATGGTGATCGCCCGACAACCGGAGTCAAAGGCGACAACAACAAGGGGGGTCACCCGGGCAATCCCACGGCAAAGGCCAAGGAGGGTGAACAGGCCTCCAGCCCGCGCTCTGCGCCCAGCACCACGCCGCAAGGGGAACGACACCGCGTCTCTCTGTGAGCCTGTGTACGGGGCCTGTGCCAGGCGGACCCGGCTTTCTGGCTTGAGAAACGTCTGCCTCGAGCACCTGCCTCGAGCTCGCTCCACGGCTGACGCTCCCGAGCCGCCACTGTGGCTCTGGGCTGCCTTCAGCTCAACCACAAGCCCTGAGCCCTGCACGTCTCCAGCATCCCCTTCCAGCCCAGAGCACTCCCACAGACAACGCCTGCCCTTGCCCATTCCAAACTCCCTACGGCTGGACCCCGGCGAAGGTACCAGCGCCCGCACCACCCTGCGGCCATCAGACACCCCCGGGCTCCGGGTTACAGGGGGGCACACTGCAGAGCTGAGGCAACGGGCGGGCAGCTCAGGTCCCAAGCCGTGGGCTGGTCCACAGCGCGGTCAGGGAAGCAGTCGATGAACAGCCTGGGCAGCAGCGAAGACCCTAATGTGTTTAGAATGTGCTTTACGTGCTGCCGGCAGCACGGTCTGCAGCGCTCGCCTGACACACGCTGGCAGCACCGCTGTGTCCTTGAAACCTTCTCACCTCACCAGTTCTCTTCTCTCCTTCCCTTTACCAGTTCGTCAGACCGAACAGAACTGCTTCCTCAGGGAGGTCAAGTGCAGCTCCTCACCAGTGAGAGAAACACCCTATTTTAGTGTGGAAATGAGAACGATGGTGACAGTGTGCGGAGAGAAACAGGGTGAGAGCTGTCTGGAGACCATCCCAACGATTGACACCGAACTCCTCTGGAGGGAGTGAGAGCTGCCTGCTCTGTTTCCAGCTGGGAGGCTGTTCACAGAATCACAGCACATCAGGGATTCAAAGGGACCCCGAAAGATCACCCAGTCCCATCCCCTGCCACAGCAGGATCCCCCAGATCCAGTCACACAGGAACAGGGCCAGGAGGGTTTGGAACGTCTCCACAGGAGGAGTCTCCACAACCCCCCTGGGCAGCCCGTTCCTGTGCTCCAGCCTTAGGTGCTGGAAGAACCGAGACAACTACAGAGTCCTGTTCCCTGGGGACTGAGGGATCTAGTGGCAATTCAAGACACCTCAGTGACACCTCGAAGGTGTTTCACAGGGCATGGCTGAGTACCAAGGACTTCTAGCCGGTGGGACTGGCCGAAAAATCAAGTAACTGATCAAGGAAGCACAAAAACCATCAGAGCTTTAACAACTGTTGGTCTGTTTGAGCACCTGAATTCACCTTTTGTGAGACACCAGGAGCCAGGTACTGCTCTAAGAAATGGGAGCCCTGCTCGCATCAGCATTGCGGCGCCTGGCCTGGCAGCAGGCGGCCTCGATGCTCTGGAAACACGCAGGGCTGCTGGCAAGGATGCCAATAAGTAAAGGCAGCCCAGCGAAATCTGAACCACCGCCTTGTCCCACCGCTTCACACCTGAGGGGGACAAAGGGGACCGTACCCTGGCACCCGCAGAGCTGTTCTTCCCTGGGTGGCCTCTGCAGGAGGAAGGAGAACGCGAGTGCCTTTGGGAATGGCTCTGCTGCCCGCAGAGCAGACGGGCTCACGCTGCAGTCAAGTCAGACCCGAGAAGGTATCTGTGTAACAGGGCAACCTACTCGTGTGAAAAAGGGTCACGGGACAAAATACAAGGGTAGAGAACAGAGTAGACGCTGAACAGGGTTCTGGCAGAGCAAGGGACCGGAGCCAGAGAGAATTCCAAAGGAAAACCAGTCCTGCCAGAGCGAATGGGACTCAGCCTGTCTCCTGGTGAGAGGTGTCCAAGCCAAGACGCTGCCAGAGCAGAGGGTCTGCCTGAGACAAATCTCACGCGGAGGGTGTCTGCGACACAAACACATGTCCGGGCAGCGCATTACATGACAGGCTAATGCAACCACAAACAAGAGCAGGGCACTCCAAGACAATGATTAATACACGAGATTGCTGTGCACGCAGCCTTATCTGAGAGCAAACCCTGTAGGTGGGTGTGAGCCCTGCTGAAGTCAGCCTCTATCGCTGCCGTACAACAGCTACAAGAGTCATTACAATAATTAATGGAGGGCGCTGATAAGGGTAACAATCGCCCACCTGTACAGCGGCTGCCCACAACGTCCTCGCTGCTTTCGCACGCCTACCGCCTTCCGCGGGCACTGCTGGCTCCCACAACCTCCTTTCCAGCCCCACACTGGGCTGGCTGTTTGCTCACGGCCAGGCTGCTCAGGCCGTGGCTGACGCAGCTCATGGAGTTTACGCTCTGCACTGCATTTGGTGCCTGCTGGCCGAGGTTGCCAAGGGCTGCATTCGATTACAAAGGCTACTGAGATGAAAACATGAATATTCACCACATAACGTAGAAGCCCTCAAAATGCAGGAGCACAGGAATGGGTGAATAACCTCTGAACTGCTCTGTTAGAGGAGATCTTCATGTTCTGTGTGAAGACAGCAGCCCCGTAAGGCAGCCTGTGATCGCCCACCAGGCGGTCAGCCCTGCTCCAGGCAGACCTCAGGAGCACGGAGGGAGGACCTAGGTTTGCTGTGCCGAAGGCAAAGTGGTTTGTTACTGCAGCCTGAGAGAAGACGGATGAGGGAAGGATGGGCTTTGGAGAGGATTCCCTCCCGACCAGGGAGAGCAGCCACCAACCCCCTGCGTTTCCCTGTGGCTGGGAGCGACGGTGGTGTTCTCTGCAGACACCTCTCCCCTGGCTGGCCTCTGGCGATCCTGACTGCCCTGCAGGAACGTGCTGCAGGGTCCCCGGGGCAGAGGCTGCTGACTGGGGGTAAAATGGCTCTGGCACGTGCTCGCTGGGAGCCAGCAGGCTGGGACTGCTGCCCACACCAGCTCTGTCACTGCGCTGCCTCTCTGCCCGGCACGGGCGCCACGCGATGGTAAGCTGTGACTAGCTAGGCACACACCCACAGAATTGAAAGGAACTCTGGACTCAGGAGGAATTCGGTAAGAACACCGAGACACCCAGTGCTCTGATGAACAGCGAGGAGAGCACTAACAGCCCTGCAGACCAGGCAGCTGCTCAGCTCAGAGTGGTTCTGAGGGGTGACTGCCTGACCACCTGTCTCTCTGTGTCACAGAGCAGGGCCACGCAGCACTGGGTAAGGGATTCACCTAGGATCAAGCAGACAGCTGGTCTTCACCTAAATTAGAGCTTGGCCTTGGAGAAGAACAATGGCTTTGCTCCGAGTTCTGCAAGACCCGCCTGCAGAAAGGCTATTTTTAGATGTGGCTGGTAGGAGGGTCCAGCGTGGTTTTGGAATCCTTCCCACAGACCAGGCTGACTGAAAGCAGCCTGCAGTGAACACTCGCTAACACTGAGTCTGTGGAGACCTTGTGGGAAGCCGCCGGTGTGAACACTGACACGAATTCCGAGCTGCCTTAACGCCGCTCCGTTTGCAGCTGCAAACCCACGGCGCGGCTGCCCGGCGCGGTCGCTGTAAGCCACCACAGAACCTTCGGCAGAAACCCGGTCCCCGCAGAAGCGGCACGTGGTTGAAAGCACGAGCGCGTTCGTGTAAAGCCAGCGAGTGCCACCTGCACGCTGCTCGGCAGTTTGGAAGGCGAAGCGCGGGGCAGCGTGCTCCCACCTCTCCTCATCTGCAGCTGAGGTGCCTGGACCCCGGTGCAGCGCTGCCCGAGGAGCAGGGCGAAAGCCAACGAACAGAACAGCTCAGGGTGACGCTCCGGCCCCGCTGAAGGCGACCACGAAACTCCCAGAGACTCCGAGGAGCGCAGTTCTCCCTCCTGGGCCAGCCATGGCTGTTTGTCAATGAGATTTCATGGTGATGTCCAGAGAATAAACAGTCTACGCTGATAAAGACGAATTTGTGAGGAACTCCGTGGCCTTGCCCATTTATCTCAGGAGTACTCTGAACCTCAGGCCGCTGCCTAAGGGACAAACGTGCAAGAAAGGCAGGAGGGCACCTCTGAGGCTTGTCTGTAGGACCCTGTGTGCAGACCAGGCACTGGCCTGACCGCATCAGAGACGAGGCAAACGAAAGAAAACTCGTCCTAGTTGATCCCCCAGTTCCCCAGACGTGACACGCAGCGCTGGGTGTACTCAGCACCGTTTAACTGAGACACTGGGTCTTCAACTGCGGGCCAGCATCCCGCGAGGTACAGCCACAACACCAGGGACCAAGAACTGAGGTAGAGAGTAACCAACACAGTGAATCCACGGGCTGCAATTAAAATACCTGCATGAAACCAACGCTGGGACACCACTGCAAGGCCACCACTGCAACTGCTTACAGCTGCCTTCTAAACTCAGCTGCTGCCTGCTGCAGCCCATCGGCCTGCCACAGAAAGTGCCCGGCTTTGCGCCCCTCCCTCCAGTGAAAGAGGCTTTGTCGGTGCCTGTGTACAACAGACCCAGGGCTGAGCAGCTCTCAGCTGAGAGCTGGCAGCTTAAAGCCGCAGTGTCTAAAGGCACAGCACTGGTCACACCTCCCTTTGGTCAGAAAGACAAAGCCCAGGTGGCTGGGCTTTCAATCAGGATAGATCAAGGTTCTGTTTACAAGCAGCACGTAAAGCAGCTAAGTCACCCAAAAAGCTACAGATTTCTGCTCTTTTCTCAGAAGAAAAGAAAACATGAGGGACAAACGGGTGGAAAAGCAGTAGGCAGTGAAACCAAGCCACTCAGAAATCTCTCCACCGCGTGAGTGAGGAGGTGCTAAGCCAAAAGGACAATGTCCTCGGCGAAAAGCACTTGCTGCCTACTCAGAATGCCTGGTGGTGCAGCTAGCAGCACAGTGTGCTCAGCACTTCACCACCGAGGAGGAGAACCTGTCCTCCCACCGAAACCTCCTTCTTTCCTGCAGGAAGGTCAGGGTGCTCAGTTTCACAGACAGACACAGGACACTGACCTGCAGCTGCTCCAACACCCGTCCATCAAGTCCTCGTATTCTATCACTGCTCTCCGCTTCGCTGTAGAGAACTGCTGCGCCACACAAACTCAGTGTCAGCAACCCTTCTGTGCCACAGAGAGGTGCCAGCTCTGGGCAGGCACAAACCCACTGCCATCTACTACTGCCACCGAGTTGCAAAAAGGAAAGAGTGAGCAGCAGGCGAGCGAGTTCAGGAGCTGTGGTCTGTTGACAACTGCCGGGTCAGCGGCCCACAGCGCGGCAGCCGTCGGCAGCAGCCATCTGCAGGGTCCCAGCAGGCTGTGCAGTGCTTCGGGGCAGGACGCAAAGCACCACCAGATCCCACCGAAGTTACGGTGTGCTTGGGAGGTGGAATCTGACTGCCAGGACTTTGGCCACAACAGCCGTTGAGATGTCTACCCTCCTGCAAATGTGTTACGGCATCTTGGACGGCAAGAGGCTGTCAGGATCCTGTGTTTTCACCTTACTTGAAAGACAAGAGAAGCGTGAGCGTGTGACTGCTGGCTGCCACCCCAGGCAGGACTGGGCAGAGGCTCTGGGTGCTCCCTCTCGCACAGCCCCACCAAAATGCCCCCAGCAGGCATCGCACCGGGAGTGTGGGATGACAGCCCCTTGTTCTGGGGGCAGGAAGGGACTGGCTGCAGGACCTGAGTCCATTGCGTCCTGCAGTGCAGACAGTCAAGACCCACAGCTCAGCTGCATGGACTTTGCGACCCAAAACCGCACCTGATGAGATGTTTGATCTCTAACACTGGTGATGAGAACACAACAAAATAAGGACGGGCGCCAGATTCGGCTCCAGTTTCGTAATGAAACAAACACAGGCAATGGCACTGAGAAAGAAGGAGGTGACAGTGGACACACTGCCACGGGAAGCTGGTGATTGCCATCCTGGATGACAACACTGCGGCCTCAGAAAGCTACTGCTGTGGTTTCCATGCCCGGTCTGCCAGCACGTGGGCAGGGGAGGGAGAAGGGATGATCCTTCACTCCCATTGTAGGGTGGTTTCTTCATTTCACTCATTCAATCTGTTAGACCGAAGCCCAGACCTGGGCTTCATCCACAGATTTCTTGGATGGAACATTCTCACCTGGCCTGGCACTTTGTTAGCAGGGCTTCATCTGGCATCTCAGCACTTCAGCTAATACTTCTGTTCTAGGCAGAGACAGACCAGCACAGTACGTGCGGCAGCTCAAGGCGTTAATGGCACCAAAACTCATCGTCTGCACGCTGCTGCCCTGCGTGAAGCGTTCGGATACTGAGGGACTCAATACTGACTAATAACAATCACAGAATCATGGAATCATCCCGGCTGGAAAAGACCTCCAGAGCATCAAGCCCAGCCTTCATCCCAGCAGCTCCCTAGTTCACGCACCATGGTCTCACGTGCTCCAGCTACTCGGTTTTTAAACACCTCCAGGGACAGCGACTCCACACCTCCTCTTGCTCCTATTCACATCCTCTTCCCCATCCACCCGCCTGGAGCTCACTGCTGGTTTCACAGCAGTGTCAGCAGTTCTCAGCTGCAGCTCTCACAAGCCCTATCCACTCCTCGTTTACACAGCCGTACGTTACACCACCTTCCAGCTCCACTTCAGCCATTCTTCAAGGAGATTCCTGACAGGGATTCCTGGGTACTGCCAAGTCGACATCTGACAGCGGCTGTCTGTCACCGTTTCTGTGGATCAGTGCTAGGACAGGACACACAAGATCTTCCCAGGCACCGTTTTCACCTGGAAGGGCCAGGCCAACTTGCTGTCATGTCCCACAGGCGGCATCCTGCAGCCATCTCACTCTTCCTGCAGATTTCGCCACCTTCTGCCAGTACTCCAGATCATCCCTGCCCAGTGCTTCCTCCACCGCCGCCCTGTGTCACTGCCTGTTCTCACCAGTTGTCTGGCTGCTACTGCAAGCCTTGGTCTCCTTGCTTGGAGACCCAGCATTGCCTGAGGCTTCATCCTTCTGTGTCCTAGCTCTGCCCTTCTCTAACAGCTACGGGATGTCTCCTGCAGAGTCCTGCTTCAGGCTTTTGCTCCACACGTATCTCTGTCATGGAGGTTTCCTGGTGCTACTTGCTCCGATGTGATGTGAAGGAGAGGAAGGCTCATGTACTGCTTCCTCCCGACCTCCAGGGCACAGCCTTTGGCAGCTGCAAGGCCAGTCCTGGGTTATACCCAGCCCAGCAGCAATCTGCAGGAGACTTAACCACTAAAACAGTAACAGAGGTCTCTAGTGAGGTTGGGTCATGCTCACGGAAAGAAACGGGAGAGAAGTTCACATCATCCCAGATCAACAGCACAGCCTGGACAGAGAGACAGCTCTCACCCAGTTGTGAGTTGCAGACTGACACCGACCGAACTGCCAGGAAGGTCTGAAGAATCTGCAGACAATCCATACGACAGCGTGTTTCTGCCGCCCCTTGCTCTGGCTGAAGCAGGTGATTTCACCGGGGGGTGAAATCAAGCAGAGGCGTATTTCTGCAGAACATCTCCCACCCACTTCCCCTGAGCTCCTCTTACCGCGACCAGGTCCACGGCCAACACAACACACACAGGGATGGACACGCTGCTGGCCCTCTGTTACCGCACTCGATCAATAAGAACAATTTAGAGCTGCAGTAACCTCGCCATGCACACTGCCCTGTCCCAGGGGAGCAGTATCATCAGCACCGCAGCTGGCTGGCGAGAAGTAATGAGATTATGATCAGGAGAAGGCAGGCTTTCCAAATCTTCTCTCGGTGTCCGCACTCCTCTGCCTGCCCGTACAGACCTGAGCGCCAATGCCCAAGAATATCTGCTCAAACACTACGCAGAAACGAGGGTCTGAGCTACGATCTCCGTGCCTCTGCCTGCAAACGCCGTTCTCCTTTCCCCTTACAGCGCCTGTGACGACTTCACTCCTGGAAAGAGGCCCCACATGTTCAGACCTGCACCGAATTCCCCCAGATTTCTCCCGAGCAGGGCTGTTGTTTGCCCTCCCTCAGCTTTGTGTGACACCAACGTGTGCTACTTCATGGCTCACATCCACCACTGACAGGGTGCAGCTGGTTAAAATCACACCCCTGTGTTGCAAAGCCCAACCACTCTGGCCGTCTCAGCAGGTAGACAACCTGCTCATTGAAAAGGAGAAGGCAGCACCCAAGCTCCTGCGCCCTCTCTGCTGCTCCTCTCGGATCCCCCTCCACCAGCAAAGGCACTGGGCTCCATGACCCCATGTCCAGCCAACTCCTGTGAGTGCCATTGCTGCTCAGGCCTCACAGCTGGAGGTGAAGGCTGCATTTACGGCTGCCATAAAGTGTTTTAAGAGGTCCAGTGCTTAAAAGCAGCTGCCGGTCTCTCAGCACTCCATCACGCCTCGGGCCTGAACGTCGGTCTGTATCGGCATGCGGATTGCTGTCAGTTTACGGACTGATGGAGGGCATGTGGGATGACTGTGTTTATGAAAGGCACGAAGACAACTTCTACAGCACAACGGGCACGCTCACATCCTGCAGTGGTAGCAACGAGGACGCGTTAGGGAGCCAGTTACACGGAAGGACTATGAACGGATCTTACCTGGGAGGGAAGGAGATGTCCAGCTCGTACAGCCTGTCTTTAAAGACCGACAGCTCTCTGTCGAACTCTAAAAGCTACAAAAGACAAAAACAAATGCGTTCACTCTTCAGCGTGGAACTGAAGCCCTCTACACCCACTGCATTACGTCAGAGGAAATAAACAGAGGCTCTGAGCGCCCGGGCTGAGGTGTACCCCCAGTAATGGATTTTACAACAGAGTGCAAAGCGCTCAGCGCTGCTCTGTGCAGAAACAGTCCAGTGAGACAGGGGCTCACATGGTTCCCTCTCGCTCCAGTGCGACACACCCCGCTGGCTCTCTGCGGCGCTGACCCTTACGCACCCCTTCTCTTTCCAGATGGGTAGCTGAAGTAAGTCAATGGGTAGCAATCATCCTGAAGCTAAGGCAGAGGGCCATCGGAAAGCAGCAGCTCACCGCTACGCTAACCAGCCGCAGAAATACCCGCGCAGGAGCACTTTATGTTGTCGTGAGCTGGGACAGGAAGGCACCATCAACAGAAGGATGCACCCATCACTCTTCCTGAGCAAAGACAAGCCGAGGCTTCATGCACCTATTCTGGGCGGTGCGTGTCAGACAGCAGCAGGAGGGAGACGTGACAGCAGGTGAAATGTGTTCCCAGGCAGCAGCCAAGATGGAGAGCTACAGCAGGTATTTAACTGAGATGTTCCTAAGTCAGGATTTAATGTCCTCTATAAATACTGCTCCTTGCCAAGTCTGTTTTCCCCCAGACCTCTACCGAGGAAATAAATGTCTGCTGTCCTTTGTTCATAAACACAAACCTGCTCATAACGAGTCAATGATGATCATCCACATTCACCCAGTAATTGCTCTGACGGACATCAACGACCTTATTTCAGAGCAGGGCTGGTGTTAAGGCTGACACCGAGTGAATGAGCGAGTTAAGAGACAAAAAGCTCATCACGGCTGCTGTTACCAGCGGTGGCTCTAAGTGCCACTCTGTGCTGTGACAGCCGCGTCCCCGGCAGGATCCCGGGTGTTTGCCCGCTCTCCATTAATCATGTCCCATCGCACAGCTGTGCTGATACCATTGTAGCACTGGTGGAGGTTCCCAAAGAAATTAGATCGTGTCCCTCTTTCCCCTCTGCCACCTCATAAATCATTCCTGAAGTGTGCAATTAGCAGCTACTTGTACGCGTTAATTATCTGTGTGAACAGCAGCTACCTGAACCACCTGCCCTGCCGATCAGGTGCCTCTCTCAGGGCCACCCTGCTTGCCTCGGCTCTACGCACACACTCTGACTCGAGGGTGCCAGACAACAGGCAGCTGCCCCCATTTCAGTGCATCCGGCACCGGACTCGGTGTCTGGAAAGCGCCGGGAAGGACCTGCAGGGAGCTCCTGAGGGTTTTAACGGCTGACCCACAGCCCCAGAGTCCAGGGTGTTTGGGTAGAGATTTACAAACACCTGGGTGCGAAGTCACGGACCACGGCTTGATCCGGGAGTCGCGGGGATGGTTCAGCCACTGCCGGTGCTGAGGCAGTCTCTCCACGCACATCTCTCCTGCACGCCTGCGGGCTGTGACCCTGCGTGTAGGTGTGTGCAGGTACGCGAGCGGCCAACACACGCGCGCTGTCTGTGACAAGAACCGTCACCAGCTCCTTCCTGCTCCACAGGCCTCCCCCTTACAGACACGACCTGCCTAGGCGAATCCAGCACAGGACACCAATCTGCAGCCCCGGCGGCAGCCTTTGCTCTGAGCACCCTCTGAGCACCGGGCCACTGCTAGCGCACTGCAAATACGCTTCTCCTCCTGTTGCCAAGTAAGCCCATGGGAGCAGCCGAGTGGAAGCACCAGGAGAAAGAGGGCCATTTCTGGAGTGTGAAAACGGCAAGGACTGAATAAAAGAACAATGCTCCCCGGAACACAATGGTGTAAATTACTCATAGGCATTCCAGGGCCACTCTGCTCAATGGCCACTTTGTCCTCACACAGCGCTGCCCCGCACTTTCACCCTCTCAGACATCCCTCCTGCTACCACGGTATCTGCCAAGCAAGCGGAGGGCCTGGAGGACTAAGCGCTCCCACACGCACTGCCAGCCCCAGAGCACCTGGCAGGTTTGTCTCTCCGCTGCTGCTGTAGCTGTGCCTGCGCCACGCGGATGAGCTGCTGGCGCTGGCGACAGAGAGGGCAGGTAACGGGAACAGGACTGCATCGTGTGCCGTGCTCCGTCAGCTCCCCCACTCCCCGTGGGTAGAGGGACATCTATCACCTCAAACAGCAGAGGCAAAAACCTCACGATGACCCCGCCGGGTGCCAAGGCCCAGCGAGGTGCCTAGGAGAAACGCTGAGGGAATGCTTGTCATAGACAGCTGCTCCCCACACGTGGAACAGCTCAAGATTTTCACAGATCATCCGAACAAACTTATGCCAATTAATTCTGGGCAAGCTGGTCCAGCAAGAGGTGTCTCTGCCTAGGGCAGGGGACTGGAACAAGATGATCTCTGAGGTCCCTTCCAACCTGAACCATTCTGTGATTCCATTACCTGCTGCATTTTATGTCAGTATCAGTCTTAACAAATGACTTCTTCACTGCCATCCGCTGACTGGCTTAGCCGGAGAAAGAACAGGACACGGCCCGGGCATCACTGAGTGGTACCTGCCGTAGGTGCAGGGCTGTCTGGCGCTCCCCGGCACTACAGAAAGTGAATGAGAAGCAGTACAGGCCCGATGGCACTGAGGAGCACTCAGAATCCCCAGGGTAACACCTTTACTTTTAAAGCAC
Organism: Phoeniculus purpureus; assembly: GCA_028565055.1. Lineage (NCBI taxonomy): Eukaryota > Metazoa > Chordata > Aves > Bucerotiformes > Phoeniculidae > Phoeniculus > Phoeniculus purpureus. The sequence goes on along the minus strand of JAOXOE010000632.1, from coordinate 27,251,894 downwards.
CTAACACTGTATTAAAAAACCCCCCAACGTACTCTCAGCCCACGCCGCTCACTTGTGCCCACGGAGCAGCACCGTGAGTGATGCCACTGCTGCAACAGCACGTGTGCGGGGGCTTGCCGCTCCGAATGCCTTAAAAATGACACAGAAATTAAGCCTGGAGACTAAAAATCAATATATTGTTCTACTTAATTTACTCGTTATACGAGCATCCCTAAGAACCAGGTCTTTGAGGTGCTACATGACGTGCTGGGGCAATCTGAACAACTACACGGAGATTCAAGGAGCCAGAGCTGTGAGCCGCGGGCGTCCCGCAGGCCGGTTCTTCCCCAGTTTCATGCAGCGGGTACCTGCTGCTCTGCGGCCGTGAGGAGGAACCCATGGGGCAAAGCGTGGCTCTTACAGAACAGGTTCGGGAGGATCCCACGGCGTGGAAGTGAGGGGCTTCTGCCCAGCAAACTGCACGAGCCAAGCGGCCGGGCCGTGCCCCAGCTCCCGCTGACCTAACGGGAACCGGCTGGGCACCGGGAAGCTGCGCGCGCAGGACCGAAGAGCGGCTGCGCTTGCAGCAGAGGACGTTCCCTGCCGGAGCACAGTGGCAGCGCGCAGCCCGCCGCCAGCGCCAGCGGCAGTGCCCGCCACCTCTCCGGGGAACGACCAAAACCTGCTGCTCTTCCGGCTGCAGCTGCTGGCCGCTGGTTTGGTTCTTCCTCCCTTTCTCTTGTCAGTGCTCTGACGCCCAAGCGTGTTTACGCACAGAGGTGAGGGAGAAGGCAGGGTGCGACGGTCCTGTGCAGGCCCTGTCTGCAGAACCCCACCTGGCCACAAAAACAAGAGTAGGGCTGCCTGGCCCCAGCTCTGGGCAGTCCCTCCGGTGGCGACTCTGGGCAAGGCCCCTCGCCCCCGAGCTGGAGCAGGGGCTGCTGCTCAGTCCCTACAGCTTGCGGGGTCCGGTGGGGTTCAGCAGTGCACACGTGGGCCGAAGATACCAACCGTCTGGAACACTGAACTTCGGCATCACGTAGCTTGACAGTGATCAAAGGATTCTGACAGTTTGGCCAGCTGTAGCCGCTTCAGCCTAAAGCGTCGAGGCGCTCCGAAAGGTCAGTGTCCATCGCGCGCTGCTACGGGACACCTCGGCTAGAACCGGCGCGTTTGAACCCTCCCAAGCAGGGCAGCTCAATCCAGCCATTGCAGCGGAACAACGGCAATTACTCATCAAGACCTACAGCCCAAAGTCAGAGCATCGGTAGATCAGAAGGTGACATTAGCAGCATTTATCAAACCCATCTGCAGGGCCCACCAGAGAATTCACAGCTGTGGAAGGGAAATGAAGTTCCAGGCCAAAACGAGGAGCTGAGCACAGAGAAACGACCTCAGAGAATTAAAGACTGTGGTCACTGGCTGCTGCGACCTCCTCTGCCGGTCTGGGCAGCTCACAGCTTGTTTCAAGAGGCTTTGGAAACAGCGATTTTGCCCAGTCTCGCAGCCAAAGAAAAGCATTTAGAAACTGACTGAGCAGTCTCCTGCCTGCAAGCAAAGGTCTGTGGGAAGGCTGATCCCTGCCGTCCTCCACGGCTCTGCCCTGGCCCTGTTCTGGAGGTCCTGTTTGCTCCAGCTCACACTCTGTGAAACGATCCGGCACGTTTCTGCATTTTCACTTTCTTTCTGTCATGAGGCCATTCGCAGAGGAAAAACCTGACTGCAAGTGTCCTGCTGGTACTGCTGTTGTACGTTATTACTCCACTGCCTGTACCCCCCACGGCACGGCAGCGCTACCCAACCAGAGGCTCCTCCATCAGTGCAGGGCTCCCACAGGCCAGCCGTACCGAACACGCTTTCCTTAGCACCAGAAGAGCCAGGCACAGGCGGCACAGGGCTGCAGCACTGCAGGCTCCCCTGTGCCGCACCAGAGCGGAAACCTTCGACTTCAGTGGAAGACCCCCCAGAGAAAGAGCTGCTTTTGTTCCTGTTTGGACAATATTCCAGCCTCTCCTGGGAGACATTCCAGTGGTTACAGGGAATTTCCTAATAAGTATCCCAACTTCTTCAAGGAACTGCTCCACAGAACGCAGTTTCAAACAGCACTTCTGCTACTCCGACCAGATAAAATGCCCCGGAAGAACCACACTGTCCCTCACTGTCTATTGATCACTAATTACTGGAGACTGCCACTGGCTCTGTCTTATTAGTCTGTCTCCTTAGAGCTCCTTTGCTGTCCCCTTGCCTGACTGCCCACAGCCCTCCTCCTCTGCAGAACCCCAAAGGGTCGCTCAGGGCGGGAGACAGCTGCGGCTGCCCAGCCCGAGGAGCACAGGGCACAGGTCCCTCCCCGCAGAGACACCACAGCCACGACAGTGCGAAGCAGTGACGGTTGTGTCACCCTGTGGTACCACTGGGGCAAGCAGTTCTCAGTACGGAGACTGAACTGCGGTGTCTGCAAAGAGTAAAGTGGTTTGTTAAGAAGTTAAAAGTGCTGGACTGGGTTAAGTGCAGACTCCTGCTCGAGCAGCAGCAGGCAGCTGAGTCAACATTCTGCTGACAGCAAAACTGCCTTCCACATCCCAAGGGCTCTGCAGAAGCAGATCACCTCCCATCCCTCCTGCTCCACAGCACCTCATGAAGAGCAAAAAGCACCTCAGAAGCAGCAGAGCTGCTCACAGCCTCCACACAGACAGCTCCTGCCTTCCCACCCCAGCCTGAGCTCTCCAGGGAAGGCTTTCTGGTCTTCAGCACACTGGTCCAACAGGAAAGCCCTGGGGACCTCATGGAGAGCCCCAGTGCTCAGTGACCTGGTCACAGCCTCAGCACCTCCTGTTTTCTAATGGAAGGAAGTCTACAACCCATGCGTCTGCCTCAGGCAAAGATCCCACTTCTTGACACTGTGGGTCGACAAGTCCCCCGAGCGAGACCCATGAAGCAGACCTGGCTGACAGAAGCTCTTAGGGGAAGGGGCAGGATCACAAAGCACCCAAATGCCAGGCATCCTACTGCAGGGCGGGGTTTAGGGGTCCAACGCCTGCCAGCAAATCATGCCGACGCCAAGCTGGAACGCAGAGTGCAGGTCGATGCAGGACCTCTCCGTTAGCCTGTACTTAAACAATGTGCGATGCCTGACACCAAACCTCAGTCAGCCTTAGAACTTACAGCCGCTGTGTGGAACAGGGCAGGGGGAGGAAAGGGCACGGACGGATACATGTAACTGTGCCATGGGCAGCCTCTGTGCCATAACGACTCCTCTATTTGCCACGTGAAGCCGGCAGTAACCAGTTCGCCCAGGACATCCAGACTGATCCCTGCTCATGACCGGGCCTTACGGTGATGTTTATGGTGAGGACCGGTCAGTGATACCATCTGCTGTCGCTGTCAGCACTCACTGGGAAGTTTACCCAGGGGCCCATCAACCGACTCCCGAGTCAAGCCAACGCAGCTCCAACGAGAACACTGCTCTTGAGTGGAGGAGCCAGCACAAAGCCACTTCCCTACTAGTCCTTCACGAAACATTAGGCATCCCAGACGACTCCATTAAATAAAAGAGGCAGTTTCAGGAGACACAGGATTTCCTTATGACCAGTCCTGGGTAACAATGGCCCCGAGCAATCAATTTCGTTCCTCTACCCTAATTTGCCCTTATACATCACATTCAGGATTTTATCTGGACAGGGGCTGGTTGGCTCAGTGGATAAACCTCTGCCTTTTCACCCCCGGGATCATGGTTCAAGTCAAACCCTGATGAAATGCACTTGGTCGCCCTAATCTAGTTCTCAGTGGGCAGCGCTCCCATTAGCTGTAAAAGGGTCAGAGCCAAGGCCGTTGGGAAGAGCGCGCCGCGCTACATCTTCTCTGCTGATTAATACGTTCTCGGTGGCGCCGGGTCCTTCCCTCCGCGAGGGGACACACTCTCACTAAAGGCTTAGTAAAGGTCCCCCCATGGTCTACACTTGTCTCCTCGGTTTGCCCATCATCTCAGAGCTTCCTGCAAATATAAACCCTCCCCCACCCCCAACAAGTGACCTGGCATTTAAAAGCCTGTTTGTCTCAACTGTTTGTAGTGATGCCTCTGAGTTAATTAGCATGAGAAGTGATCGCTGCAGAGCATTCCCTGGCAGGGAGAACAAGACCTTTATAGCTGCCTTGTTTTTGCAGCCAACTATAATGTTCCTCTCACACCCTGTCAGTTGGAGCTAAACAGACACAGAATACAGGGACTCTGCCCTCAAAGGCTGATTTCACTGGTCAAAACACAGCAACTGAGCGAGAGCGGCTCTCTGCAGACATTTGCTGTTTGTTCTCTGCAGCTGAAGGACCGGGGGCAGGAACGTAAAGTCCTCGGCGTATTCTCCTCCATGCCAATTACAGCGAGAGTAGGACTCACAGAATCATTAGGGCTGGGGCAGACCCCCCAAGATCTCAACCCGACGCCACTAGACCGAGGTTCCAATTAACACATTGATCACTACAGAGCTGAAGGCAGGCTCATTGGTTTCTCTCTGGATTGATTCTTGAATGTGGTGCACATGAGCGATGGGAATTTAGACCCTCTCTCTCATTTCCGAGTGTGGCTACACACTACCAAACGTGTCGTAATGACTAGCCCATCCCTCTGCAGTCGTTCAGAGCTTTCCCATTCTCAGTAACTGTTTGTGTAACCGAGCACTGACGAGGCAGCCTGTGGCTCTTTTGTGCAAATCAATAACATGGTTCCAGTGTTTTCATTAAACAATTACCCCCGGCTGGCTTTGCTCCGGGCTCTGAAATTAACTGGGAACTCCCAACCACAAGACGTTCAGACCCCTGCCGCCCCCTCCCAGCCTGATTTCTCACACGTGCCTGAGGAGGCTGCGAACGAAAGAGAGGGCAGAGTAGAGATTTACTCGGAGCTCCGGGCTCTCTGCTCCTCTCCCGAGAGCACCAGTGTGCTCTCACTTTTATCTCCCGTGAGCTGGCAACCCTCACGCTGTGACCAAGCTTTGTGTGAGCGCAGCACCGCCGAGGTCAGGGCAGCCCACACCACCGCAGCCCCACTCGGGCAGCCAGTGAAGAGGGTCTGCGCCTTCCCGAGTCCTGCCTTGCGCGGAGGCTCCTTGTTCCCGTTGGGTGGGTGCCGAGCAGGACGGGGGGCTGGGATGCAGTCACAGTTCCCAGCTGGGCACTGCCACCTCTCTAGGGATGCAAGCAACCAGTTCAGGTCGGAGAAGCCTCAGCTGTCCTTCCCTGCCACTCCTGTGCCGGGGTGTGGAGCAGAGGCCCCAGCAGTGCCGTGGGGCACAGAGCGGCTGTATTCCACTGCCAGGTCAGGCGTGTTAAGCTATTTCTAATTCAGCAGCAGCAACTCAGACAACTCAGACTGGAGTCTGTCCGACACTGAGGTGAAACTCCACATGCTGCACCTCCTCTTGTCCCACCTTTCTCAGTGCTGCTCTCTGACACCCTTCCCTGTGGCCCCCAGACACAGCAGTCACACCCTGGCCCTCTGATGTCCACCTGGAACACAAGAAGGAAGCGTTCGGATGGCTGTGCACAGCTATTGCCACAGCTGTTCTTGAATGGGTTTTGTCTCTGCTCTGCCCCTGCACGGCTCAGCACATGCGGGTGCTGCTCGGAGACAGACCGATGCAGACGGTCACCGCGCTTCCAGGCAATAAACACCGGTAACGGCGAACTCTGGAACGAGCTGCAGACGGGTCTGGATAAACGACAAACGCAGAGTCCTCTGCCTGACAGATCACTGAGCGCACGTCCATCGGAGCTGCTGCTGCTTCCGACCCACACCAGGCTTTTCACTAAAACACTCGTTTTAAAATCCATCCACACACCTCCTTATAACATCTCCTCAAAATATCTGCCAACAAATAGACCTTTTTGTGGATTGTGATGTAAAAAAGAAGGAGTAACAGTGCAGGGACAATGACAGAGCAGCCTGTTGACAATAAATGTTTGCCAGGCCCTGTCACGTCCGGACACATTCCTCTGTTACTGAAGAGACACCACACTGATAGAAAAAAATCCCCTCAGAAAAATCAATGGGGTTTGAGCTAAAGCAGCTGCTAAACACACAGAAAACATCTTTATCCAGCAGCCACAGAGCTCTGAAAATTCCCAAGCCTTGCGCTGGTGCAGCTAAGGAAAATTTAATCTTCCCAAATACTCATCAGGGCACTCCATCCTGCAGCCCTGACAGCCCCACTTATAATTAATTATACAATTTCGATGGGGATATCGACTAAACAAAGCCATAAATCATCGCAAAAGTCAATAGGCATGGACACATTCAATCATGTCCCGGCCAATGATTACTGCTCTTAAAATACAATAATTATTTCCAGGAGCCAGCTCGAATTAAATTTCTGTCAGGCGGGTACAAGACCGGCGGTTGATGAAGGATGCGATGGATTTTTTGGGCTGAATTCGGCACAGAGACATTTATCCTTTCAGATGGGTAGTTTGTTTTTAGTGATCATGGTGCTGCGTGTTTAACTAGACCATGAAGATTAGATTATCTCCAATGGCTCATTATATCGTTTATCTTTCCCTTCCGTGTTTGATCTGGAAGATTTCCCGCTTCTTGATGCATGAATGGAACGACTGCTGATTTTGAAATGGAACGTGCTCAAGTGGGGTTCTGCCTGCGCCCCCGCACACCGCCTCCGCGTGCGCAGTCACCCGGCAGCCGCCTGAGACAGCGCGGGGACACGGGACGCGGCAGCAACAGGAGCAGCTCTGCTCGGCTCCGGGCAGGCGCTGGGGCAAGCCAGAATGACAAACCTGTGGGCTGCTTCAGAAGGAGCTGAGCCGTTCATTGCAACCACACACAGAGAGGAGAATCTGGGGCAGGAGGGGACTTTGTACAGAAACGAGAATTAGGGTTAGGAATTTGATGGCTGCAATGGGCTGCCTGGGGAGGTGGTGGGGGCCCCATCCCTGGAGTCATTTAAGGTCAGGCTTGATGAGGCTCTTAGTGGCCTGGCCAAGGCAGAGTTGTCCCTGTGTAGGGAGGTTGGACCAGATGACCTCTAGAGGTCCCTTCCAGCCCAGAACATTCTATGACTCTGCAATTAGTGTCATTACTCTGAACTAAAACGTCCCCCACAGTGCCAAACATCACCAGAAATGACGTTACATATTTCCCGAGACGCTTCCACCTTGTAAATGTGAGGAAAGCCCGACTCCAAACCAGCTTATCTCACAGGACTGTGTTTGTAAGACGCTGTGTCGCCTACACAGACCATCCTCGTGGCGAGCACGTGTGCCACACAGGACATGTGTGCTCTGAGAAGGGACAGCAGTCTCCTTTCAAGAGAGCTGAAAGGAGAAACCTGTCTTCACTCTCCTTACGAGTCTGACTCTTCAAAGTCTTCTGACCTCAAGAAATGAGTGAGCTTTCAGTTTGTCCCATGGGATTGACTTCCTAGGTGCCACTCAACCTAGGGCTTCAGCCAACCTCTCTGCCCTGGATCCCTGCAGACAGCCCTCCAAACAGCCCGGCTCTCTACAAACAGCAAAGCAAATACACCGTCGATAGAAGAAAGGGAAGAGCTGTGTACAAACCCTTCCTACACGAAGAGTAGCACCCACTGCAAGCAGGCACAGTGTGGGACAGCCAAGAGGTGGGACTGGAGCAAACACGAAGGGCTACTCAAAAATGCCAACCCCCTCGCCTTCTTTTGGGCGTAAGGAAGGCAAAACTCAGTCACCCCGAGGACAGGACTGAAGGAATAGCCCTGGCCGGCTCACCAGCCTGCACACACAGCTCTGGCACACACATGTTCTGCAGAACATGGGAAGGTTTTGGAGGTTCTCTCTGTCTAGGGTGGCCTGCCGCCCGGTCTCTGCAGCTCAGAACATTCGACGCGCCAGAGCCATCGGTTTATACAGACACAGGCAGGCCAAGCTCTGACACGAGCCAGCGCAGTTCTTCTGATGTCAGTGGCGTTGGGCCAGTTCTCACAACAGAAGGTCTGGCCCACAACATCCCCAGCACAGCTCCCACACACAACACGCACATCCCTGGCTTCTACCTGTCTGGGGTTATTTTCAGATGCCAATTGTTTTTCCTTTAGATAGGTAAGGCGTTTAGATGAAACTTTAAATGACATTGAAAGAGCTGCAAGTGACAGAGAGATTTTCCAAACTGAAACGGCACTTTGAAATAAAGGCACCTTAAATAAGATCTAAAGCCCTTCTCCACAGAGAAAAGCCCTACAGTCCTCACTGCAAACCATAACCTCAGTGTTCCTTGCTTGCTTTCCCCTCTTAGGAAGCCCTATACAACTGCCCCACCAGTGCCAGTCTGCTGCAGGACTTGCGCTTTCCGTTCATTTATTCCTGCGCTTCTATTCTTCTTGGTAAACCCAGAAGACCCAGACATCCATCTGGAGATCAGCTTTTGTAATAAGGGCTTCTACTGACTTACTGGGGTGCACAAAGAAGAGCCGGCAAAGAAACAAGGTCCTGGCAGAGGTGCACACCAGAGGACAGAGAAGTGACACAGTATCTCTAATTTACAGTGTTTTATATGAAAAAGGCGGCAGAGATGCCAGAGTTAAGAAGCTGTAGAGAAAATGACAGGCTAAGTGAGGAGGAAATCTGCAGCAGTTATTGTGTTAGATGAGTTATCTCTTTTCATTCTGTAGGAAGAAGGGCTGATGAGGATAAAGTGCTGGGAGAGAAACACGATTTGTGGCTGTTTCCAACCTATTCCGTCAGAGGTGTTCAGCAATGAACTTACCGCGGTGCCGTTGTTATCTCTAAACACGTCTTGATTAAAGTAGTCAAAGAGCTTCTTCTCTAACTGTAGCATAACCTAAAAAAAATGGAGAAGAAAGGTTAGCAAGCCCTTGGACTCAGCTTCCTAACAGAGAGCTGCTGAAATGACCCTCTTAGAGAGAGGCAGCCCCTTAAAACCACCCGACACTTCCACACGTCAAAGCTCCTGGCCAGCTGGCACATGCGGCTGACGGGCAACCACTAACCAAGATCAAATTAGCTGAGCGCTAGTTGGGACAATCCACATCCCTTCCCTCCCTTTAAATTATCAGTTTGGAATAAGTGTGCTCACGCTTTGAGGAAAGGAAAGTGAACGTTCAGCAGCGTTTGTGTTTGCACAGGGGCTGCACAGGGCGGGAAGCTGTTTACCTTCCGGTCATTATCAGATTCGCGGAATATTAGCTTGACTACTTCATTGGTGTCGGCTGCCCGGATCGTCTGCATCGTGGCCTTCGCACATAGCGTCTGGGGCAAAACACAAAGGGAGAAAGGGAAAACGGCTTGCACCTGACGGGAGGGGCTGACACTTCTTCGCGCTTTATCAACCCGCGCGCGCACAGCGCCCACCCGGAAGCGCGACTTGCTGCCGCGCAAACTGCAGAGCAGTGCTGAGGCAGTCACTGCCGCTCACAACGGACTGAAAACAACACCGTGAGTTACCCTGGGGAGAGCACAGGCAGTATGAAGGAAATATCAGTGAGATAAGGCAAATGCTCACTTAACTTCCCACCAGGCACACGTTACTTGTAAACATGAGCCACTTCCTACAGCTAATGGCTCCACGGGCTCTGTACCGCGTTCTTAAGGGCTGATAACTACACCGGCACTACAGTTCTACGGGTAGGTCTTGTTTGCAGAACTTGCTTCCTTTCTTGTAGTTTATTCTTTAAGTAAAATTTAAAAGTCTGAACAACAACTCTTGACCGCCCGGCAGTAAGGAAAAGCAGGTGGGCACACACTCAGGATCGTGCCTTAGGTTCAGCGTGCCCCAGGCCAGCGAAGCTTTAGGTATGTGACCACATACTTGGCTGTGCCGGAATGCAGTACATCCCTCCTAGCTCTGGGGTGGGCAGGCAACATGCTCTGCACTCCTCGGGTAAAGCTGGAGACGGTGGGTAGCGCTGCCCCTGCCCACCTGCCTGGGCTGCTGCAAGCCACCAGGCAACAGAGAGGGGCACTGAGAAAGCCCTGGCACTGCTCTGAGGCAGAGAGAGCAGCCAAGATGCACACTCACACCGGGGAGGCAGTTGAGCCCAGGCAGGATCTGCTGGCAGAACCTACACGCAGCCCTGGACAGGGATCTTGGCAGAGAAGACTTTCCCGAGTAACAGAGGTGCTGTTTCGCTAGGAGACAACAGCTCCGTCAAGAGAAGGCAAAGAGGTGACCTCCCCGCTCTGCCCGTCCCGTCCCTTCGCACGGCGGCCGGGCAGGAGTCTTTCCTGCTGCACAGTCCCAGCTGACGGAAGGAATCTGTTCTGTGGTAACTGGGTAGTGGAGCTTTACACCCAGCTCCCCGTCTTCAGTCTCTGGCGCTACCGGAAACACTGCCGCGGGGATTCGTCACCAGAGGTACAGAACCCACCGGGCACGGCGCTGGGGCTCTACGGCTCCCACCCCAAACCTCTGCTGTCAGACGCGTGAAAACCCACCTGCCTCTCAGCGTTCTGGATCTCACCTGGGGTGACCAGAGCTACGAACTTTGGGCCCCTCTCGGGCCAGCAGGACGCTGAGCCCTGATGCCGGATGGAGCTCCCGTGTGTGGTCACCGCACCAGCTCAGCAACGCGCGCTGCTGAAGGGCCAGCGAAATAAAACACAGCTCTGATCCGCGTTCTCCTTCCAGGCCGAAGTGAACCGGCGCCGCTTCCCCCCTTCCCGAGCCAGGTTGGTCACCCTCTGCCCCAGCAGGCGGTGCCAGGTGTTCAGGCTGCGGGACAGGCCCGGCCGCCTCTCCGCGGGTCTCCGGGCCACCTGCGGCCGCGGGGCCTGCGCAGCGTGGCCGAGCAGAGCAGGGCCCGGCGCGGGCCCGGCCATTGGAATTCCGAGCACAGAGCAGCTAATCGGGTCAGGCCCGCGGCAGCAGCGCCTCGGGCTCCCGTGTCACAAATCAGTCTGGTTGCCTTTAAACCGCCGCCAGATTAGAACAAGCACCCGAACAAGCCCGGGCGGAAAACCCGCCGCTCGCCAAAGCCGGGGTCTAAAGCCCCGACAAATCGCTCCATCTTTCACTCATTTAAACCCTCCGAACGCGGGTCAATGCGGTCCCCAGCATCCAAATGCTAATGCGCTTAAGGGCGCTTAAGCAGCTTTGCGCGGTGAATGGGCCGCCGAGGGGCTCCGCAGGACGGGGCCGAGCCAGAGCCGCTGCCGCCGAGCCCGCGTCGCCACCCCCGGAGCGGCCGCAATTCAGCCAATTCATGACCGCGCTCTCTTCAAGGCATCTGCTTGAGAACACTTCTCCCCGGGCTGCTTTATCTCCCAACCTCAGGCCCTCTAAAAGAAAACCCCCCTCGACTCCTGAGAGGGACAGGAAGGCCCCCCAGCCCCTCCTGCTTGCAGACCCTCACCGCGTCCAGAGACGAACGAGAGCGGGCAGCGGCTCATTCTCACACGGGCTGGGCGCTCCTTTCCCCGCCGCCTTTCAATCTCCACAGCCGCAGTCACCCAAGCAGAAAAGCTGGGGGAACCAGCTCCCATCAGCCTGGGCCACTCATGAAGGGGCTGCCTGTTGCCAGCAAAGGCAACCAAACTGCCGCGAGAGCCGCCAGCTCTCCGCAGGTCTTCCCTTGGAGGTCTTCCGTTGCACGGTCACGGCACGGGAGAGCCGGCAGCAAAGTTCTGTTCAAGTTATCTCTTCAAAAGCTCTGTTTCTCACAGGATCACAGAACGTTAGGGACTGGAAGGGACCTCGAAAGATCATCCACTCCAATGCCCCTGCCAGAGCAGGACCACCTAGACCAAGTTGCACAGTCTGTGCAGGAGCTGCCGTCACAGCGGAGAGCCCTCCCGCTCCAGCCTGCGCTCAGCCGCTGCACCTCGCTCCCATCTCACAGGCACCAACACACAGGCGGCTGCTTCGCGTCGCTTTAAAAACAACCCTTTGCAATAACATCTGCGGAGCGAGTTGTGAAACACGGCCACAGCTTCTCCCCCAGCTGCCCCGTAATGTCAGACGAACAGAACAAGCTGGGAGTGAAGAGTTTTCTACTCCGACAAGCGACAGCCTGGAACGTACCTGGCACATGCAGACCCGAACTCTCCTGGTGCCTCTTTCTCCTGAATCTAAACGTATTTATTGCTCTCCCCAATAATTTCGACTACTCTTTTTAGGACTGATTAGTACTTTGAATTCATTTTTGCATCACAGTTAATTTCTCCCACACAGGTCTATCTCTTTCTAAGAATCCCAAAGCCAGGATGCAGTTCCTCTTCCATCACACACATTCACCCGGATGGTGATCAGCTTCTACTTCCGACTGACTGACTCTGCTCAGGTCTCTGGTTTCATTTTCCTGACTGATCCCCAGGTCTGAGCCCAGCTAAGCACCTGCAGACTGATTCCCAAACAGCCTATCCAGAGGGGTTTGGCACCTGCGCACATCAAGAGCACAAACCCCTGTGGGGTCTCTGCAGGGAGTGCTGATCTTTTCCAGCACAGGGTTCCCCTGCCCCACGTTTTGAAGCTCTCAGTTTAAAATCACTTGCTGGCACTGACAGCGAGTTTGAAATGCACTTGGGACTCTGACTGGATCTGGATAAGCCCTGCACCACTAGCAGATCTGGAACTTGGAAGCACCCTGCTAGAAAAATCCCTTCCCGCCTCCTGTCTGTCTTCCCAATCGTTTAGCACCACTGCCTGATGTCAAATAGGGTCACGGGGAGGTTTCATATCAAACATCGGCTTTTCTACGGTGACAGGACCTGCAACAGTCCACTCGCTCCTATGGAACTCTTCTGTGTCTTCTTGTCCCACTAACACTCGAGCTCCTAGTGCCTCTTCCAGCGCCCCTTCTGCCTTGGCCAAGCAGCACTGCCAGCTTGGGAATGTCCCCGCTGTCAACCCTCTCAGCACCCACCCTCTCCCTATTCCACCTGACTCCGCAGAGCGCTGGGCGCACTGCTTCTGCCAAGCAAAGCCTCCGGTGAAGCTCACGGGACCTGTGGAGTCAGTCTGCTTCTGTACAGAGACAAGAAATTCCGCTCCCTGGAATTCAGGAGAAATAGGAGGCAGCTCCTCTCCCGAGAGCTGAGCTTGATTTCATCCAACTTTCAGACCTAGAACCTTCTACGTCTTTTCATTCTAAAAGCAAAACAGCCCGTGAACCCCACCTGCTCCCATGCGCCTTGCAATTGCCTTGGTTTTGGGGGTACCCTGCGCCTCTGTGCCGATGGCCTCATCACAGAATCACAGGACATTAGGGATTGGAAGGGACCTCAGCAGATCACCTAGCCCAGTCCCCCCTGCCACAGCAGGATCCCCTAGATGGCGGTTTCTGCTGCCTTGGTATTTAACGGCGTCTTACAGCGGTAGGAAACGGACCATGGGAGCAGTAACATGAAGTAGCAGAAGCCGACACCAACACCTAACAGAACTCTCTGGTGTTTCTCGGCTCAGTTCCTGAACTGGATGCTGCAGGTTCCAAACAGCCGGAGCCTGTCAGCTGTATCCTCATCCCTGTTCCCGGCAGCGGACCGACAACTGCTGCAGCTGGCTCTGCACAGGACCGTGTGTCCAAGCTACCCGACCCAGAACACGCAGCAGCCCTCGGGAATACTCCGTGCAGCATTCTGTTCCCCCAGCTAGCTCTGCCAGACAGAGGACAGCCAAGAGTTTGTCCTTTCAAAACTGATGGGGACACAGCTCGAGGTCAAGGCTTGGATCCTGAGGGGTGAAAGCCTGTGGCCTCCCCAGAGAAGCCTTACAACTGCAGTTATGATCCATGCAACGCACGCCGCATGCCCAGTAGCACGCTCTGTTCTCCTCAGCTTATCCTCAGCAATGAAGACTGGAGCTGGCTTTTAAAACATGAAGTTGACTCTGCTTCACCCTGCCACGTCTCACTGGTTTCCCATCGATGTCCTTCCTGTCTGTTTCCGCGTCATCTGCTCCTTTATTCACTTTGGAAACGCAGTGAGTCCAGCAGCATCTAAGTTCAAATGACCTTTCTCAGCTGGCTCTGTTCACACGGCTCAGAGAGCCATGAGCTGGGACTGCTGAGCTGTCCTCTCCCATCACCACTGCCGCTCAGCATCCAAGCAGGTGGCTGTGGCTGCACCTTGGTTCTGGAGACATTGCAAGTTGGGCTGCAGGGCTACGCAGGTCCCCCAGCCAGCCCCCAGCAGCAGGCTTCTGCCAACGGAGGGAGGTCAGCCCACGATGGAGGTCAGCCAACTCCAGGAGGGAGCACGGACATGCGCATCAGAGCAAATGCTGTCGGGATACGACGAGAGGAGGGCATTGCTGCAGTTCACTGTGGGGTGTGCGGACACAAGGGTTCCTGCATTCTCCCTGGTGAAGGGTAGGGTGGGTGGACAGATCCACGTGTGCACGACACCCGCAGCGCTCCCAAAGCAAAGACTGGTGGGACACGAACAGCCGTGGGGTAAAGCAGTGATCGTGGAGAGCAGCGCACAGCGCGGCCACGTGCTACTCACTGCCTTCCTTCAACACCCGGGGAGGCACCTTCGCCTCCTCCTCGGGGAGGTTTCTGACCCGAGGTGCCAAGAATGAAGAGTTTGCGCCTTACAGCAACTTCTCCATTTCCTGCCGCGACGCTGCCTCCACCGAACGGGTCTAAAGCTCAGCTGCTCGGGGCAGCCCTTGACCAACTACAGTGACAGGGCTGTGCAGAGAGAGAGAGACGAGGGTCTGGAGGAGCAGTAACTTCACACTGCTAGCTAGGAATCCAGAGAGATTTAACTGGGCAACGAACGCCGACCCCCAGCTCCTCTGACACCGCTGAGCACTACAGAGCACTGCCCAGAGAGGATGGAAAGCTCTGCCTGGAACGCAGCTTCCACACCCTCCTGCTCCGACGGACCAGTGATCCGTCTGGAGGGGACGGGGACCCAACCGGGCAAGCAACCGGAAAGCGATTCTGCAGTTGCTGACACACGGATGACCATTTCCTCCTTAGAGCAAAGCAGGGCTCAGACAGGCTGAGCAGCACTGGGGCTCCCGGTTACACAGAGAGCGGGAAGAGCCCCAGTTCAGCTGCGGTAACGCAGCACCGTTTCAGAGGCTCTTCCCTCCGCCGCATCTTCAAGGGCCGCTAAATTCATTTGTCACTTGAGCGAAAGCCAGCGGGCTACAAATCTCTGCAGCCCTGCGGCGCTGCACGGCGACAGCAGCGCTCTGGGCCGCCATGAGACGACGTTTGTGCGCCCTGCCCGCAGCCGCGCAGGCTGCTTTAACTCATCTGCCTCCCCATTCTCCGCGGCCCAGGCGGACAAATTGCCCGCTGAGGCTCCCTTTCAGGGGCAGCGCAGCGCACCGAGAATCATGACTGAGCAGAAACACAAGGAACAGGCGCATAAAAATTCATCACTTTGCCCTCCTGACCTCTTGCCTCTGCGTTTGGCAAACCCCGTCTCAAAAAGTAGCACCAGGGGAGAGCTAAGCAGCCCGGCTGAGTGAAATTACTGACAAAAACTACCTTGGACACAGGAAAACCCCACCAGATGCTGCATTGTCTCTGCAGAGAAGTGCTGCTGAAAAAGGGGTGATCTACCACATGGCACGTTGGGCGGAATAAGGAGAGCCTTTGTTTCAGGGCAGCTCTGTCACTTTACTGACTGCAGTACAAAGAGGTGTAAAGCAAGATTTAATCCTGACTTTTTAGTCAGCAGATTAAAACCAATCACGCCAGATGTCCACAGACTGTTTAACATACAGAAAGCTTTTTCATACTCCACAAAAAGTGAGAGCTCTAATAACTTCTTCTTTATTTCCTCTGGAGAGGCCTTTCTCGCTCACTTTTGCTCGGGAAAAAGGAGACCTTGTAATGGATTATAAGATGTGCTATTAATTTTTACTCCAGCCTTTGCTCTTTTCCCTGCTGAGACAATGCTGGGCGCAGTAAACTGTCCTGCCCCAAAAACTCAGGCAGACAGGCCAGAGGAAACCGCCGGGATAAACACGGCGTGGTTTCAGAGAGAACAGATACAGACCCGTACAGATACAGAGCTCTTCTGCACAGGTGCCTCCTCGTGCTGCCCTTGAGACCCTTCTGCACAGGTGCCTCCTCGTGCTGCCCTTGAGACCCTTCTGCACAGGTGCCTCCTCGTGCTGCCCTTGAGAGCCCTTCTGCACAGGAGCCTCCTCGTGCTGCCCTTGAGACCCTTCTGCACAGGAGCCTCCTCGTGCTGCCCTTGAGAGCCCTTCTGCACAGGAGCCTCCTCGTGCTGCCCTTGAGACCCTTCTGCACAGGTGCCTCCTCGTGCTGCCCTTGAGACCCTTCTGCACAGGAGCCTCCTCGTGCTGCCCTTGAGAGCCCTTCTGCACAGGTGCCTCCTCGTGCTGCCCTTGAGAGCCCTTCTGCACAGGGGCCTCCTCGCTGCTGCGGCAGCCGTACATGCTGTGCTGCTGCCTGCAACGAGAGCATGCGGGTGTGCACCACACCTGGGGCTGAGGGTGCAGGAGAACACTCCTGTGGCCAACAAAGACCTTTCAGGGACCAGGCGTGCGGAGCTGATCCCAGCCTGGCAGTACCCAAGGACCGGTTGTTGCAGCACCCCAGGACCGATTCTGGCAGGGGACATCGACTCTGCAGCTGCTCCTGCAGCGGCACCCAGGCTCCTGACTGAGGGAAGCTACAAGCAGCTCCAAAGCATCAGGGTTAGTGGTATGTTTACGTCGTGATGTAAAAACAGTGCCGTGGCTGGAAGTCACCCACTGAGCTGTGGGAGACTTTGTGGGCAACACGGCAGGTGCTGGTCCTCCTGTGTGTAAACAAAGTGCTCTCCAGCGACAGCAGTGTCCACAGAAGACAGCGGTTCAGTACCGTCGGCACCTCCGGAGGAGCTGGGTGCTTCTGCTGCTGGAGTACAGACGTGGGAAACAAGCCCCGCGGCCCCCTCTGGACTTCCACAGCCTCAGACACTGCTCAGCGCCGCAAGCCCCAGGATGTGCCTCTGGCTTCTGCACTGAGCTGCCAGGAATTTCTGCCTTTGAGAAACGCTGGGCGTGCTTCCTCTGCAACAGCTGCAGCCAGCCGCGTCCCCCTCCTCGCTGCGGTACCACACGCAGCCCTCGCCGATGCCGGAGTTACACGGCGGCAGGGCAGTGCCCGGCTGGGTGCTCCTCATCGAGTGGTTGGCCCTGGGAGAAACCTCCACACCTGACAACTCCCACTGTTTTCTTGTCAGGCCCTCGGAGCAAGTGCCAGTGACCGGCTCCTCAAGCCACAGGAGCCACCCTCCTGAGCCACAGGCCTAAGCCAGTGCCGCTGAGGCCCTTCTCTTCCTCTTCCATCTGGGGAGGCCCCAGCGGCAGAGCCAAGAGGGCACAGAAGCAGCAGGACGTGGCTCCGGGCACACGGACAGCGCTGGGGAGGGGCAGAGCTCTGTGCCTGCTTGCCGGTGCTCACAGCGAACCACCGGTCACCTGCCACCGCTGCGTGCGGGCAGGCGCGAGGGGATGCCCCCTTCCACCGTGCACGCTCGACTGCAGGTGTTTGTCCCTCCTGCACCACGGGATCCTTCTGCACCCTCTGAAAGCAGGGTGCTGCTCCTGGAGTCCACGCGAGAGGAGAGGCTGGCCACGTTCCGGCTGGTGCGGGTACGGCGGGACAGACCACCCCGCGCTGTTCTCGTCCCAGCCAGCGTGCTTCGCTGAGCTAACCGAGCCGCCCCGTTTGCTGCCCGCCGTCGCCACCCTCAGCGTGCTCTTTGCGGGTCTGCTGCCACGCCGGAGCGTGGGGGAGCCAGGCACCTTCGCCGGTGGCTTCTTCTCCCCAGCGTGTCTTGGGGACTGGGAGGTGTAAGCCTCTGCTGCAGCACTCCTCCTCCTGGGGCAGAGGCAGGGGCAGGAGCCCTCGCTCCCCGCCACCTCTGCAGCGTCAGTCAGCTCCGCATGATCGGACGGAGAGGTCTCTGTCAGCGGAGCGGCTGTTTCCCCACCACTTGTGCCCTGCCCGGAACCTGCCCCATGTACGAACTAGCTTTGACTTCCCCGCTGTGAATCTCTCCCGGCAGGTCCCGTGGGTGGCCCCCAGATACCTTTTACCAATTTTTCATGCCCATCCCTCGAAATGTGACCCTGCTCCTGCGCCTTTATCTCTCTGACAACTTCACACAGGAAAACATGCAGCCCCTCTGATAGCATGAAATCGCCAACAATGGCCCCGGGGAACAAAGCGGAGGGGCGGCCGGTGCAGCCCAGGGCCCGGCTGAGCTTGCGGCACAAGCAGATGTTCGTAGGACTCGGCACCCCGAGCGGGCTGAAAGGAGAAGCTTGTAAAAGAAATGGACCTTAAAGACAATGTATTGAGGGGCTCTAAATGAGGGCGCAGGGAAGCAATATGGCCCCGATGATAAATCTTGGCGCGCAGAGCCGGCGGCCCCTGCATTTCAATGGTGCATTTTTCTGTCTCAATGAACTCTGCGGCTCGCTCTGAACGCTCCCAATTGCTCACAGCCCTGCGCGGTTTGCCGGGCTCCCACGTCCATTAGCGGGTCACAATGCTGCCGCTTCTGGTCCCGGTAACTAATCACTGTCGCTGGGAACACCCAGCGCAGCCGCCCTGAGGTATCGGCTAATGCTCTTGTTTTAAAAGCTGCTTACGGCCAACAAAGAGCAAAACGCTGAAAGAATCCGACTGGAGACAATCTGAGACGAGCTGCAGGAGCAAACTGCCTCCAGCCTCCTTCCCTTTTCACTTCCAGCTCGTTTCAGACTCCCAAAGCCCCCCGTAAAGAATCCGCGAGGCGCTGTCCTGAATCGGGCCGGGGTCTGTCTCACAAAGGCCACCGCGGCCATTTACAAGCCAGACAAAGTGCGGGATCCCCTCTGCGACTGAAGTTGCTGCCTTTGTGATTAAAACGCTCTTCCTCTTTCTTGAGGAGGCTGCTACCCAAAGGCCCCGTGCCATGCTCCAATGCACAGAATGCATGTATTCATCACCGGAGAAAAACCCGGCGGGGCTGGGCACAAAGGCGGGCGCCGGGCTTAAGCCCTGCTCGGGGCAGCCCTCACTTGAACCCTGCGCATTTGCATAGGTGTCACCTATTGATCGTCCCCCAGGAACGCGGGGGGCAACTAAAGGAAACCTTCCATCAGCTGGCTGTGGACAGGTGCAGATTTATCGGCACCAGCGAGCTGCCTACGGCCGGCACACAAAGCAGGGGTGTCCTCCTGCGGCACCCCGCGGAAAACACTGCCACGAAAAGATCTGTGGCAGGAGGCACTCAGGTCTGTTGGGGAGGCTTCGGGGAGACCCGGCAGAATCTCAGTGCAAAGGTGACGAAGCTCTCGCACAGCCGGTTACCCCGACCACGGACCCCTGCGCTGCTCCCATCTCCTCCTCAACAGGAGCAAAGGGGACCTCTCTCACCCCAAGACATCTCCAGGCAGACGTTAGCTCTTGGTAAGACAAGGGATACTCACAGGTGGCTCTGGCAGTTCCTCCACGAAAAGAAGCTCTCACGAATGACCCTACTGGCTGGTTTTTCATGCCTCCAGACACCTGCCCACACCTTCCCAGCGCAACCCTCAGCTCAGAAACCCGTGAACTAACCAGCAGAAAACTTGCGGGAAGCCACCCACTGCACAGAAATCATCGGCCGAGCCAGCTGCTTGTTTCAAGGGTCACCCCGAAATCCTGAGAGCAAGGGGTCAGCGGGGGCGACAGGCTGAGGCACAGCCAGCACAGAGCCCGACAGCAGCAGCACCGCAGCCCCGGTTCCGCCCGTCCCCGCGCCTCCTGTCCCACCTGGTCTCTGCAGAGTTATTAGCTGTCAATAGCTGAAGAACAGAGCCCTGTGCTGGCATCGAAGCACTGCTGG
The DNA here is from genome assembly GCA_028565055.1 of Phoeniculus purpureus. Classification (NCBI taxonomy): domain Eukaryota; kingdom Metazoa; phylum Chordata; class Aves; order Bucerotiformes; family Phoeniculidae; genus Phoeniculus; species Phoeniculus purpureus. The sequence goes on along the minus strand of JAOXOE010000632.1, from coordinate 27,232,127 downwards.
CTTCGTAATGCAGATATTTGGAGGCCAGGGCGTGCGGAAGGTGGAGGCGAAGCTGCTTATTGAATTAAATCAATACACGACACCAGGCAGGCACTTAGCGCCCCGCGCTCACAGTATGTAGCGGGAAACAGCCAGCACCCAGCAGAGGAGCCATTCTCCACCCTGCTCCGGCTGCCTCTGGTTTACGTCTCCTCTCAGCTCCGCACCCCTGGCTGGCTGCCGCTCAGGCAGTCGGCACCTTCACTGTGCGACCCCGGCTGGGCTGCACAGTGCCACCTCCTGTGATGCTCTGCTGGAGGACACTGAAGGGAGCGGAAGACAGCAGCGGCAGCTGTGGTCTGGAGATGTCTCCCCAAGGGGAGCTGTGCTGCAAGGAAGCCATGACTCAGACCCTCGAGAGTCCCTGAGCTGGGTACTAGCGGGGCTGCACGCTGGACACAAATCTTCCTACAGCTGCTCAGCAGCCTCCGTGTGATGCTGTGGGCAGGACTGAGCACCCCTGGCCTCGCCTGTGCTCATGACCAAGGTCTGTGTGGCAGATGCTGGGGAGCCTGGCTGCAGAAAGATTCTTCCTGCAGGGAGCAACTTCCCCCCTTTTCTAGCAGGAGAGACCGAGCACGTTGTTTAGCCCACGGGGAGAGAGCACCAGCTCTGCCACCACAGGTGCCCACCCCTGGAGTGTACCTGGCCTGTCCTGCAGGCTTTTCCCCCCCACTGGAGGAACAGATTCCAAGGGTCACAAAGGGGCTGACCCTTCATTTACTTTTGAGAGCCATAGCGGAGGGAGGCTGAACTCAGCACCTGCCCAGGGGGTTGTGGAGTCTCCTTCTCTGGAGACCTTTCCAACCCACCTGGATGTGTTCCTGTGTGACTGGATCTAGGTGATGCTGCTCTGGCAGGGGGATGGGACTGGGTGATCTTTCGGGGTCCCTTCCAATCCCTAATGATTCTATGATTCCTCCCGGAGAGGACAGGAAGCAGAGAGAGTTTTGTTGTCAGCCTCTTCTAGAAGGTGACCGCTGCCTGCCAGAGTTTGTTTCCCCCACCGCACCGACAGGGTACCAAGCCCTTCTGCACCAGCCACACCGACGTGGGGCTCTAACTGCCCTACAGACAGCAAATCCTTGACGTTTACAGACGTGAAACAAGGCTCCAAGAAAGGAGCTGGGAGAAGCCAGACGACAGGTCCCGACGGCTTTGCAGGACCGTCCGCCCACGTGGGTACCGCACCTTGTTCTTCCTGAGGAAGACACCCAGAGGGATCTGATCCTTCCCAAGGATGGCACTGGCACCCTCCTCACTCATTAAAGGGAATAGAAATCTATTCTGTGACTGTGGAGAAGAACATGGGACTGTATAGGTCAAGGATTGACTGACATCACTGTGGCCGGGCACTCTGAGCCGCACAAAGAGCTGCTGTGCCCCGGAGCTCATGGGCCATCGCAGCGCACTACATGAAAAGCCCCCATTATGAGGGGAGGGTTATGTCAGTGTCGGACACAAGCCCTCCTTTCACCGGTAATACTGTCTGAAATTGTTAACTGGCGAGCAGATAAACAACATGTGATAGAGAGCCTACAACCTCCACTCGTACAGTTTGTTTAACCCTCTCACGGCTCTGCTGAGTCAACGACTGCACAGAACCACAGAACATCAGGGACGGGAAGGGACTTCGAAAGGCCCTCCGGTCCAATCTCCCCGGCCACAGCAGGAGCCCATTACTGAACCTTGAGGAGCTTAGAGCAGGCGTGAACACCCCGCCAAGAGAGCTCTGGGCCGAGCAGGACTGCACAAACTGGGGACTCGATTTCAGCGCAGAGATCAGGTGCTAAACCTGTCACAGGAGACAACGTGTCAGTGACCGGCAGGAACCCCCCAGTCAAGCGGCCGTCGGGTACGTGGAACACCTGGAACAGCACAGCCCAGCTCCTCTCCTGCGCCTCCGAGACACGAGGCTGAAGTGATGCAGGTCACTACATCCCGGTCCCTAATCTAGTCAGAGACAAGGCAGCGCCAAGGCAGCACAGGGCACTTTCACAGAGCTGGTGCAGGTAGGCGAGGAGTCCCCCCTTCCAACCCCGTATTCCAGTGGGACTTCACAGCACAGCCTCTTGCACTACCCAGACCTCACCTTGCCCCTGGCCGGACCTCGCCAGTGCTGGGTTTTGGCTGAGGAAGGCAGTTTGTGCGGCCACCCAGCTCCTCCATGGACACAGGGGTTTACACTGAGTGACAAGAGCCAGCCCAGCCCTGATCTGGAGAGGCTGATACCTGCCGGGGCAGAGAAGGGCCTGCACTGCAGCAGGGAGGAGAACCTATCTCTAGCAGGTTAGAACTACCCACTAAGACCAGAATGAGAGCATCTGGAAGGGGTCATCTTCCAGAGACCCTGTTCTCCACCTCCTCACGCAGACTGACCGAGGGACACAAGCTGTTCCCCTGCTGGCTACCCCCTGGCTACAGGAACTGCACAGAAAGCACTGCAAGTGAGGCAGAAGTGGAACAAGCGCCAGGCTCTTATTGCAAGACCCCTGTTCAAATTAGTCCTGGTGGCTACACTCTTTGAAGTAGAACTTCCAAACCAGAGCCGTCCGCCCGCAGGATGACCTCCATGTAGCGGTCTGAAGACGCTGGCTCAAAGAACCAAACTAAAACCCCATCTGCCCAAGAGCCTTGCAGGTATGTCCACGCCGTAACGCTACAGCCCAACACCAAACACGCCGGACGCCTCTACCTCGACGGCAGAGATCCCACTCAGAACCAAAGTCAGGAGAGCCCACACCGCAACTTCTGCTGGAAGCCCTGAGCACCACTACTGCCAACTGTGCCTCTTTGCCAGACCCTGTGCTGGGACCACTGGTCACTGGTAAAGCTGCAGGGCCTCAGCTACTTTGCAGTGGATCAATGACCACGTTTTCTACCCTAAAACTGTGAGGGAAAGCTCTCCCTCTCACTGGCAAAGCAGGGCACTGAGGATGACGTTCCAGCGGAGCCGAGCAGAGCGGAGCAGCTCTCCAGCCTCCGCGAGGCCACGAAGCAGCACTGGAGTGGCAGCGGATGCGGCGCAAGGCTGCGTCTCGCAGCTCCCACACAAACCAGCCTGTCCTGCAGGCAGACACGGCACTAGCTGCGCCTCTGGGGAAGGAGGTGCCGTGGCCGCCTTGCACAGGCAGCTCCGGTACCACAGCTGCAGGCAAACCCCGACCACACCAACCTGCAGGTCCTTATGTGCCCTACACAACCGCGTAGCTAAGGCGCCCTTGACGCGCCCGTGTCTGCACAGGGAACACAAGTGGTCCAGACCTGATTCACTCACCGAATGATTTAATGCAGCAGCAAAGCGCAGCCTCCACATCGAGCTGCTGCTGCCGCCTGACTCCTGCGAGCGACCCGGCACTGAAACACCCTCAGAGGCCTGGGGCCCTGCACAGCAGCACCCTCTCTCTCCACAAGTCAGACACTCCAGTGACCACTCATCCTTCTAGGCTTCAGTGACTGACAGTGACAAGACACAGACACAGGCCTTTGGTACCCCCTGCAGATGTGGAGACCCCGAGCTCTGCTTCCCCGCTGTGCTTGTTTTGCAGCATCAGCCGGAGCCTCTGGAACCCCAGTGCTCCTCCTGCCCAGGAGGGGTAACCCCTGGGTGCCTCTGGAACCCCAGTGCTCCTCCTGCCCAGGAAGGGTGACCCCTCTGCACCCTGCTAACAGCAGCAACGACCTCCAGCATACAAACCTGGGTCTGCCCAGGTCCATCAGCTTCTTCCAACAGGACAGAAAGCTCAGGGGGAGAAGACAACCCCTGGGAGCCTCTGGCAGCCTCCACCCTCTGAGGTGACACTTGGCCTCAGCTGAGCCTCTCTGAGATCTGAGCAGAGAAACAGAGCCGGTGCCTTTGGTTAAATGCTGACGGCAGCCCTGCCCGGTGCTGCTCTGCCGAGTCAGCTGTGTTACACCTGCTTGGACTAGTCAGGGCTTACTGGTGGCTAGCTAACGCCTACGGCTCTTCTAGCTGCAGCCTCTGCCACGCAGTGAGCCCTCCTGCCCTGCCCCGGCTCAGCGGCCGGCTAACAGAGAACACCACGCAAGGAGCCCGTGACTCAAGCAGAAATCGCCCTGCAGCCCTGCCAGAAAGAAGGGCCCTGCAGAACCCGGGCCGGCTGCAGCAGATACCCAGGACCCAGCACAGGAATCTCGCTGGACATCATCCGCTGCCAGGAGCCTTCCACTACAGGCTCAGCCTCCTGAACCAGCCCCCTCGAGGAAGGGCCACGAGTTCTCCTCTGGATGCTTCTGGCTGCTCTAGCCTGATGCTAACAACAGGCATCCACGACGCCGGGAGCCCCTCCAGGAGCTGCCTTCTCCCCCTGCTGCTCTCTACAGCGCTGAGCCCTGGACTGGAGATGCTCTGCAGTGGAGTTTGACCTCAGAAGCCCCCGCGGCCCTGCGGCCCACCTGCCCAGCCCACCAGGAGCAGCGGAGGGCTGCGGGCCCCCGCCACCGCGGCTGTCAGCCAGGTGATGGATGGCAGGTGTGGCAGCGGCCGCCCCGGCCTGGGCAGCATGGAGACGGGCGCCGCTGGTACCGCTGTCACCCGCCGCCAGCTGGTGCCAGCTGAGGCTCCCAGCTGCCGGCGGCTGCCACGCAAGGCGTGAAACAGACCCTCCCGGCAACGGCAGCAGCGCGGCCCGGCAGCAGCAATTAGCTGAGCAGCGCTCGGCCCCGTTGGACGGCGCGAGGTAACTGTGTGCAGTCTGTGCTCGTTTAACTGCGGATAACGGGCAGCCCCAGTGGCACCGGATCTGATAGACGTGTCGGCCTCTCTGCTCTGCCCTGCACCCGCGTGGGTGCTCCCGTGCCTCTGGAACAGGGGAGCTGCGAACGGGGCTCCTTTGGGTGCTAAGCCCTGGCACCCTCCGCACCACGCTGCAGCGCCAGCCCTCTGCCTGCTGGCAACAGCCTCATCTTGTCCTGTAGCCACAAAGTAAAGGCAGGTTTAGGGCCACATGGCACTGGGCCCCCCCGAGGCAGCCAGAGAACAATCAATTCACTCGCCTCTCCCCTTACCCGTGATGGAAGCAGAAACAATTGCATCATTTAATTTACTACAGCGGTGAGGCTATGGCTCATTGGCCCCTCGTTGTTTTGAAGATGGATTTAATTAACCTCCTATGAATCTTGCCAAGGCGCTGGCAGCGTCGGCAGGAACAGGGGATGCCCCGTGCCAGCTGCAGGGAGGGGCAATCAGTCCGTCCCCAGCTCTGCTGGGGGCACTTGCAGCTGCGGAGCCCCGTGCCCGGCCGCAAGCCGAGGGACACGGTAACACCCCACGGCCTTTCCTCCGGGAATCCGAGCTCCGCTCTGACCCGGACCACGGAGGTAATTGAATGGCTCCGACCGGCCACATCTCTCGGTGGCGCGGGGAAACAAATCCTTGCAATTAACCACCCTGCTAAGTAAATACCGGGTCCCCGGGGGAGCGCTCTGCCGGCTTTCAGCCGGCTGCCCACCACGCGAAACCCATCGCAAGGGCTGCCGGAGTGATTTACGCTGAGCGCTAGCAGGTGCCTCAGATGGTCGGCGGCAGTTTCCATTCATTAATAAACTGTCCTTATTAGGGCTGCAGCTTCACGCGGCTTCATTAATAAATCTTTCCCGCGTCTCGCCTCCGCGCAGGGTTTTGTTCCCAGCATCTCCTCGCACAGAGAGTGAGAAACCCCCGCGCGGAGGCGGCGCTGATGGTCACCCAGGCTCCCGACTGGAGGCAAAACAGGGCTTGAGGCTGCCGAGCGGCGAGCAGCCCTTCGCCTCACGGCTGCAGGTCTAACTGGGAAACCAAGCGAGTCCTTCTCCTTAACCAGGGCTTAGCACCGCTCCGCCGAGGGGAGAGACGACCCCCCCTCACAGCGTTCAGCTGCCAGCCGCCGCAGACCGCAGAGCCGCCTCATTGAAGGACGTGGGACGGGACGGGCGCAGCCCCTCACACCGAGCAAAGGGCGCTGCCGCGCCGTCGGCAGCCCCGCGTCAGGGCTCCTACCCGGCCGCTTCGAGAGTTCGCAGGATACGCAGAGACTGGGAAGCCCTGGCTCAGTCAGCACCGAGGCAAGCTGTCAGCAGCTGGCTGTAAGACAGGGCCTGCCTGCGGGGCCACCAGGGCACCTCTGCCTCTTCGACTCATGCTGCCGCTCAAGCCTCAGGGACAGGCTCTGCTCTCGCCTCGCTTCTCACAGCCCGCTGCTCTCCAACGCAGCCGTCAGCCCCCAGCTCTGATCAGTGCTGATCGCTCTGGTGCCAGTCACCGCCGGGCCACGAGCTGGCTGGGGGCTGCAAAGCCGCCGGCTCCTGCACAGAGCACAGGGCTGCAGACAGGTTGAAGGGCTTCTGTAGATGGAGTCGGATGCAAATTGCTCACTTCAACACGAGAAGCTGCTCAGCCGCCAGCAGAACCACACAATCGCTCTGGCTGGAGAAGACCCCTGGGACTGTCGAGTCCGACCATCTGCCCTACGTTCCCAGGTCAGCCCTGAACCACGTGCCCCAACACCTCATCCAAAGGACCTTTAAACCCACCCAAACCAGGCTTTGTTTAGAAGAGAGGGGTCCTACGAGAGCCACCTGACACGGCACGGCAGCGACGGGGAGCGCTCCTCGAGCCCCTGCTGGCCCAGCACACTTGACACGGAGCCACCAGCGTCCAGCTCAGAACGAAGGGCCACATCGTGCCAAGGGTGCCGAGCAAACGGCCAGTCTGGGACTGGTGCAGCCCCAGCGGCCCGGCTGGAGCCTTGCGCTGCAGCGACACCGCTCCTGTGCCGCACGACAGACGGTCGGTCGGCCAGGAGCGGCAGAGGGAAACATCGTGAGCGACCTCCAGCTTCTGAGGCGCCACCACCCTTCAGAAAGCCGAGCGCGAGGCCAGCAGCCGCAGCTGACGACTAGCGAGCCTCTGCCTAACGACCGACGGCCGGGTCTGCATGGAGAACTCTGGATTTTTGGGAGGAGAAGGAACCTCACGGGACTCTGAATCAGCAGCCTCGGCCAGAAGCAGGTTTTAACCCCAAAGCAGCGTGAACGAGCCCGGCTTGCGCAGGCAGAGCACGCTCTGCGCCAACGGCCAGGCAGGGCTACAGAGTGTTAGCCTCTGGAAGCCCTCACGTGCAGCTTGTTTGGCTAGAACAGGACAACACGGCCGGTCCGCAAAGGCTGGGCTGCTCCTGCAGCCAGCGGAGAGCAAACACACCCCTCCTTGGCCCAGGCCCCCCAGCTCCTGAGGGGTGACTTCAGTGCAGCCGAATCGGCCAGCGGAGACAGAAGGACCAGAAGAAGCTTTCCTGGCCTCGTGGCTACGCAGCGAGGCTCTGGGCTCGGAAGCTGTGCCAGGAGATGGCACCCACCACCAGGCCCCAGCACAGCGCAGGGACAGCAGGGGTGGGGAGACCGCTCTCCTCTTAACCCCTGCTCCGACAAGCGGAGGGGAGAGGGCCCCTCTGTGTGTCAAGGGCACGACAGCCCGCGGGGCGCCGGCGCATGGGCAGCCCCACGGTTTCCTGACGGGGGTCACGACCCTCCCACCTGCGCTTCCACGGCTCCACGTGAATGAGGGGGCGAGGGGAGATCGAGGGGCCGGGTCTGCTCCCGCAGCGGCGCCAGCCGGCGACTGCGGAGAGGCATCAGGCGACGCTAGGTGGTTTCAACCGGAAACGTTCACACCCCAGCGGGACGGGAAAAGGGGAGGCTGGAGCCCCCCCAGCGTGGAACCGGCGCCGTCCAGAGCTGAGCCAGCCCGCGAGAAGCTGCTCCTGCGCTCGCAGGGAACTTGCGCTGCTCACGCGCAGCCGCTGCGACCGTTTGCTGCTCCCGCCGAGTGTCCCGAGCCAGGGCTGGGCTCAGCCCCAGCGTCAGCCCCTTCGCTCACTTCCAGCTCCTCAGCAGGAGAAACACCCGAGACGCACAAGCTGTGGAGTCCACGGTGGAGGAAGAAGGAGGGTCCTACCTCTACTACTGCTTTGGCATCCAGTCTGAAGTTGAAGTCTCCAAAGACAAAGTAGGAAACCTTCTCGAACCGCTGGTCTATGATCCTGCAAGAGAAGAGAACACAGCAGCCGTCACCGAGCGTCTCGCGCAGGCGAGCGGGGACAGCGCAGCAGCGGCGGCCGCGTCCAGGGAACCCCCCCGGACCAGAGACACACGTGAGCCACAGCTTCGGGCCGGGTCTCCTGGGCCCGGGCGGTTCCACTCCAACCCCAGTAAGAGGGCACTTGATTCCCCCGTCAGCTGAAGGAGCGAGCTGGAGGCAAGCGGGCTGGCAGCAGGCAGCGCAGAAGCCCCGAGGAGCCCTCCGAGCGCCTAAGCGCTGGCTGTGGGCCGGGAGGCTCAGAGCTGGGACCCCCCCAGTGGCAGAGGGCTCAGACGTGTCTCCCTCTGGGTTCCCTCACCTGAGGGCTGCGACGACGGTTGCCAGCACCGTAGGAGCTGCATGAAAAGCGACACGTTGGGGCTGAACACGAATGGCCACAGCTGAAGAGACCCATTGAGGAGGGTTTCCCTGGCTCAGGCAGAGCCCCTCTTCGTTCAGAGCAGGGTCGTACCGAGCCAGCACCCCAAAGGCTACCCTTCCAGGCGAGGAGACCCAGCCTGCTCACAAGCTCTCGCTCAGCGCCCAACCGGAGCTGAGGTACTGCTGCTCATGCCACAAACCCTGTGCTGCCAACACCTGTGGTTGCAGCTTCGCTGCTCTCCAAGGCACCACGAGCTGGCTGCAGCCCTCACACCCCTTGTGCCCCTGTGCTGCCCGGGGGGGAAGAGGCAGAGAAAGCTGAGGGGAGGGGTGCAGCTGAGCCCCGAAGGAAGGGGAGGTGGGGGGAGGAGGAGGAGGTGTTTCACATATTGGGTTGTGTGACCCAACTCTGATCTGACTGGAGATTATATCAGACCCACTTCCCCAGGTCAAGTCTGTCTGGCCCGGGACCACGGAGTGGCCTCTTCATCCTCATCTCGAGCCACGAGCCCTTCACTTGGACTCCTCTGTGTCTCTGGGGGGCATGTGCTCTGGGGGGCACGTGGCATGCCCCAGGGTCAGCCCAGCGATCACGGGGGGGAGAAGCCTCTCGCCCAGACCCATCCTTAGCGGGTGCGAACGTCTCCCGCCCCTCCGTTCGCCTGACAAACCCGCGCAGCTCCCAGGGGAAGCCGTCACTGCCGCCCTGACCGCACCAGAGTCTGACCAGGGCCTCTGCGGCTCCTCTGTGGTTGAGGGAACACGAGAGCCCAAAGCATGTCCAGTGCCACAGCTGGCTAACGGCACCCCTGCGGAGCGCGACACGCTGGTGACATGCAGAGAGCCCATCCTGCCTGGCCGACCTCCTGAGCTCTGCCTGTGCTCGCTGCCTGTTCCTGCTGCTGAGGAAGAGCCAGGTCCCGCAGGAGCGGCACCAAGGTCTGGGGACGGCCTCCTGAAGCCAGCTGCTGCCCGGAGAGCGATGCCCGGGCTGCTCTGTGTACAGGAGGGGTCTCCAAGGGCGCAGGCGCTCCAGCCCAGCCAGTGGAAAGGTCTCCTCGCCAAAAGACAGCAGCTCGTTCGGCTGCTTCCGATCCATCGGTTAAGATCCAGCCGCTCCACTGCCCTGCTCACGACCTGCACGCAAACCGGTGCCAGCCCCACGGCGGGGGACCAACCAACCGCTCCCCTCGCAGGCTGCCCCGGGCACCTCCCCGGAGCGATGCCCTGCCAGCGGCTCCCACAGACCTTGCCAGGGTGGTGGCAGTCAGGTGCCGCACAGCAGAGCGGCCAGCAGTGGTGCAGCCAGGGCTGCGGACTGCCTGTGACCTGTTGGAGATGATCTGGCACCACCCACCCACGGAACGAGGGCAAAATGACCCAACTTATGACCCTTCCCAAGCTCCACAGCCAGGGCACTGCTTGCAGGTGAATAAGCCAGAGCCTGCCCAACGGGCCACAGCCCGTCCTCCCCACAAAGAGAAGGATGGAGCCAGACGGGGACCCCTCAGGTTTCTTCCACAAACAGCCAGAGCTCTGCTCTCCTCTGCAGGGCAGCGTCAGCTGAGCAGGGTGTGAAGGGTTCAGCTCCTGCCAGCCCTTTGGGCATCTGGGTGCCTGTTCCCACTGGCTAGACCCAGTGAGGGGCAGAGGATCCTCTCACCAAAAACTTCCTCTCCTGGGCATCCGGGTCTACGGAGTCCTGTAAGTTTCCACCCAGAACACGGCGAGGGCGGCTCAGAACGAAGCGCTCTGCGTGTCTGGAAGCACCGAGGTCCCTGCGGGATGTGTTTGGCTCTCAGCTGCACCCACAACTGATGACAAGCGAAGGGGTTCACCCTCTTTCCCAAGAGCGAGGGGTCCCTTACCCACACTGCCAGGCAGCGGGATCCAGCCAGAGGGCTCCGGGATCCAGCCAGAGGGCTCCGGGATCCAGCCAGAGGGCTCCGGGGCGGTTGGCGCCGGCACCGGCTTTGCCCAGCTCTCAGACCGATGCCCCTCCGGCAGCGTTGCGCGAGAGGAGAGGACGAGGCAGCGGCTAAGTGCCAGCCCCGTGGTCACGGAAGATTGCGGCTGGACACGATCCAGTGCGATAGGAGGCTCTGAGCTGGGCTCAGCCGCGTCTGAGGGCGCTGTGTCAGGAGGATCGGCAGCATCATTCCCTAATAGCCATGGCTAATGCAGCAGCCGGCCGCGTTTTGTCCCGGGCCAAGGTATCAGCACCGGGTCAGAAGGTAACGCTCTGTTTACACGGTTATTTCCTAACGCCCTCATCTGCGCCGCGGTGTGCGGGCCGGCGGCTCTGCTTGTAGGCAGCCCGAAAGAATCGGGGCAATGGCAAAAATTAGCTCCACTGAGCTGGAGCTGAATGGCGTCGAGCGGGAGGTCTGGGGGGCTGCGGCGGCGCCCAGCAGGGCACCTCATTAGCCGCAGTTCATTCGGCCGAGCCGCAGCAGTGTCGCCGGCGCTGCCACACAAAGACAAAGTTCTTCACGCAGTCTATAAACCTGCCTCCGCGGCCAATCCATCCTGCCTGACACCGCCGGAGGAGGCCCCGGGGCTGCTCTGCGGGGCTCCCGCCCGCCCGGCAGGACCACAGGGGACAGCACGAGGAGGGACGGGGGCACGCTGCGGCGAGGGAACGGTCCCGGGCTCGGCCCATATTTCACACGGCGAGGGGGTTCTGGTGAGACCCGAACGTGCTCAAGCCCAGCACGAGCTGCTCGGGGCTCCTGCGGCCACGCAGAGGAGACGGCGGCGCAGCCGCTGCCCTCCCGGCAGTGCCAGGCTCCGTGCAGAACGGCCCCTCCTGGGCAACGGAGCAACGAAGCCCGGCGAGGGCAGCACGGCTTGGCCGGGGTCACGCTGCCCGTCGTGCCTGCTGTGCCAGAAGGCTCTGTGGGGAGCCGAACCGAGCAGCAGCGATGCCACCCTCTGCCTCTGCGCGGGCTGGTGAAACCCTCTGGCCACTCAGCCAGCCAGTGGGGTGCTTGGGGGCCCCTCAGGCCGCTGGCACCCTTGGTGCGGGCACAGGGGGTGCCCCGGCCACCGGCTGGAGACGCTGTCGTCTCCAAGGGAGCATCACTCAGGGTCCACGGGGACCACGGGGTGCTGCTGGGCCTGTGGGGGTGGCTGCGCTCTGAAAGGGCCGGCTGAACCCCCCGTCCGCGAGGAGAGCGGCTCTGGCCCCAAAGAGGAGGGTTCAGAGAGGGGTTAGAAGGAAAAGGTGAGTGTAACTGGACCTTCCCCCCTCAGCAGGGGCCAAGAGCTGGGACGGAGGCAGCAGGCGCTGACTGATGGCCAAGGTGGCCAGAGGCCACTTCTTCTCCCTAGGTCTGTCACGGCCGAGGCTAAACCGACTCCTGCCGTGACTTCTGCTGGGAAGCCACGGGACAACGACCGCGAGCCCTGCCTTCCACCACGGCCACCGAGCGAGCGGAAGCGTCAGGCGCTGGCTCCAGCCGACCTGGACACAGGCCTGCGGGGCGCCCCGCAGAGTCCTGGGGCTCCCACCCGCCCTCAGCGCTCCCCTCTCAGGGTGCTCAGCCTGCGCGGCCGCAGCTCAAGGGCTGGGCCAGGGGCTCCTGTCTTCGGCAGAGGTTTTGAGAGGGACCTGGGCTCCGAGTGCTGCTGCCGCCCGCGGCGCCCGGCTCAGACTCACGAGAAGGCACCAGCCCCACAGCGCCGCCCCCGGCTGGGGCACAGGCCGCCGCGGCCGGGCGCCTCGCAAGGCAGGGGCTCCGCCGGCACGGCTGCGGCACAGTGCGGCACCGCCTTGGTCGCACCCTGGTGCCTGCTCCTTCTGGGGAAGCGGCTGCAGGCTATCAATAACAGCCGAGCGTCTCCAAAGGTCAGGCAGCGCCCGGCAAGATGAAGGGAACTGTCAAGGCGCTCGGGCCACCGTCTCAGCGCCAGACAGTTGCCAGGGCTGTTAACTGATAGGGGCAGCTCGCTTTTAATTTCAATAGAGAGCCATTTGGGCAAGCCCGCTGGGTGGCTAATTAATTACCGTGTCGGCGGCCATTAGGATCAGGAGAAAGAGCCATCAATAACACATACTCAATCCAGAGGAGGGGTTGCCAGCGGAGCCAGGCAAATCAATCCCTGCAGCTGCAAAGCGGCCGACTTTTTCCTCACCTGACTGGTACTCGCTCATGGTGGCAGAAGCCCGATCCCGCCCGACGCCGACACTCGCCTAATGAAACCGCAGCCGCGGATAATGAGGCAGGGACCCGCCAGCGCTGCGGCGCCCACGCCGGCTCACACAGAGACGCTCCTGCCCGCGCCTGACGTAAGGGAAACCAGTGAGGAGGTGGCGGAGCCCGGGCGGGTTTGCACCTGCCCCGTCGTGACCACGGAAGGGCGAACATCTTCCCCTGCTTGGCCGCGAAGGCCAGGTGCCCCCCGGCCCTCCTGGAGCTCCTCCGCGCTGCTGACAGCCGGCCAGAGCTGACACCTGGCCGGCAGCGCCGGCAGGGACCCTGGGGGGCTGGGTGCGGGCGCAGCAGAACTGCTAGGCTCTGGCGGCGTTGGAGGCGCAGGACACCGCCGGGACGAGGGGACGCCGACCCCCAGCTCGAGCCGGCGGGGAGAAGCGCTTCCGCCACAGAACTGGAGCGATGCGGAACGGAGGCCCTGCCTGTCTGGCCAACAGACTCCTCCAGAGCTGGATCTGGCCACACTGGCCACAGGCGCTGCTCCCCGCTCTGCTCCCGCGGACAGAGCGAAGGGCTGGAGGTGCCGGGACGCTGGCTGGGGTCAGAAACCCGCACGGGCCCCCCAGCTTCCCTGCGGAACGAGGCTTGGGGGGACCCGACCCGAATGCAAACCAGAGAAGGGCGGCTCAGGAGACCGGGAGCACAGAGGGACTTCCCTGGCAGAGGGCTGAACCCGCCTGGCGCTGAGGGAAGTCACCCAGCAGCGGATTTTACGTCCTCGACCGTTAGCCCGGGCAGCTGCCTGTGGAAGCCGCTCTAGTGGGCTGCTGGTCACCCGCCTGCCAGGGCAACTTGTGGACAAACCCCGGAGACAAGGAGCTGCTGGCACCCGCTCCCATGGCAGCGCCAACGCTGGAGGCAGCTCTGCCGTGGCACCCGCAGCCTCCAGCAGAGAGGGCTCCTGCAGCCAGCCCGCAGCAGCGTCCCGCGGCAGCGCTGCAGATGAAACCGCAGCAGCAATTCGTTCTCATTTCTCCGCACACGAGCACAAATCAGATCAGCAGCCCGTAGAGATCCCTCGGAATTGAATCACTGCTCTCCCGAAGATGATCCGGCAGCACGGCAGAGCACTGCAGGACATGGAGCACGAGTGATGCTGCTGGGAGAGTCCCCTGCAGCAGGGCGCTAACCACTGCTCCTCATCCTGCTCCAGACCCGCCGAGAGCAGCCAAACCCCACGCAGGTTGGCACCGCACCCTGGGTATCCTCACGCGAAGCCACCGTCAGAGCAGCTCGCAGAGGCAACAAGTCACTCTCAAGGGGCCACTTCTCTCTCTCTTGATGCACCTGCTCTTCCCCCTGGTTCCCTGCGTAACCTCACGCGCCTGCCTGGCAGCGCTGGTCCTCTGCAGAACGCCCAGTCTAACCCGTGCTTCCAGCCCTGACACCCTGCTGCAGAGACACGGCAGCCAGCTGAGGAGCCCCAGGAGCACTCACGGCTGCAGTGGAGTACAGGCCTTGTGGAAGATACGGTGCAGCCCCAGGGTGCTGCCAAAGGCGGCCCCGGCTCATGGGCAGAAGAGGACTCAGTCCCCTAGAGCCATCCGCAGCACCGGGCAGTGAGGCTGCTCTGGGGACAGAACCCCACTGGGCACCTCGGAGCTCTTGTCCGCAGCCCTTCTGCAGGAGCCCCAGGGCGAGAGCCGAGCGGTGCAGCAGCCGCAGCAGCGCAGCCAGGCTGGGCTGTGACCTGAGCGGCACCTTCGGCGCCACCCCTGCGAGTGGCACTGCGGTCTGCAGGCGGCACTGCTGCCGCTCCGGGCAGACCGACCTCTGCCGGCAAAGCTGCCCTCGGCTGTACGGACCCACGGCTACGGCGAGGGACAACCCGGCCCTTCAGTCCACAGCTCGATGAGAACTGCTGCAGCTCCGCAGATTTACTAACAGCCTATTACGAAGGAAAATACAGGGGCCCCAGGCGCTGAAAACAACAGAGCGGGGGCCAACCCCCTGCCTGACGATGCAGGGTCACTGTCAGCACCAGCCGTGGCTCTGGAGTCCCCAGAGCAGCCCACGGGTTGTTCTCCTGCTGAAGATGCGACCTGAACGCAGCTCGAACCGTGTCTGTGCTGCCGGGAAGGAGCTGCTGGTCACAAGGCATCGGAGCGGCCGACACCGGAGCCAGCGGGGAAAGGGGCAGCGAGGAAAATACGTCACTGCATCACAGAGCGTGAGGGATGGGAAGGGACCTCCAAAGATCACCCAGTCCCAACCCCTGCCACAGCAGGATCCCCTAGATCCAGTCATTAGGGATGGGAAGGGACCTCAAGAGACCACCCAGTCCGGTCCCCCTGCCACAGCAGGATCCCCTAGATCCAGTCACTAGGGATGAGAAGGGACCTTGGAATATCAACCAGCCCCATCCCCCTGCCACAGCAGGATCCCCTAGATCCAGTCATCAGGGATGGGAAGGGACCTCGAGAGATCACCCAGCCCCATCCCCCTGCCACAGCAGGATCCCCTAGATCCAGTCATCAGGGATGGGAAGGGACTTTGAGAGATCCCCTAGTCTGGTCCCCCTGCCACAGCAGGATCCCCTAGATCCAGTCACTAGGGATGGGAAGGGACCTCGAGAGATCCCCCAGTCCGATCCCCCTGCCACAGCAGGATCAACCCGGGGAATTCCGAGAGCCCTTAGCCCTAGGCTGAAGGAGGGGGGAGGGTGCCGAGCATCACTGAGATGAGCCCGGAGGAGGTGTCTAATGAAAAGCTGCTCTGAGAGGGTGATCTGGGCTTTAAACCTAGGAGCCGTCTGGGGGGAGGCTGATCTGCCCTGGGAGCCCCCTCTAACTGAGCACAGGGAAGGTGTCTGGCCCCGAAGACTCGCGGCTGCAGCTGGGGCTGAAGGACTTGCAACCAACTGCTGCAAGACCCGTCAGTTAAACCCCCCCGAGCCGCATCCCCCTGCCAAGAGCCGCTCCTAGGACCTGTGCAAGTGACCCGGATCCTCGGAGCGAGGCTCTCCCCTGCCTAGGAACCGAGCGAGCGGCTTTTCTTTGGCTCATTCAGCCGCCGCTTCTGGGAAAAGCCCAGCGAGGACCATTGCGCTGGAGGGGTCTTTGAGCCGCGCTGACAGTTGACTGATGAGCAGCCATAAAACGACAAAGAAAGGCTGTGTGGAGCCCGAGCATCACATCGCCTCTCCCTGGGAAACTAATTGCTCGGAATTGTTAATGGAAACATCATTTTTGTGGCCATCACCGCCCCTGAAAGCCCCCAACGAGCATGAAACAGCTCCTTTGACCGGACATAAAAGTTAAATGTCCCAATGTTGATCAAATTAACTTCAGCGCCCTGACAATGGACTATATTTGTGAGAAAATAATGAGGGGCACAAAGGGGGGCTTTCTGCCAGGATTTCACAGTTGTAATGGAAAAGTGCTTCTGTTGAACTAGCCCGGGCACCTTTCCACGGGGACACAGAAGAGCACTGTCACTCCAGCCCAAGAAAACACATCCACTCCAGGGAGCTGGATGCTCGGGATCACTTCGGGAAGTTTCAGTGGCTGGAGCACCAGGAGCTGCGGGGTCAGGGTAGCATATCACGTCCCCCTCCCTCGCAAGCTCTGCTCTACAGTTTAGCGCAGCCCATCCTACAGCATCCGTCCTACAGCTCTGACCCACAGGTCCGACCCACAGGTCCGTCCTACAGCATCCATCCCACAGCATCCATCCCACAGCATCCACGGGGACACCCAGAGGGGGCTTTTCCTCAGCAGGTGTCCGAAGGGCAGGACTAAAGGGCCGGTGCAATTAATTAATATGACGGGTGCACTGGCGCTAATTACGGCAGAGGTTTGACAGGCTACACAGCAGCGTAACCTGCGCTGCAGTTCTCACCTGTGTCACTTACACCCTCCCACCCCAGACAGTGTAAAACCACGGGATCACAGCACACTAGGGATGGGAAGGGACCTTGAGACGTCACCCAGTCCCATCCCCCTGCCACAGCAGGATCCCCGAGACGCAGCTGCACAGGCCGAAGTGTTCTGCAGAC
Source organism: Phoeniculus purpureus (assembly GCA_028565055.1). NCBI lineage: Eukaryota > Metazoa > Chordata > Aves > Bucerotiformes > Phoeniculidae > Phoeniculus > Phoeniculus purpureus. The sequence goes on along the minus strand of JAOXOE010000632.1, from coordinate 27,215,416 downwards.
AACGGGGTAACTGCACGTGGGGGTCAGCCAACGTCACCTTCGTGGGGCTGCGCTGCCCCATGCAACACAGAGCCCTTCTCCTCCTTCCATCTGCAGAGGAGCTGCAGCCACATCACCGAGCAGGCTGGCGCAGCCCCGCTGCACACGCCTGTCCGCGCCCTGCACACACGCCGCGTGCTCGCACCAGCGAGTCTGTGCCTCACGGCCGTGCGTTTCCTTCACGCCGGCTGACTGCAGGTGCTAGCCAACCTGGCTCAGCACCCGCCAGCTCGCTGCCCTCCCCAGCACCCTGCTGCCCAAGGCGTCGAGAAAGCGAAGTCACCTCTGCACGCTGTGGTCGGGCTGAACCCTCCCGCTCCCGCACACCATCAGTGATAGATCTGCCCAGGAGAAAACTTGGGTGGCGACCTGAGAGCCTTCTCTCCACCTCGGCTCCCCCCAAACCCTCCCCTCGCCGGTGCCGTGGAGGCGCTGCCCCGCACCGCGCGGCGTGCTGGAGCCTGGTGGCTCAAACCCTGCGGGGGCAACATCAGCCGTTAGAGCCGCCAGCCGGAGCTTCACCCGCGAACGCTCTGCCCTTGCCGGCGGCACCTTCGCCCTGCGCTAGGGAAGATGCGGCACCAGCAGAGCTGCCCTTCAGCGACTCCAGCCGCGACCTAAACCAGCAGTGAGAAGGCGCCTCTGCCTCGCTCAGCCGAGGTTCAGCTCATCAAACGGGTTTCCCTCTCGGCACCGCTCGCGGGTTTGCGCTGCGTCGCCGTTCGAGGCTCTTCAGCGGCAGTTTAGAGGCTCCGAAGGAGAGGCCCGAGCAGCCTGCGCTGCCCACAGCTCTCCACCTGCATTCGCAGTGCGCGGGGCTGAGGGGCTTTCAAAGCTCAGCCTGACACCTCTCTGGCCGCTGTTTGTCTGCCCCTGCGAGTTCCAGTGGCTCAGCTGGAAACGCGGCGCTGCGAAGCTGTAAAGAGAGATTAAAGCCAAGAAAAGCAGCGCTTCCCCCATCGGCTCGCTCTCCCTGCCCTAGTGTCTGCGGAGCGGCAGACAATGGCCCACGATGGTTCCCAAAACCTGCTGAATGGGGACACTGTTGGTGGCAGCCCCCATTCAGAGCAGCCCCAGCGTATTGTCCTCCCCAATCAGCGGATCAGAATGGAGTTTGCTGGTGGCTGCCAAAAGGTTAGCGCTGCCCGTGAAAGGGGTTTCCCATTATTCACTGCTCCTACAGAAGTCGCCCTTTGTGCCAGGCAGCCCATCGCCGCGCCGCGGAGGTCCGGATCTGCGGCTGGCTGCGCTCTCAAAATGAGCGACTCGGCTGAATGCGAGCCCGCGGGGCAGTGGGCAACCCCGGCCCGGGGCTCCTTGTCTGAGGCCAGGGGAGCCGGGGCACTCGCTGGCAGCGCCACATTGTGATGACAGACCGTCCTGACACCGCTGACCCGCGGCTGACACCGACACTGCAGCCCCCTGCCCGGCCACCATGGGAGGTCTGCGGCCCAGGGCGGCCCAGGAAGCCCAGGGCGGCTGTAAACAAGGGCGCGATAAATCATGCGGAGGGGCAGGAGCTGGGGCTGCTCCAGCGCCCTCCAGCAGGGCGGAAGAAAGGGAAGGGAGACCCAGGGAGCCTGGGCAACGTGAAGTGAAGCCACCCCGGTCCTGGCAGCTCTAGGGAACAGCTCTGGCACCACCACTCTGCACCTCAAACCGCTCTGTGGGTACGTCCTGGTCCGGCTGCGCCGCTGCCCCCGAGGGACAGGACCTTCTACAGACCACTCTGTGCCACCTGCCTGCAACAGGGCCCCCGGCGTCTTCTGAGGGTCTGGAGGGGGTTCCCAAGTGCTGCAAGAGAAGGGCTGCTGCACTCTTCCCTCTTACCCTCTGCCACCCCCAGAAGTCAAATCAAGCACTGCTGGGGAGCAGCTCCTGCCCAGCCCTCTGCTGGAGCCACAGGGAGGAGCCCCTCCTCACACCCAGTGACCCAGTGCCAGGGGGGAGCCCCTCCTCACACCCTGTGACCGAGTGGGCTCCTCTGCTAAAGCAGCTGCCTGTCTTTCACCAAGATGAGACCTCCCGACAACACCTGCAGCAGCAGTCCCACCTCCTCTGGGGTCTCGCTGCAGGGAGCTCTCGGAGTCCAGTGCACGCTGGCACTGGTGCCAAGGCAGCCCTGGCACACAGCTCGGCGGCAGCCTGGATCGGGGCAGGAGAGCAGCACAGAGGGCTCTGCTTTCTCTCTCCCAGCTCATGTGGCTGTTCTGAGCACCGGCTGATGGCCAGACCGCAGCACGAGCCACGAGCACTTTGCGGAGGCCCTGGGAAACTATTTCTCAAGCAACCTGAGACCCAGCAGCACCTTGGAACAGAAAAACCTGCTCACTCGGCCGGTACCCGATGCCCAAGCACAAGCTGGCACCACTGAGAACCACAGCGGCGCCTGCACTCGGCCGCTGCTGCCTGGACAACACCAGCTGCCAGGCGCCTGGGCAGGACCCGCTGAGGGCACTGCGGGCTCTCACACAGAGGGGTCAGAGCTGGGGACTTAGGAGCAGAGGCCGACTGAGGCAGGTTGGCTCGGCTCACAGCACAGGCGGCCACGGCAGGAAGTCCCTTCCAACCAGGACTCCTCTCTTAACCCGTAACGGGGAACGGGCTGGGCAGGCGGCTCTGTCCGGCCCCGAGCAGGCTTCAAGGTGCCTTCAGAGAACTCCCCCACCTCGTAGTTCAGCAGCGGCACAAACCCGCCTGTAACAGGCACCGCCTGGAACCTCTCGCGGGAAGCGGCTGCCGTCGGAGCACAAACCCCTGCCCTGCCCAGCTGCCTTCTGAACCACCCAGCACCCATCACCATCACCCGTCGCGGGGCAGGGCGGGCCAGCGGAGGCCGGCACCTACCTGTCGAGTACGTAGCCGAGAGCCTTGTGCCGAATTCCTGAGTAGACCGACGGGCTCGTTTCCCACGCGATTAAATTGGAAGCATCGTGGAACAGATGGATGTTCACCAAGTCAAAGGCACTGCGAGAAAACAAGGAGAACATCACTCAGGGCAAAAGGAGGGAGCATCAGCAAAGCGCCCGACGGAGCGTCGCGCCCCTCCTGCGGCCTCGGCTCGCCTCACACCGTTGCAAGCGACCCACCACCACCATCACGGCACTGCCAGGGGCCATCGCCCGGCTCAGGGCACTCACCCACAGGGGCCCTGCGGCTGCGCTCTAAACACATAGTACAAAAAGGCAGCAGCCTTGCGGCTGCCCGGCGGCAGAGCTGCCGCTGGACGCCCTGCCAGCAGAACGGGGCTCTGCGACACACAGCACACGATGCGACTGACGGGAGACCTCCGCTGCACCAGAGCCCGAACGGCAGCCCTGCGGCTCCCGATCTGTCCCTGCGTGGAGAAGCCAAGGCAACAGCGCCCGGGCCACGCACCGCTCCCAGCTGGGAAGGGGGCAGGGGCTGCTCAGCTGTGCCCGCGGTGCCCGGGCATCACAGAATCGTTCTGGCTGGGAAAGAGCCCTAAGCTCAGCGAGTCCAGCTGCTACCCAACAGGTCACTGCTGACCCATGTCCCTCAGCACCTCCACAGCTGCTTAACCCCTTCAGGGACTGGGCCTCCCCTGCTGTCATGGCCGGCCTGGGCCAGGCTTGGCAACCAGGAAGGAACCGGAATCCCACCTCCGGCAGCGCGGGGCGTGCGGGACCCCCTGCAGCACGCCGGGGACTGAGGAGAGGCGGCGCCTGAGATGCTCTCAAAGGGGCACCTGAGGGCCGGCACTGGCGACCCGTCCTGCTGTGGACAGGAGGTCGCCCCGGCGCCTGCCAGCAGCACTGAGCGCCGTCAGCCCCTGCGTGCCCAGGCACGGCTGTTCTGCACTCTCGGCTGTGCTAGCGGCTAAGCTAAGACGTGTGGGGTCGGCTCCAGAATCCTCGAGCGAGGATGCCACCTCCTGCCAGTGACAGCCGGCACTGCCGCCGCCCAAGCAGCCTGGCACCACGTCCGACTTCTGCTCTCACACAGCTGCCTGCTCCCTGCGGCCGCCGGCCCCCAAGAGCAGACCCTGCTTGCCTTGCAGCAGGTGTTCAGAGCAGCCCCTCAGAGGAGCCCTGTGCCTTCACTGACCGCCCTGCCGGGGGACGTGTCCTCCTCACACTGTGAGCGAACACAGGTGAGAGCTGCTGCCGCCAGGCTGGGCGGCTCCAGGGTGGACAACGGCTTTGGGTCTACAACGGGAACCCTGGCCCGAAGCTGGCAGGTGACAAAGCTCCGCTGCACTAGAAGGACACAACGGAGACCGGCCTTTAACGGCTGCTTTCCTTCAGGGCAGGGTCCCTCCGCTGGCCCCAGTGGAAACTGGAGCGGTTACAGGTCTCACAGGGAGCAGCCTCCTTGCTCAGAAAGCCCGAAGGTGAGGGCTGCACCCCCAGGCTCAGGCACCTGGCCCAGGTGAGACACTGCAGAGCCTCGGCTGTTGCGGGTGTGATAGGGAGCAGCACTGGGGGGCACTTGGCTCCACACTGTGAGTCCTGTGGCCACTGTCACAGGCACCAGGTTTTCCAGAGAGGCTGCTCCCGACCTGAGCGATCCCACTCCCGCTGCAGGCGCAGGTGAACACGAAGAGCACAGCTGGCTGCACACAGCACCAGCACAGCCCGCGGAGCAGCGCCAGCCCGGCACGGCCCAGCCCAGCCCGGCACAGCCGCCTGCCCCACGCACGGACCCCCCCGGGAGCCGGCGCAGCGCCACTCACCAGTCAGTAATACACCACCGTGTCCGAATGAAGCCCTTCCTGGACCACTTGCACTGCAAAACAAGGAGAACAGTTAGTCGGCTGAAGGACAGGAGGCTGTCTGGGGCCCCAGACAGAGCAGAGCAGCTCCTCCTGATGCTCTGCCTGACTGCTCCTGCCCCGCAGCACTTGTAACCTTAGGTGTGAACTCAGTGTAAGTGCCAGAGGCTCTTTATGGAGGAGACACCATCGGTTCCTACAGCTTTACCACCATGCTTGTGCCCAGTCTTGACCAGCAACCTCCCGCAGCCTGAGCACACGTCTGGGCTCCTTTGCCAGCTGCCCTGAGCTGGAAGATGTCACCAGAGATTTACATCAGGTGGCAATGAATGAGATCTGCTGGAGAGCTGCTTCTGCTGCAGAGCCAACCCGCCCCGTCCCGCCCTCTGAAGAAGTTAAGAGGGGTTTCAACGCGGCATCTATCAGCCCTGCAGGTCGCAGCGGAGCCGCAAGTCAGCCCAGGCCAGCGCTGGCGCTCGCTCGTGATCCAGCAGAGGGGTTCCTCCGGCACCACCCCTCAGCCGCTGCCACAGGTCTCCACCTCCCACAGAGACACGGCTCCGCATCCCGCGTGTTCCCCGCTGACAGGGAGCGGGGGCCGGGCTGGCCGCTGCGCCAGGCAGCGCCAACCAACGAGCCCAGCGGCTCTGGAGCAAAAGCCCGCGGCTCCGCACCATGAGGAGAGCGTCAGCACCCCTGACTGGGGCTGGGCTCACTCTGCCTTCAGAAGGGACTGTGGGGGACTGGGCTAGACGACCTTTCCCTGATTCCTTCCAGTCCCTAACGTTCTGTGCTGCTGCTCTACGGAGAAACGGAGGGAACCCTCCTCATTCCAGCCACAGAACAACTGGGCTTCGGCGCACAGGTGGAGCTTCCAGCACCCTCTGCTCCACGGACCTGCTGGGTGCCCCTCTGCCTGCCTCTAAATCCTGCAAGCTTCTGGTTTCAGTGCTGAAGAAGAACCTCTGGAGTAGGTGCCCCAGGCACCGGCCACCCCACCAAACCTTCCTCACAGCCCTGAGGCTGCACAAAGCCCCCGGCCCGCGCCGCCCCCTTGACTGGCAGTTTCCGGGACGATCCTGACAGCAGCAGCTACAAGCCGAGAGCTGGCAAAGGTCAGCGTTTATTCCAAAGCAAATCAAAGCGAAGATCTAAATGCTAAAAAAGAGCCTTCAAACCCGCCTGAAATCGAATCTCAGTCGGGAGCAGGGGAGCTCTGTCATCTCGGTCCTAAAAATAACTCTACTGAGCTTTTAATTACTGGAGAGGCAGACAAAGAGCTCCCGAGCCCGCAGCCCGAACCCGCCACACGGTCATTTCTCACGCTCTGCCCTCCTCCTCAGCGGTGCTCAGAGGATGGGACATCGACACGGGGCCAGCTCGACCCCACTGCTCAGAGCCACATCAGGAGCTGGGCTGTGGCCATCTCCAAGGACAGTGACCTCACAGCCTCTCTGGGCTCCTCCTCTCTTGTTTCCCCTTGTGGTGAAACCTCTTCCAGATTTAGTCAGCTTTTCCCTTCCTGCAGCTGATGCCTGCTGCCCCTTGTCCCGCTGCCCCACACCATCCACAGGCACCTGGGTCCATCCTCTCAAGAGCCACTGGTTGGCCACTGTGGCCAGCAGTGCGGTCACCCATCACCTGGCATCAACTCTGAACTCCGTGAGCTCCACGTCAGCCTGCTGAAGTCCCCCTGGAGAGCAGCCCTGCCCTCCCGTCCACCCACTGCTCCCCCAGCCTGACATCACCTGCTGAGCTCTGCCCACTGCTGCCCAAGCTGTGAGCAAAGGTTCTGGCTGGATCCCAGCACCAACCCTGGGGAGCATCACCGGCAACCGGCTGCCAGCTGGACTTCTCAGCACCCTGCTGGCTGCCAGCTCCCCGCCTGCCCAGTCCGTGTCCCCGTTTGGCTGCAAGGAGGCCGTGAAAGACTGCAGCAAAAGCCTTGCCGGGCTTGGTGCGGACCACAACCGCTGCACCCCCCAACCCTGCAGCTGGTCACCCAGGGAGATCCGCTCCGTCACCTTCCCATGGCTGAGGAGAGGCCACCCAGGACCCTCCTGAAGACGGCTGCGACGTCTGTGTTTCCCTGTCCTTGGGATCGCTCTGTTTTCTGAGGGCAGGAGAAGCCTCACAGTGACAGCAGCTGCATCTCCTTCTCCCTCGATGGGCCCTGCCGCTGTCGGGGGCTCTCACACGTGCGACTAGCCCAAGGCTCTGAGACCAAGAGTCCTGCTGTCAGGCAGCACCCGCCGGTCCAGCCGGCAAACCCGCAGCGCTCTGCTGCACTTGTGCCACGGCCGTGCCCCGCAGCGCCAGCACCCACCGAGCGCCAACCTCGGCACCGCTGCCGCTCAAGCTGATCCGAGCCGGTGAAAGGAGCCTGTTTCCCGAGACAGTGGGACACAGAACCTCTGCCGGCGGTGGCCTCTCCCCACGCGCTGCCCGCACCGGCCCGAGGGCTGCTCAGAGGCTGCTCTGCCCAGCAGAGTGGCACCGAAACCGTCGCCTCTCCATGAGAGACCCTGAACGGAAGTTCTCCAGCATCACCAGCCGAGCCCTCGTCGCTGGGCTCCCGCGGCCCTTTCTTTGTGAAGAGTCTCTGAGGAGAGCACGCTGACCTTTCAAACCCCCCCGAAACAGCGCCCACATAAATAACCGCCGCTGCAGCGGGTAAAAGGACCTCCCGACAGCAGGAACATGAAGAGGGAGGTGAGAGAGGGCTAATGTCAGAAGGCGCTGCGAGCGGTAAGTAATGCACACAAACCATGATGGATAGCGGCCGGCACACAGCCCTCATTCATCTTCGCGCCATCATTTTACTGAGGGGGACCATATCAAATTAAAGAGTGACCCGGCGAGGGCTGATTCAGCCAGACAAAGGCGGGCACGAGGGGAAGACGCATTCAAGTGGTGATGACTGCAGGGTGACCGCAGCTTCTTAAAGGAGCCCCCGGCTCAGAGAGGGAAATCCTGTGCTGGGGCAGCTGAACACCGGGCAGCAACAGCAGCCGAGGCACTGAGCGATGCTCAGCATTAGCAGCTCAGGTCACGGTGCCAAAGGAACCGGTGTCTCACAGAGCCACAACACGCCCAACCCTCACCTACGTCTGTGCGGCGAGAACCTTCCCTAAGAGCCAGGCAGAAGGCAGAGCCTGCCCCAGCACCACCGCCCTCCTTCCCTTGGCTCAGCTCACAGAACTACAGAATGTCGGCTCTCACGTTTCTCAGAGGCTGCACACAACCGCCCAGGCTGCCCGACACAAGGAGACCTGAGCCTCTGCATCACGGCACTGCGCTGGCTCTACCGAGTAACCCGCACGCTCCCCCACCCGACCTGCAAAGTACCTCTAGGTACCGGTAGCCCCAACCGGACTCCTTTGCCACCAGCAGCTAATGGCCTCCTTAATCACCTGTCTGCTCCAGAATGGAAACGTTGGAGGCTTCAGCCCTGACACACCAGCAGCTGAGCATCTGCATCACAGCCCAGGCAGAGCAGCAGCTGATCATCTGCATCACAGCGCTGGCAGAGCAGCAGCTGATCATCTGCATCACAGCCCTGGCAGAGCAGCAGCTGAGCACCTGCATCACAGCCCTGGCAGAGCAGCAGCTGATCATCTGCATCACAGCCCTGGGAGAGCAGCCCCTGAAACATCTGCATCACAGCCCTGGCAGAGCAGCAGCTGAGCACCTGCATCACAGCCCTGGGAGAGCAGCAGCTGAAACATCTGCATCACAGCCCTGGCAGAGCAGCAGCTGAGCACCTGCATCACAGCCCTGGCAGAGCAGCAGCTGAAAGATCTGCATCACAGCCCTGGGAGAGCAGCAGCTGAGCACCTGCATCACAGCCCTGGCAGAGCAGCAGCTGAGCACCTGCATCACAGCGCTGGCAGAGCAGCAGCTGGAACATCTGCATCACAGCGCTGGCAGAGCAGCAGCTGGAACATCTGCATCACAGCCCTGGCAGAGCAGCAGCTGAGCACCTCCATCACAGCGCTGTCGTCCCTCGCCTCGCACTCACGGCGCAGCTTCTGCCGCACTCGCCGCCCAGGCCACCCCTGTTCCGCCAGCCCCGCGCACAGGATGTGGAGAGACCCAACGTCCGGAAGCGGCGTTGCCTGCAGAACTGCGGCGGGGAGCAGAAGAGGGAAGCCGGCGGCTCAGGGCTGGCGCCTCAGCAACAGGCTCCGTGCGAGCGGGGAGTCGCCGGCGGCACCCGCCAAGCAGAGGCGGCGCCGCTCAGCCGCGCTCGCTGCGGCCCCGGCGCTGCCAACGGGGACGGGGATTCCGCTCCGCGCCCCGGGCAGGGGGGGCCGCCTCGCGTCTCCTCTCGGATGCTCTGTTAATAGGTTTCCTCTGGGCAGCAGATGGATTGTGAACACGGGCAGTTTCATCTACTAAAAGACAACATAAATCACCCGCGAGAAAGGCGCGGCGGCGGCGGGGGTTATCGCCGCGCAGCCCTCCCCGGGCAAGGTTTGCATTAAGGCATTAGCGAAATTAATTCATCTTTCATACGAGCTCCCGGCACTGTCTGTGATCTATGACAACAACCAAGTCCTCACTACGGGCAGCAAAAATCACTCAGCCCTGCTAGACTACACAAATCTGCTTCTTTCAATGGGCCGCCGTGATTTGGAGTGCGGCTCCCAGCGGCATCGTTGGAGCCCCGCGCCCGGCCCGCAGCAGCCATCCATCAGCGCAGAAACTGCTGCTGCTTTTAGACGCAGCGGCTGCAATTACTGGGAGCCGCGACCGCCGCGATTGCTTTCAGATCAGCCTTAAGCAGCGGCAATAAAAGGATCGGAACGAGCCCTGCCCCGTCCTCACCAAGCGCAGACGCGCCGATGCGGGAGGGCTGGATGCCAGGCACCAGCGCACGTGAGCACCGCGGGTGGGCACGCACCAGCGCCCCGCAGGTGACCGCACGCTGCTCTGCTGCTCTGGGGAGCTCAGTGTCACCAGCACCTGCTCTGCTGCTCTGGGGAGCTCAGTGTCACCAGCACCTGCTCTGCTGTTCAGTTGAGCTCAGCGTCACCTGCACCTGCTCTGCTGTTCCGGTGAGCTCAGCGTCACCTGCACCTGCTCTGCTGTTCCTGTGAGCACAGTGTCACCTGCACCTGCTCTGCTGTTCCTGTGAGCACAGTGTCACCGGCACCTGCTCTGCTGTTCCTGTGAGCACAGTGTCACCTGCACCTGCTCTGCTGTTCAGGCGAGCTCAGTGTCACCTGCACCTGCTCTGCTGTTCCGGTGAGCACAGTGTCACCAGCACCTGCTCTGCTGTTCCTGTGAGCACAGTGTCACCGGCACCTGCTCTGCTGTTCCTGTGAGCACAGTGTCACCGGCACCTGCTCTGCTGTTCCTGTGAGCATAGTGTCACCTGCACCTGCTCTGCTGTTCAGGCGAGCTCAGTGTCACCGGCACCTGCTCTGCTGTTCCGGTGAGCACAGTGTCACCGGCACCTGCTCTGCTGTTCCGGTGAGCACAGTGTCACCTGCACCTGCTCTGCTGTTCAGGCGAGCTCAGTGTCACCTGCACCTGCTCTGCTGTTCCGG
>JAOXOE010000632.1:27194692-27204987 GCA_028565055.1 Phoeniculus purpureus | reverse complement strand
ATAACAACCATCGTGCAGACTTTGAGGACCAGCTGCAGCCGACTTTGCTGATCACAGCGAACACAGGCTTTGAACAAGAGATAACGAGGGGAAAAAGCAGGCCAGGCTCACAGCTCAGAGACACCACCGACACTCACCTGTGCTCACTGCTCCCTGAACTCAGCGCTGCTCCAGCTGCACAGGGAGCATTCAGGCTGCATCCCAGGCTGCCCAAAGTCCCCATCAGAGGAACTGCAGACAGTGCTCGGCGCTAAACATCCCGTCATCAGAGCAGTTTCAAGCCACAGCAGTGCCTGGCAGAGAAAAGAACGTGACGTGCGTTCCGCTGCCCTCCGCAAAAAGCAGAGGCGACCGTCCTCCTCGCCAGCGTAGGAATCGGCACGCCAGCCTAGACCCGATGTTTTCTTACCGAATCGCAGCCGGCGCACAGCCTCGTCGGTTCAGAAACAAGGGCCAGTGAAAATGCAACAGAAGGCGGAGAGACACAAGGCTGGGAGAACATTCTGAGATGCTCTTTTAGAGAAGCCCTTCTGGGTCCTACAAGCAACAGCCCTTTCCACTCGCAGCTCTCTCAAAAACACAAAGCGAAGCACGAGAAGCACTGCAAAACCCCAGCCGAGCCTCTCATCGTCTCCGCCTCGGTGCTTATTCATTTCCACTGCAGAGGAACGCGCGACTCGAAGGCTGGAAAGGGAAGTGGGAGCTGACGGAGCGCGGACACAGCACCCACCTTTTCCCACGTGTCTTCGGCAGACACACTTAGAAACGTGCCTGCTCCTGCAGTTGTGCCCAGCCCATTGGCTGGGGAAACCAATTAGGACTGAACAGGGAAGCCTCTTCACACCTGTAGCTTCCTCCTTCTCCCTTTAGAGCACAACTATCAGGAGTCAGAGCCGCTGTGCAAAGGAGCTTCGCTACCCAGGACTTTCCGTCCCAGGACTCGCATCTCAGGAGAAATCTTTAGCCCCGCCCAACCTGCACCGGGCCCTCTCATTCTCAGGATCCTTCTCATTTCTCAGGATCTCCATATCCCACCCTGGACACCCATGCTCACCCTCAAAACATCTCCACGTTCCCTCATGCATCCCCTGCCCCTCCCACAAGGCACAAAACAACGACCCCCATCTCCTCCCGACACCTGCGATGCTCCCCCAACCCACTTCTCATCCCTCTGCACCCTCCATCCACAAACCTCCCACTGAAACCACCCATAGCACCTTGTGTCCCCGCAAAGCACCCCCATGAGCCTTGCTGGGCTGCACCTCGCCCTGGGCACACGCATGAGCCCATGTGCTGCTTCAGCGACTTACTCAAGAAAAGCCAGTGTGGAAGTGACTCTGTTGTCGAAGGAGAGGTGGAGGGTTTCTATATAAAGCCAAAGAGAAACGACCCTTCTGTACAAACACACAACAGTGATGTAGCAGACAGTCGTTTTATTTACCAACAGCAGTCAACAATGTCAGACAATCAGACATGAAAGGTTTCTTGGTCCGAAGCCCACGGTGCATTTGAACATCAACCTCCCTAACAGAGGGGAGATCAAACACAGAGAAATCAAGTGTAAAGCTTCCCGTCTTTCAGGAGCTGCCATGGCAGAAAGACTAAAGGGAGAGCAAACATCAGGTTTATTCTCCAGAACAGTTATTCTACTAAATCACAGACCTACAGAGAAAACGCTGCTCCACCACCAAGCAGGTTTGCTGCAGGGAACGCTGGGCTAAGGCAGCAGCAGCTATCGAGATCCTCCTTCCCTATTTACCTGGGTGTTTGGAGGAAGTCTGTCTCTGGGGAAAAAAGAGGCTGGTTTGCAGATACTATCTAAGGAAACAGAGGCAGGAAAGGAAAGATTCTTGTGGATGGGGTAATTTTCTAGTCATGAGGTTGCCCAGAACAGTATTCCTGACCTGGAGAAGAAAAGTCCCTCCCCAGAGCTCGCCCTGCAGCTGGCACATCCTCATGAAATACTCATACCATGGGGCACTCCCCCACCGCCCCCTGCTCTTAGCTGGTATGTCGCTGAGGGAGAGGGAGGCTCTCGTGAAGGTACTTCATGCTTCCATGCTCCGAGAAGTCAGAAACAACATGATTGTCCCCCCTCAGCAACCATTTTGTCGTTAAGAGTCCTTCAATGCCCACGGGTCCCCGCGCATGGATACGAGAAGTACTAATTCCCACTTCAGCACCTGCAGGAAACGCAAGAGAAAGGTACTCAGTCCTCCGATGGTCACAGCTCTGCACCTTCACGTGAGACTGGCTGCCCACCTTCCGGCAACCGGCCTTTCTCCGCTTCTCTCCAAACGCAGACTCAGAAGTCAGAGGAGCTTCACGATCAGAATCTAAATTGTAACTTCTGGTGACCACAGAGCCACTTTCACAGAGAAAGATGCGAGAGGCAGGTCTCCCTTACAAGGATCTATCTTGGATGTGTTCCCCAAGGGTTCAAGCCTTCACCCAGAACAGCTAAACTGCCCACACTGATCACGCGCAGGAGGTGTTGCGAGAGCACCGCTGCAAGCTGCAATCGCACGTAACACAGTGTTCCGTCAGACACAGTCACGGGCTGCTGTGGAGATTTCTGAGGGTCTCCCTCAGGAAAGAGAATTCCCTTTGACTTGTGCAGTTCAGAACACTGCACCTGCTGGTTCAAGCAACCCATGTTTGGTGCAGTCCTTGCCTCCCTCTTCTGAGCCAACCTGACAGCAGCTCAGCCTGCCCGGCCCAAGCCAAGCAGGACATTCTTCACAGCACCATTAGAAAGAGAAACAACAGAGAAACCACCCGCGGGGCTCAGACCACGTGCTTTGTTGCTCCACCGCTACACGCATGCAGCACACTTCATTATTGCTGAACAGAGCTTCAAAAGATCAGAAACATCATTGCTCCCCACTGCTAAGTTGATTTGCATCACCTGTAGAGCAGCAGTGACTAGGCTCTGGCAGGAAAGAGCTTTCAAACTGTCTCTTCCGGGTGGACGAGACGCCCAGGCTTCACCTCGTCCTGCAGTGCCTTTCTCAACAATCGTAGACAGGAAGATGAGAGCCTAATCCCGTCTTCCAGAATTCAGGGCCAACTCGTCACACAACAGCAAATCCCGCAGCACTGTCCCTCTTACCAAGTCCAAATCGATAGCCGTCGGAGAACCGAGTGCTGGCGTTCCAGAAAACACACGCGCTGTCCACATGCTGGAGGAAGAACTCCGCCGTTTCCTCTAGGGAAGAGGCAGGGAGAAAACCAAAACCCATTACACGTGGAACGATGACGCTCTCAGACAAACACCATGGTGCCAGCGAGCAAACCACAGAACACTACTGTCACGGCCTCGTCAGATGGCATCTACACAGGCTGCGCTCCTGCAGGAAGTGCACTGACATCCACCCAGGCAGAACCTGCAAACAGGAGTAGCTGCAGGGCTGTGGAGAAAGGACGAGCCATCCCAAGCAGCATTCTGCAAGCAGCATTCTGCAAGCAGCCTGCAGACAGTTCAACTAGCGAGTCGGGTCCCCATTAAGCTCTAACATGGAAACATTCTAGGTAATGACCAGTCCAGCTGTCCTCAGGGTAATTCAGCCCCCTGGGCTGGAAGACAAGGACAGGGAGCAGGATACACTTCCCACAATGCAGAAGGAAGCAGCTGACTTGCCAAGTCACCTGAACACTCACCAGTCTCTGGGGTCAGATCAGATCTGTCCAAGAGTGCTGAAGGAGCTATCAGGGAAGCCTGCCAAACCATCTCCATTTATCAGTGCTCCTGGCTAACAGGGGAGGTCCCAGATGACTGGAAGCTGCTAATGTGACCCCCACCCACAACAAAGGAAGGATGACTTGGGCAGCTGTAGGCCTGCCAGCCTGACCTCAGTACCAGGGAAGATTAAGAAGGTGCTGAGCACATTCACACAGCAAGTGCAGGTCAGCCAGGGGACTGGGGGCTGCTACCATGGGTTTACAAAGGGCAGCTCTTGCTTGACCAACCTGATCACCTTCTACAACCAGATGACCCGCTAAGTGGATGAGGGGAAGGCTGTGGCTGTTGTTTACCTGGACCTTCAGCAAAGTGATAGTCTCTAACAACCTTCTCCTAGAGAAGCTGTCAGCTCAGGGCTTAGACAGGTGGACTCTCTGCTGGGTAAAACACTGGCTGCACGGCTGAGCCCAGAGAGTTTTGCTGGATGGAGTGAAATAGCAGCCAGTCACAAGCAGTGGTCCCCAGAGCTCAGTACTGGGGCCAGTTTTGTTTAATATCTTTATCAATGATCTGGATGAGGGGATTGAGGGTGCCCTCAGCAAGTCTGCAGGTAACACTGAATTGGGCAGGTGTGTCGATCTGCTGGAGGGTAGGAAAGCTCTGCAGAGGGACCTGGATAGGCTGGATCGATGGGCCGAGGTCAACTGTATGAGCTGTAACGAGACCAAGTGCTGGGTCCTACAATTGAGTCACAACAAGTGCCTGCAACGCTGCAGGCTTGCAGACAGTGGCTGGAGAAATTGCTCAGTGGAAAAGGGCCTAGGGGTGTTGACTGACAGCAGCTGAATATGAGCCAGCAGTGTGCCCAGGAAAGCTAGTGGCATCCTGGCCTGCATCAAAAATAGTGTGGCCAGCAGCACTAGAGAGGTGATCGCCCCCTGTACTTGGCACTAGTGAAGCCTCACAGAATGACAGAGCCGTTCAGGTTGGAAAAGACCCTTGTTATCATCAAGTCCAACCATTACACTATCAAGCTCACCAGTAAAGCACATTGCTAAGCACCACATCTGAATGACCTCTGAACACATCTGGGGATGAGTTAGGGCCGCTGGCAGTACCAGGCTGTAGGGCAGTTACAGTATTTCTATCGATTCACATTTATAGCTGCACAGGACTGTGAGAAAAAGCACAGCCATGGGGCATTCAAGGAGTGAAAGAACCACAGGACAGCTTAACCATGTGTTGGAGCACACAGTAAAGCAGACTTGACTCCAGACATTCACTTCTAGTGCAGGCTCTCAAGTCTTCAGACTTACAGATTCATTCACATTGGAAAAGACCCCTGAGATCATCAAGTTCAATTGACAACCCTGCTCTGCCAAGGTCACCACTAGACCAGATCGCTAGGCACCACATCTGAATGACCTTTAAACATGTCCAGAGATGGTGACTCAAAGCCCTCCCCGGGCAGCCTGTTCCAAGCCCCAACTACTCTTTCAGTTAAAAAGTTTTCCTAATGTCCAGTCCTCTTGTTCCAGCACTGATGACCTGTGAGAAGAGACCAGCACCCACCTCTCAACAATGTCACTTCAGGTGGTTGTAGAGAGTGATAAGGTTCTTTTTCAGCCTCTCCTTCCTCAGGCTAAACAGCCCCCAGGTCCCTGGGATGCTCTTCATCAGACTACTTGTCTGAAATTTCACCAGCTTCGTTGCTTTTCTTTGCACCTGGCTCCAGCTCTCAAGGTCTTTCTTGACCTTCCCTGCTCCTGCTGGTCACACTATTTCTGATCCAGGCCAAGATGCCGTTTGCCTTCTTGGACACCAGGCACACTGCTGGCTCATATTCAACCGCTTGCCAACCAGCACCCCCAGGTCCCTTTCTGTCAGACAACTTTCCAGCCACACTCTCTCTCTCCCTCTACTTCCCCGAACCTGTAGCACTGCAGGGAGTTGCTATGACCCAAGTGATTGTCCTTGTTGAAGCACAGACCACTGACCTCGTCCCACTGATCCAATCTGTCCAAGACTCTCTGCAGAGCCTCCCTGCCCTCAAGCAGATCAACACTCCTACCCAGTCACCTGCAGATTTACTGATGGTACACTCTACTTCCTCATCAAGATCATTGATAAAGCTGTTATGCTGAGCCCTGCTAGAACACCACTTGTGACCAGCCACCACTTGGATTTAACACCATTGACCACTACTCACTGCAAGTACTGCACTGAGTTTTGGGCACCTCAATACACAGAGGACATTCAGGCGCTGGATTGTGTGCAAAGAAGAGCAATGAAGCTGGTGAAGGGCCTGGGTCTTATGAGGAGCGGCCAGGAGAACTGAGGTTGAATATCCTGGAGGAAAGGAGATTGACAGGAGACTTTACTGCTCTTTACAATTACCTGAAAGGAGGTTGTAGAGATGTAAGGCTCTGTCTCCCAAGTCACCATCAACAGGACAAGAGGAAATAGCCTCAAGTTGTGCCAGGGGAGGTTTAGACTGGACATCAGGAAAAATTTCCTCGCTGAAGAGTGGTCACATTGGAACAGGCTGTCCAGGGAGGTGGTGGAGTTGCTGTCCCTGGAGGAGTTCAAAAACTGTGTAGATCTGGCACTTGAAGAAAACATGGTCTAGTGGACATGGTGGCATCAGGTTGACAGCTGGACTTGATGATCTTGAAGGTCCCTTCCAGGAACTTTAATAACTCTATAGCTCTATGATACAGTCATAATGAAGTTGCTGTGGCAGGTAGTATTTGGGAAATGCAATGCAGAAACGCCACCTGGATGCAGCTACCTGACCCCAGTTTAACACAGAAGATGCATGACCTGAGCAAGCAGAGCTGAGCAAGTCTTAGTCCTCTGCAGGACTCCTTCGTTCTCTGTAAGGCTGTTGCCCACAGCAACAACATTCAAAATCATCTCTACTTCCAGTACACCCCCCGGACTAGTACCAGGGCCCATGGCACTGGGGGACAGTATCAGAAGCATGACTTTCAGTGACAGGAAGCGCGGAAGCAAAAGCCTGCTTGACACACACACCAGTCAGCTGCAGATCAGCACGACTTGGGTGCAGCTGACCATCAAGAGCTCTGAGCTTGCTTTGGCTGCAGAGTCAACTTTCGGCTGGGCACAGCTCTCACTAGGCTGTGAACCGGTACCACGCTCCGACTGCATGTACGACAGGTGACAGTGATGGAAGCAATGCAGAGCTGCACCAAGTTCACAGCAAAGTCCAGAAACAGTGAGTCAAGGTAAACGCAGCTTTTACAGTAGGAATGCACAAACGGGGAGTAAAGAACCGGGAGAGGCAGGGGGAAAGGACTTGTGGTCCTTGTTTGTGAGACATAAAAACGACATGGGAAGACAGTCTGATCTTCCCTACAATCCCTATTCCCTGTGACACTACAGCAGCTCATCTCATCAGCCTTCAAAGGCTTTAGGCCATCTCCAGGATGGAAGTGACGCTTCTGCAAACCCCTCTGACGTGGCGAGTCTGCACAACACAGGACACTCCGCAGCTTCCCTGGGAAGAGCTCGTGCTGATGTGTTGGTGACCAGTAATTCACACACGTTCCCGAATAAAGGCCACACAACACACACCTTCCCTGGGCCAAACAGGGCACATTTAGCTCACAGGCCCCCACGCTCGTTACGCTTCCTACAGACCCACCAGAAGAACGGTGGCTGCAGCACAAGTGGTTGTGCTAACACCGAGAACCGGCAGTGCCAGCAAAACAGTAGCTTGAGGAAGCAGACTGATCACTAACCGTTTTCTGTGACGATAACATCTGTGTGAGAGCTTCCGTACTTGTGGATATGTTCAACAGCCTCTTGGACCCCATCCACCACCTCAATGCAGCACTCCAGGTCCCCATATTCAGTGCGGAGAGATTTTACTTCCGAGGGGCTGAACGTCAAGTACGACGCGAACTTGGGACCAGCGTGAATCTTCACCTGCAATCAGAAGCACTTTGTGATGCCACCTGTATGTCCTGAACCTATCCAACTCATCTCTTAACCCACTCTCTGACCCACGGCATCTTGGTTTTGCTCCTCTTATCAGCCCCCCACACCTCACTTGGGGCAGCAGACAGATTGTGCTGAGCTGCTGACTGGGGTTAACCCCCAGCATCTGTGAATCAAGTTCTCACCGCACGTGGGGTAAGAAAAATAATCCTACAGTTGGGAAACTTGGCAACAAGGCACAACAGCTGCCGCGCACAGCTGGCTGCACACCAGCACCTGCTCCTAGCTAGGACCCATTTCAAGTTACTGGCAGCAAGTGAATCACCCCAAGTCATCAGGCAGGACAGCACAGCACAGCACTGGTGCTGGGACAGCAGCTGAAATGCCGCAGCCTGCCCTTGCTCTAAGACAGCAAACCCCATATGCAGTGCCCAGAACAACTACAGGAGCGCTCCCAAGTCTTCACTTCTTGAACAGCGTTTACCCTCTTGTTTTGTCAACAGGCACCAGACCTCTCTGATGCAGGGCTTTCAGAAGCAAAGGAGTTACTGTGCCCCAAACAAGAAAACTGATGCAGGCATTTGCCACAACTATTCGCGGTGATCTGACACATTGCCAGCCTCGAGAGTTTAATCCCAGCAGCTGAGCCACCTACACAACAAGAGACAATTAAGGACTGATTCGCAGAGAAACAGCAGGCAAACGAAACACAGGGCATCCTGACAGGACAAACATAACTGGAAGATAACGAGAAACTCTCCAGAATGTTAACTGTGAGGGTTTTGAGAAGCCGTCTGTGAAGCAGCCTTCCTTGTCCCACTACTGTGCATCCCTTGAACCGCACCGTCCCGCCCAATGCTCATGCGCTCGCTCAGATCAGACAGACCTAACATCCACCCCAACGTGCTAGAAGCTGGGCGGGTGGTGGAGGGAACGCACTAGCGCTCACATGCCTCCCATCCAAATTGAGGGACCGACCCTTCACTCTGCCCTTCCCAAGAAACAGCCAAACAAGACATGAAGAGTCCATGAAGTAGGGACGTGCTCCTGACTGCCTATCAGCTTCTTTTACTGCAGCCCATCGACACAGCTGAAACATAGGGCTTCTCTATCTAGGGTCCTCTCATCACGGTCTGCGCAACCGATCCAGCAAAGACGTCGCTCTGCGAAAACCCCCCGTCTGCGCGCGAGTCGCGCTCCTTCACGGATGCCCTTGTCTCTCGCTGCTTCGCTACCACCTTTACCGACAGAACACCACTCACGTCAAGACACACCGGGAGCGAAAACGACATGCAAGACACGGGTTTTGCATCAGCGAGCCCCAAGCAGATTCACAAAGGAGAAGAACACAGAGGGAGATGTTCTGTTGGTTCTGGAGAGAAACAAACAGATTCAAGGAAGAGCAGGGAGACAAACAAGCAGATGAAAAGCAGAGGAAGGGTTGTGTAATTGCTCTCAGGCAGATGATCTGTGTGTCCCAGCGACGACACGCAGCTCTTCTGAAGAAGCTGCTTTCAGATCACTTCTATGGAGAACACGGGGTTGCGGGGAGACAGAAAGTTCTCTATAAAATCATTTGTGTACGAAGAGGAACACGGACAGCTGGAGTGCTTTGCCATCACAGAACTAAAGCAGTGCTGCAGCTCCCAGACCCAAATGTTTCTAAAGCATTAGAAAAGAAAGCAAAAAACGCCAAAATACAAGTGACTGACCTGTTCTACTCTTAACATGTCTATGATCTGATCAAACAAGGGAGTTCTCAGCAAGTCCCGGTGAATTAAGAGAGTTTCCAGAGCATTACAGGCAGCAGGGTATTCACACTTTGAGTCTCTGACTGAGGTTCAAGAGTAGATAATTGGTTACATAACATCAACGACAAAGACTTCAGTAGCACAAGTTATCAATCACTACAACAACACTGCACAAGCCGAAGTTCAATTACACCCACGAGACGCCAGCCACCCTCTCCCAGCTTACTTATTCGTGTGACCTTCTCCACGCTGGCGTCCGTGTCCACGTACACGTGACAGATCCCTTCGCTGTGCCCCATCACCGGGATGCCCTTGGCAGCTTTCTGGATATTCCTGACTAGCTGTGAGGAGCCGCGTGGGATGATGAGATCTACCAGTTTATCCAGACGGCAGAGATCTTCCACTTCCTCCCTCGTGTTCACCTGTGGGAGGTGCAGCACAGTCTGCAGCCTCAACAGCCACATTCCGACCGTGCCCTGTGCGCACAGCGCAGCAAAGACGCCGCTCCTCTCGCCCTAGGCACTTACCAGTTGCACCGCGTCTTTGACTCCGTGAACAGAGAGCGCTTCTTGCGTCAGCTGATGAAGGATTTGGTTGCTGTGTGCTGCTTCCTTCCCTCCTTTCAGCAGCAGCCCGTTTCCGCTGGCTATGGCCAAGGCAGACACCTGTCGGAAACAACCTCTCAGAAAACAGCCAAAGAAAGCCCAGAGCAGAAGCGATCCAGTCACTAGGGATTGGAAGGGACCTCCAAAGATCACCCAGTCCCATCCCCCTGCCACAGCAGGATCCCCTAGGTCCAGTGGCACAGGAATATGGCCAGGAGGGTCTGAAACGTCTCCAGAGAAGGAGACTCCACAACCCCCCTGGGCAGCCCCTGCCAGGGCTCTGGCACCCTCACT
>JAOXOE010000632.1:27166309-27192182 GCA_028565055.1 Phoeniculus purpureus | reverse complement strand
TGGCTCCATCCTCCTGACACCCACCCTTCCCATATTGATCAACACCCATGGGGTCACCCCTCAGGCTCCTTTTCTCCAAGCTAAAGCTCCATCAGCCTTTCCTCCTATGGGAGTGTCCCCTTCTGATCCACCCAGCCACAAGGGCCCGTTGCTGGCTCCTGGCCATCCTGCTGGCCACCAGGACCCCCAGGTCCCTTTCTCCTATGCTGCTCAGTCCCCAGCTTATACTGGTCCCTGGGGTTCCGTGCCAGTTCATGCAGACAAACGTGAAGCCCATCAAATACATATTGTCAGATCTCCGCCTTTCCTCTCGTAACAGCAAGTGAGCGACAACAATCACGATGTCCAACAGCCTTCCTCATCCTGCTGCCAGCAACTGGAAGTGAACACGAAGCAGCACGAGCTCCTTCAGAGACGTGCACCGGAGGCAAACCTGGGAAGCCTGCCCATCCCAGACTGTGTGTCTCTCTGGCTTCCAGAACGGGACACTAAAAAGCAGTCTGCTGTTTCTGCCAGTGTCTCGCAGACACCTGCCTCACCAAAGGTCAGGATCACAAACCAAGGCTAATTTCAGCGAAGGCAAAGACTGGAAGAGCAGGTATAGACAGGTTTTTAACAACATCAAGGAAAGGAAAACCCAACAATTAAGCAACAGAAGATTTTGCCGTTAAAAGGAGAACAGAAGATGAGGGGTTTCAAAAGAGCTCCATCCTCCCAAGGACAGACAGGCATGAACACACTTCAGAGCAACCCCTCGATTTGGCAGGATCTATCGGGAACAGCCTGAAAGGTGGTCACGGGGCCTTCTGGGGGTTAGAGGCCAACGTGTTTTCTGCAGACACTCATTAGATGCTTGTTCAACCTTAGCCGGTCATCGGCAACTGCTGCACCCACGGCGCCAGCACAGGACAGACCACCTGAAGCCTGGCGCCTCCCTGCTTTCTGTGGCCAGTCTCTCGTCAGTCGTGCTTTCAATGACAGCTTCCAGCAGTCACTGCCAGTCAGCAGCCTCTGCATTAAACGCCTCCCGTTTAACCCCATCCCGCAGTGAGCTGCGAGTTCGGTGCTGCTCACGCGTTCCCAAGACGGCAGGAACTGCACCACCTGGACGTAACACGACCCCTGCGGTGCGTCTGGCCTCAGGGAAAGCAAGACACACAAAACTCCCCCCAGAACCTCCGCAGGCCTGAGTAGTTCTGATCACAGCAGGAGCACCTCGTGAGACTGTCTCTGTGGATAGAACAGGGATGCCAACGAAAGCGACCTTAGAGGAAGCCAAGCAAGAGCCCTTTGCCTTCCCGCAGCCTCCCAGCTGCTCAGCAACAGCCGCATCCCCTCTTGTGCCAACCACCTAGTGCCCAACGAGGTGACCTGCCCTCCTCGCATACCTGTGGCAGACAGTCGGGTCGGGACTCAAAGATCACCAGGAGGACGCCGATAGGCACCGTCACCTGCTCCAAGTCCAGGTCCTTTGCTATGCGCGTTCGCCGAATCACGCGTCCAACGCTGTCCTTCGAGGACGCCGCGATCTGGCGCAGACCAATGGCCAGGCTGTTCAGCTTCGACGTGGACAGACTGAGACGCTTCAGCAAAGGAAGCGCCAGTCTCCCTAGGAGAAAGAACTGTGCTGGAGACGCAACGGTCTGTCTGGGCTCCAGCTAGAGCAACTCAGGCAAGTGGTGAGCCCAGGAGAACTCCAGGCGTTTCCCACATCCTAGCACGAAGCCCAACCACGAGGAACAGCGCCCAGCACCAAGTGCAGCAGCCACGGCGGAACTGCTCCAACGTGACAGTTTCACCCACCACCACCGTCCCACTTAGTGCAGCGTAAGCGTCCATGACACAACCCCCACTAGGCAAGGTTCGCCCTGCTTCAAGAAATGCTCCACGCTCCCATTTCCCCCAAACGGCTACCCCAGTGGTACTTCTGGGCGGTTTGGGCGCTCTGCGACACCTTCGGGCTCTACAGATGCGGCTCCCACAGCACAGAGCCCTGAGCAGCACTTCTGGTCACATCGGGCAAGAGCTGCCCGAGTTTCCTGGTTGGACCGTGTCCAGACAGACCAGCCCAGGAACACCCCCTCAAGCGCTCTCTGCACAGTCAAAAGAGGGTTCTAAAGCGAGTCTCCTGTGGCTGCACGGAGCGCGACCTGTACTGCTCTCTGCAGCACGCTGCCTGTTGCTGTGCAAGGCCGCAGCGTCTTCTCTAACGAAGGCATCTGCACCGGGGGCTCACAGGAGCTGCAGCTGCGGGCACCGACAGGTGTCCGAGCTCCGGGGTTCACTAGTCTTGGACAGGCACACTACCCAACCCCAGGTGACAACAGAACCTTGCCTTCTCGTTGCCCCCGAGGCCCACAGAGGCTCTAGACACGGAAAATTACCTTTATTCTCAGCATCTTCTAAGTCCTTTTTGTTTGCCAAGAGGATCTCTTCCCTCTGGTCAGTTAGTAATTCAGCAAGTCGATAAATGATCTCCGCTCTCTGAAAGAGAAAACTGGTCTCTTACACAGGTCCCGCGCCATCTGACACCTCGCCTCCTCGGGCCAGCTGCACTGACCAAACGCTCTCACTCTCTTGCCTCTCCAAAGCCTTGGGGACAGCTGGTTTTTCCAAGACTGCATCAACGTTGAAGAAACAGGCTGAACCTGCTCTGACCTCGATTTTGCTGTTAATCATCCAGCTTCCCGTGCCCAGTCTGCCTCACAGTGCTCTTCCATCAGGACCTTCAGGGCACATCCCAAATTTTACCTACCCAGTTACAGAGCAGCAGTGGAGCGTCCACAGCTCCCCCCCAGCACCACCACACACGGGAGCAGAAGGAGCACAGTATTCCAGCCCGTTCTCCAGCAACACAATCACAAGTCACTTCTGTGTGACACTCATCGCTCTGAAGATGTCTGCAGCCCCTACGTGCGAGCACGCACCTTGGGGTGCACCCTCTTGGCTCCCCTCATCTCTGGGCACACTGCAGCCCAGACGATGGACCTGGCACGCACGGACTCCTGTCCCAAGGGGTCCATTTGTGGTATGGACTCACGGTGTAAACCTCGCTCTGTTACCTGCTCAGGCTGTAGAGCTGCCAGGGCCCTGCCACCAGCTCGAGCCATTTCACCCTGCTGCTCCACCGTAGGGCCTGCAGGAAACAAAAACGCGATGCAAAGTCACAGCTCATGAGGCAGCGAATGCCAGCCCACCCACCTTTCGGCTCCTTCTCCACTTGCACCAGGTAAGCAGGAACAGCACCCTAAAACCACGGCTGCTTTGACCACTGCAGGCTCCAAGAGGAAGGTCTGTGCCCGGCACAAAACCATTGCTACGGCCCCCCTCACCCAGAACCAGCACAACTGAGGTGGCTGTGCCAGAGGCCAGTGTGGACCACGTACCAGGAAGATCCCACAGAGGGCAAAAGGCCACCCGGATAGGAAAGGGGGCCAACTGGCAAGTATCCAACAGTGGAAGCCGGAAAGGATCTCAGAAGTCAGCGTGGGAAGGGACGAACAGCAGCGGAAGCTAAAAACCAGTCAAGCACCAGCCTGCATGAGTCGCCTGCCCCCACCTCTCCTTGTGTCAGCGTCAGAAGGGACTGTGCAGCAGACAGGAGCGAGTGGGGCTCTGTCAGGGCCTGGTTCTGAGCTCCCGCATACAGGAGAGACACAAACACTGCAGAGGGACTCCAGTGAAGGGCTGCAAAGACCGCGAAGGCACTGGTGTGTGTCTCTGACACAGGGAGAGGCTGAGAGAGCTGGAACTGTTTGGTCTGGAGAAGCAGGCTCACGGGGATCTCACTGGGGTGTAAAAACGCCCTGACGGGAGGGTGTGAGAAGGAGGAAGGCAGGCTCCTTTTGGTGGCTCCCTGTGACAGGACAAGAGGCAACAGACACACAAACATCACGAAGTGCTTTGGCACTGTGAGGATGATTGAGCACTGGCACAGGTCGTTCAGGGAAGTGGTGGAGTTTACATTCCAGGAGATACTCAAAAGACATCTGGACAGAGTCCTGGGCAACCTGCACGAGCACAGGGTAGGTCCAGGTGACCCTATTGTCTGCCATCCTGTCCCTTCCAAGATCTGCCACTCAGCCAGTCTGTGACTTCCTCTTCAGCCATCAAACAGCAAGGGGCTGCCAAACCAGATGAACACGAAACGACGTGGAGGAGAAAAGGGAAACCAGGCTTCAGCACTGCAACAAATAACGTTATGGCGGCCCCCAACCTCAAAGCCCAAGCCACGTCCGCTGAGTTATTAGAAAAGGCCTAGAGGACATAACCGAACCCCACCAGCAACCTCACCAAAGCTCAGCCAGCGCTGCCATCTCACGAGTTACAGCTGAATTCACATCCTGGCTACTGTGAGAAATTGTGACCCATCCCAAGAAGGTCACCACAGAACAGAAACGACTAAGACTTTGGAACACCTTCAGCTTAACACACCTAAGACCAAACCACTTGCGTGTGGATGTTGAGGGGAAGTACATCTCACCTCTCCAAAGCTGAGCATCTCTACAGGCAGCGCAAGCATCGAACGAAGCTACCAGAGAAAACCTTCCTCAGCCCCCGCAAACCCAAATTAACACGACCTGTTCTTTACGCAGCTCTAGCTCCAGAGCTCACGCACACGTTCCATTGAGGGCTCTGCATTACGGTGACACAGTGGGTGCCAAGCCAGGGGTTCAAAGGACGATTCAGGCAGCTCACGCAAGAAATCCAGCAGATCCTCACGCACAGAGACACTCACTTGGCTTAAAGCGCAAGTCAGAAGGATCGCTCCACACTTGTCCTGCTCTGCTACGGCCACAGCTGTTTGTTCCGACTCTCTCCAGCACCGGCGGCACCGCCCCAGCACTGCAGGGGCAGGAAAGCCTGCCTACCTTCTAGATCAGAGGACTGAGACAGGAAGAACTCTGTGACAAGTCAAACTAGGTGTCTCGGGTTGAGCGGCACATTCTGCGTCTCCTCCTTCACGCTGCAATCGTCAACACTGGACAGCAAGCCCTAGGACTGAAAACAGCAGCAGCCTGCATCCTCCAAACGCAAGTCTGCCGCAGCCATGCACCAGCCGGAGGGAATCACAACACCAGAGTCAACGTTTTCTACTCCTCCTTCAGAAAATACCTTTCAAAATGCATCTTTCACAAAGCCTGTGCTTTCCCAGCTACTGCACAAATCCAGCCCAGTTTAAACTCTACCCCTGCAGGACTTCTCCACAAACCTCACTGCACAGCCTCTGTACTCACCTGCAGGTTTTACCTCTGAAAAAAAGGTTCCAACTTTTTTTCCTTCCACAATGTCCGTGATGACATGACCGGAGATCTTCGGATGGGTCCCATTTGCAATCACTACGGAGGTGCCTCCCTGGAGGGCCCACAGGGCTGCTTTCACCTACAGGGAAGGACAGAGCCAGTTCCAGGACATTACACTCGCTATTCGAGTCGCCGCTCTCGACAAGACTGTCTGCTCCACTTTGATCTCCAGGCTGACCACCTGGGCTTTCAGAGACATTCCAGGCACTACGGCAGTCTCCCCACTGTAGCACTGGACACAGTCACCTAGTTGTGGTTTTACCTTCCCTCCCTCACCCAGCTGCTGCTTTAGGAGGCGCTTCACACTTTCCTAACCGCCTGCTCTGCTCCGGGCACTGGCGGGCGCTGCGCTCTCTCACACCATCACGTTACGAGTTCTTATTGCTTGAAGAAAGCAGATTTTCGTTCCTGAACACATTCTGTGGCAGTTTGCCCTTACACTGACTAACCACCAGAAACTAACCCGCTGTAGGTGCCCACACGGCAGTGCTTGCGCTGCAGCCCTTGACAAGGACCAGGCTGCTACCGCACAGCACTAAGAAACGTCCAGCTCGGTACCTCTAGCTGTCTGCATTACTGCCTTAGAGTCTGGCCAGACCAAGCCCTCCTTGTGGGTTTGACGAAGGTGTAGACTGACTCCTCAAGTTCCTAACCCCTGGTGAAGCTCTCAAGTTTATCACGTTTTGCAAACTACCGGAATCTAGTCCTTCAGATCATCTTTTCCATTCACACGGACCCAAGTGAGACGCTAAAGGAACCCACGCACTGGTCCAGGGTACTCATGGAAGAGCTGAGGCTGGAAAGGATCTCTGCAGATCACACAGTCCTAACCACCTGCTGAAAGCAGGATTAACTAGCCCAAGTTCATAGAATCACAGAGCTACTCGAGCTGGAAGGGACCTAATTTATCTAAGACTGTCCGCTCAGGTTTTAAGAAGTCCAAACACAGACTGCAAAAGCTCCATTAGACACCTGTTTCAGTCCTTCAGCCCCTACACCTTAAAATTCTCACATTTCACCTTAATTCCTGGTATTTCAGTCTGTGCCCACTGCATCATGTGTGTTCCCTGACTACCACTGAGACGGGTCTGGCTCTGCCTCCTCTGCACCCTGCCTTCAGAGACTTATACACAAATCTCCTCTTCCCTGGGGTAAACAGTCCTAGCTCTCAGCCCTCCCCAGTGAAGGGGACAGAAGCGCCGACTCCTCACGGCCGCGTGTCTGGTCCTTCTTGTACTGAGGTGCCCAGTGACACAGAGGAGTCTGGATCTTGTTGCACCACAAACATCTCTTTTTCATATGTCACCCGCTCAGCTTTTAGGGTTGTTATTATTAGGGGAGGTTTTAGGAGACAGTGCTGGACTTGCAAAATCTAGCTCAGCCGCAGCAAACTGACCATTTAACTGAGACGAGCTAACAGAGCGGGGCTCTGGCCTTGCTGGGCTTGGAACCCAAGACAACGGAGCGAGAACTGTAACTTTGGACTCGCCAGACTGCCAGCAAAAAGATCTCTCTGCACGCATCAGCCCCAAGCAGACAGACGTCTCCGTGAGATGTCCCCTGACCCACCGCCCGAAGTCATCCTGACGTGACTGCCCACGCCCCACCTGGGAAGGACTTGCGTACGTGACTTGCCAGGAACCGTTTCTCTAAGCTCACCTTTTCCGAGAGCCCTAACAAACGGGCGTAGCTAGCCCGCCCCAGGCGGCCCCAAAGCAGCGCCTGCCGGGTGCCCAGCGCTGCAACGCACACGCCCGCCCGCCCGCTTTAACAGCGTTCACCGAGCTCCTCTGGGCCGCCAGAGCCAGGCACAACTCTGCTGGCGCTGTCTCACTACTGCCGAGTAGAAGGAAGAAAGTTTTCCTCAGGTGGCCGGCCACGTTCTTTCTAATGCAAGCGAGGATGCTGCTGGCTCACGTTCCTTCTGGTGTCCACCAGGACCCTTACGCCCTCTTCAGCAAACCTGCTTTCCAGACAGCCGAGCTACCAGCCCACCCTGGCGAAGAGCTGCTCCTCCCTCTGGGTTCAGCATTTCCCAGCACTGAACTCCATAAGGTTTCTATTTGCCCACTCCTGCAGCCTGTCAAGGTCCATCTGAACAGCAACCCAACCATCTTGACCGCCTCCCTTTCCTTCCCAGTAAGAAAACAAACGTTCCACGCCTCTACCTTGGCTTCCATGCCTCCCATTCCCACTCTGGACTTTGTTCCAAACGTTACAGACTGTTGGTCTCCCGGGTAGAAAATGTCAATGAGTTTTGCATCGTCAGATCCTGGAGGGCTGTCGAACAGTCCTGAAATGAACAGAGACCTTTTAGTCTCTTCTGTCCTCACCTCCAAAGCTCACCTGTGACAAATGGGAAAGAAAACTACTCATGAGGCTGGAAGGGTGCACTCAGGAGTGGAAACTGCCACTTAATGCTGCTTCTGTGGGACCGGCAGCCTCCAACACTTCACAGGCAGGCTCGGGGAGTGCAGCTGTACCCACAGCACAACAAACAGATGTCAAAACCCCACACGCTTCGCAGCAGCACTCACGCTGCGGGGGAGCGACGCTTGGTTGAGGCTACAGACAGGTCACAGCTTTGACAGGCTCAGGATCAGGGCTTCCACACCCAAGAGCACAAGGACAGTCCTCCTCACCACAAGGTCAGATGATCACCTTGAAAGCGGAGCTGCACAGTGATAACCTGAGCAATCCAGAAGCTCTCCAGACGACTAACTACCAAAGTCTGCTACGAGGGGCACAGCAGACACGCAGTCTAACCAAGTCCTCGTTTGTAGATCCAGTACTTTCATACAACTACGTGTGGAGTCAAACGGCCAAGGGCTGCCCTAACGCGCCAAACCTGACTCTGCCGCCACACCTTCCGCAAGTGTTGTGCCAACAAACCGCAGCACCCCTGGTAATCTGGGAGGAAGAGGACGCACACACGTCTTCCAGAAAAGCGAGATGTCAGACTGAACTAATTGGCTCGGAGGGCGGAGCGCTGGTGTCCACCCTCTGTACGAGGTGCTTTGTCTATTGCATTTATGAGATTACCTCAGACAGTCTTTTCAACTAGAATCAAACACAAAATCCACAAGAAGCTTTCTATGAAAAGGCACCTCCTCACTCCTGAGGGCTCAGAATGTGCCCCAAAGCCCATAATCCAATGGCATAAATCTGCCTGGATTGAAAGGTTAGAGCCACCTGGTTGAACAGACAGTGTGGCCGGGTGATGTGGACTGCACCGATCTGAAACCACATCCACTACCCGCTCTTCTCCAGAGAAGGAACTGCAGTGTGCATAGGTGCTAGACTCACATCAGAGCAGCACGGCTCAGAGGAACAGGGCAGTGGGACTCAGGTGTCTGGGAGAAAGACAAAGCTAGCAAGTCCCAGGCACCTGGAAGGCAACAACCAGGACTTGCAGTGTGCCTCTAAGTTCCTGGAAGACAGAACCTGCTGCCTAGAGAAACAGACTACTGTGAAACAGTATTCAGCTTATACTCCTGACTACAAGCACAGTCTTCACGCTGCATGCTGCCCATGGCTGTATCATGCAATTCTGAGCAGCTGTCTGCAGCGCTGCAGTGCAGACGGCCGTCTGGGCTCTGGGGAAAGTCTCCCATTCGCACGCATCTCACCCACCCAGATTCAACTGCGGGGCAGCCAGTCTTTGCCTCACACACCGCCACCAGCACTGGGCAAATGCCTCGGGGAGTTACGTGGGACGTTGCAACTGTCCCTGTAAGAGACTCGAACTGAAGAGATCAGTAAAGCGCAAACTCAGGTTCATCTGACTCTGATGGACTGCAACAGAACAAGAAAGTAAAGAAATTACTCACAAACCTTCTACATCTGAAAGAACAATCAGGAGATCAGTTTTCATCTCCACAGCCAGTCGCGCTGCCAGACTGTCATTGTCCTTCACACTAATCACCTGCAAGGAACACACACAGCAGCAGCACTGAATTGCAGCAGGGACCAGAAAATACTTGGCTGCAACACACAAGAAGGAGCTGCCTCCACACTGCTGTCTTGAGCCACTCTGCTCACAGCCTCTGGAAACTCAGGTCGTTACCTCTGTGCGCAAGCGCCTGCACTTCTGACGGCAGTCGAGTGGCGTCAAAGCGACAAGCAGTGCGACCTACACCTGCACTCTTCAACTTCCTGCCCAGCCCCAGAACAAGGGGCACTAACTGACCCTACTTCATGTGGGGGTGCTGGACCAGATAACCTGCAGAAGCCTCTTCCAACTTCAGCGATTCAGTGAAAACCCAAGGGGCCGCCTTGCTTCTGGCAGGGCAGATGGCATCCGCCCTGCTGTCATGCCACAGCCCTGCAGCATCCCAGAAATGAACAGGTCAGCAAAGTCTTGCAGGACCCTTCACCCACACTAGTTCTGTACGTTTGTTCGCCGGCTGCAAGCGCAGAGGTCCCTGATCATGGCACCAGCGGAGCAAACATTAGTGCTGCATCATCTGCAAGCAGGTTGCACCCCTTGCAATACTTTACCCACATTTACCCCCTGCAGATCACTGTTCGGCTCTGGAGGTGGCACAACAGCATCGTTAGTGTTAATTATAGGGACAATATTCATTCTTAAAAGCTCGTGTAGGGTTCCGTTTAAGTTCCGACGCTTCTGTTCATCATGGAAATCCAGGTTGGTGACCAAAATCTGAAAAGACACAATTAAGAGCCTCTTAGCCTTCCTCTTTTCCCCGAGAGCATCACGGTGAACGCAGGCGTTACCGCAGAACGGAGCAGCCATGCCCTTCGGGCCACGTGTGAAGGACAGAGAATACAGGTGAGAACCACGACTTCCACATCCTCGGGTTCACAGGCCTCGAGTTCCAGTGAAGCTCATGACGGCCTTTTCTCAAGCTGACCTGTCACGGGCTGCAGAAATCAACCTGGAAAAAGTGCTGTAAGCAAAGCACAGATCCTGTGCAGGGCAACTACTGCGGACCCTCAGCAATTTCAGACGACTCAGGGCGCTGCCTTTCGGGTTTCCCCTCCCAGCACTGCAGGCAGCAGGGACACTGTCTCAAGACTTCTCTCCAGCAACAGCACTCCCCTGCCGTTCTGAGAGAATCCTGGTCTACTGCCGGCAGACACCGCCACCTTAGTTAGTACCTTGAGGACCAAATAAACCTCAATGTCTACTCTGAAGAGCTTTTTTTTTCCTCATGCTTGCTCTGTCATGAGACATTCAAGAACTGGGCAAACACACCACACAGGTGTCAAAGCAGCACGCGGAACCCACGTGTGCACTGACCTGCCTGACACGGGCCATCAGCTGTTGGAAATCAAAAGAGTGGTCGTTTTCTGCAGACTTGAGCAAGCCGATAACCCAGCGCAGCCTACAGGCATCATCAGCTGCACCGCAACCATCTCAGCGAGACTGGTTATGCTGCGTTACAGGAAGCAGCTCCACAGCAGGCTCCTACACTCAGTACCAGCATCTCAACAAACAAGGCCCTGCAGCTGGTGAGATTCTGCCTTCTCCGGGCACGTGAGAAGAGCAAAGCCCGTTTAAAAGCGCAATTGACATGGCTGCAGCACTCAGCACGGGCAGAAGACACAAGCTGGGGCTACCATCACCCTCAAGTTAGAAAGGTTTAAGGAGCAGTGCTAAAATGAGGACAGGCACCTCTGTCTGCCCTGCGGAGCATGGGGCAGTTCAGCCACCCTGGATTTACGAACACTGTCTTGGTATCACCCTCTTTAGCCTTTGTGAGGAGATCTTTAACCCCAGCCCTGTATGCAGGAGCAGCTCACGTGTGACCTTTGAAAAGGAACAGACAGCACACACCCCTTGGCAACAGGTAACCCCACTTCAGAAACACTCCATCAGGGCTACCATCTAGACAACAGTGAGCCCTCAAAGAAGGGCAGCAATAGCAATGAAGGCTTTACAAGATGCAGCAGCAAAGACAACAGCACATAAAACACCAGAGAGAAAGAGGCCGAAGCAGAAGTCACCCTAAGCAAGAAGGAATCCCTTACCTGAGCGGCACAGATGCTGTACTGAGTAAACATGGCCTCATACAGAGCCATTAGCCCACTCTGGCCAGCTGCTGCACAGGCTCGTGCCTCCAGGACAGGAATAGCCTACAAAGACAAAGAACTGCCGGGCACCAACTTGACTGGGAACCACCCGACATTCAAGGAAAAGGAGCGTCACCAGCCACTCACCACATCTTTTAGCTGGCTCTGGCCTGAGTGAAGCGCTTGCCTCACGCTCTGAGAAAGCAGGATCTCGTGACGCAACCGCTGCTTCCCAAAAGCCACGGCTCCACTGGTGACAATCATCATCTCCCGGCCCTGATTCTGCAGCATCGACACCTGCAAGGACAGAACACAAGAAACAGGGCCTGGAGCGGAGTCGCTGCCAGCACAACAGCGCTGGCTGTCACAGGCCACCTCGTGCTCACCAGCTCCTGTTGAGGCAACTGCTCTGCTTTATCCACAGATGTGCCAAGACACTTATGCTCAGCCTCCTGGCCACTTCAGCGCTGTGCGCAACAGAGAGCCTCTCCTGTGAGGACAGGCTGAGGGGATCTGGCCTGTTCTGCCTGGAGAAGAGAAGGCTCTGGGAGGACCTCACAGCAGCCTGCAGCCTCCTTTGAGTACTGCAGTGAAGAGCTTGAGAGGGACGTTTTACAAGGGACTCTAGTGATACAACAAGAGGGAATGGTTTAAAACTAGAAGGGTGTAGACTTAGACTGGACCTTAGGAAGATGTTCCTCTCTCTGAGCGTGCTGAGGCACTGGAACAGGTTCCTGAGGGAACTCATGGTGGATGTCCCCTCCCTGGAAGCACTCAAGGCCAGGCTGGATGGGGCACTGGACAACTTGGTCTGGTGAGAGATGCCCCCGCCCACTGCAGGGGGATTGGAACTAGATGACCATGGACATCCCTTCCAACATAAACCAGTCTATGAATCTGTGATTCAAGCTACAGCTTCTGCTAAACTCAGGGCTGCGCAAATGCAGCTCGGCATGTAGCCAGCAGGCTAGAAGACTGTAGGGATGGGAAGCAGAACAGTCCCCTCATAATCCATGAGGAAATGGCTATGAACCTACTTCATAAGCTGGATGCTCGTAAATCTATGGGCCAGATGGATCGCACGCTCAAGTACTGAGGGAGCTGGCAGAGGTGGTTTCCAAGCCACTCTCCATCACCCTTCAAGTATCTTGGGTAACCAGGGTCGTCCCGTTGGACTGGAGGCTGGCAGAGGATTCTGGCAACTACAGGCCTGTCCATCTCGCCTCGGTGCCAGGGAAGGTTATGGAATAGATCTTCGCAAGAGCCATCAGGGAGCAATTAAAGGTCAACCAGGCGATCAGGCCCAGCCAGCAGGAATTCACGAGGCAGGTCCTGCTTGACAGACCTGATCTCACTCGGTTTTAAGGCGACCCGCTTAGTGGATGAGGGAAAGCCTGTCGACGGAGTCTGCCTGGACTTCAGTAAGGCCTTCAACGCCATCCCCCACAACATCCTAATGAATAAGCTTGGACAGGCAGGGACACTGCTGGGTGGAACTGGCTGGATGGCCCAGAGAGTTGTGGTCAATCGAGTTAAATCCTCTTGGAAGCCGGTCACAAGTGGTGACCCCCAGGGCTCAGTGCTGGGGCCGCTCCTGTTCAACATTTATCAGTGATCTTGATGAGGGGGCTGAGTGCACCCTCAGTCAGTTTGCAGACGACAACAAGCTGGGAGAGACTGTCAATCTGCTAGAGGGGAGTGGGGCTGGACAGAGGGACCCAGACAAGCTGTATGGATGGGCTGAGGACAACTGTCTGGGTTTCAACAGAGCCAAGGCCGGGGTCCTGTGTTTTGGTCACAACAACCCCTGCAGCTGCAGGGTGGCTGGGGAGCAGTCTGGCAGAAAAGGATCTGGGGGTTCTAATTGACAGGCAGCTGAATCTGAGCCAGCAGGGTGCCCAGGTGGCCAAGAAGGCCAGTGGCATCCTGGCCTGGATTAGGAGCTGTGTGTCCAGCAGGAGTAGGAAGGTGATTATCCCCCTGCACTCAGCACTGGGGAGGCCACACCTTGAGTACTGGGTCTGGTTTTGGGCACCTCAGAACAAGGGAGACATCAAGGGGCTGAAGCGAGGGCAGAGGATGGCAACAGAGCTGGGGAAGGGCCTGGAGAATCAGTCTGATGAGACTGAGAGATGGAGAAAGTTGGGGCTGGTTAGTTGGAGGAAGAAGAGGCTGAGGGAAGACCTCATCGCTATCTACAGCTCTCTGAAAGGACAGAGGTGCTGGGCTCTTCTCACAAGGAGTTAGTGACAGAAGCAGAGGGAAGGGCTTCCAGCTCCAGCAGGGGAGGGTCAGAGTGGCCATCAGGAAGAGATTCTTCCAGGAGAGATTGGTCAGGGACTGGGATGGACTGCCCAGGGTGGGGGCGGAGTCTCCATCCCTGGATGAGTTTAAAAGTCGCTTAGACGTGGTATTGGAGGATCTGGTTTAGGGACAACCCTGTAGAGTAGGGTTGGTGGTTGGATTCTAGGATCTCGGGGGTCTTCTCCAACCTGAATGATTCTGTGATTTGTGATCAGTCTGCCTGTGCAAGGCAGTAATTGCCTGAACGTTGCTTGGTCCTTTTCCCTTTCCCTCACTTATTAAACTGCCTTTATTTCAACCCGTGAGTTTTCTTACTTTTTTGCTCTTCCTATTTTCTTCCCAATCTGGTCGGTTACAGGGCAGAGGTGTGAGAAGCAAAGAATCACCTGTGTGGGTGCTTAGCAGCTACTCAGGGTCAATCTACCACAGCTTCAAATGCCAATCCACTGACACACACTGCCAAAGCACCCAGGCATGAAGAAGGGGAAGGCCAAGCACTGCTTTAAAAGGCTACCAGTTTTACAGCATTTCCCTCCAACCTCAACAGATTACTGAGTCTCTGAAGTTAAACACTTCAGTGACAGAATTACCTGCTCAACAATAGACGCCAGCCTCCCAAGGGCCAAGCCGCACTCATCCCCTCGAGTCACAACAGCACTACCCAGCTTCACGACTATCCGCTTGGCATGCTTCAGCTCACTGCGGTGGGCAAAGGACTTCCCATGTGCACGGCTGAGCGGCATGGTGATGAATGGGATGTTGCTCCAGCAGCGGATGGATCCATTCCTTAATCTCTGGTTACAGCGAGGGAGATCTGCGGTTAAAGAGAGAGATGGGGTGGGGGCAGAAAAGCAGTTTTGAGTGTTTCACTCTGATTTTAAGCCCTTTAATTCACATAACATTTCCTCTTTTTCAAGGCTAAAGCTCACAACACACACTTTTCAGTCACTGGGAATGAGAAGCTGGCTTTCAAGTCACCAAAATGAAGCAAAAACCAGTAACATCTGAGCAGCAGTGACCACCCCTAATGCGTGTAAGGCAATATGCCACGTGTCACAGAGCTGTGCCTCTGGGAATCTCGAAGACCAAACTGAAAGGCACCATAAGAGAGTCCACACAGCTAACGCCACAAGTGCTATGTTCAAAAACAACGTCCTCTGCCTTGCCTCAGTGCATATAGCTAGAGAGTTCTCTCACCTCTAGCAGTGAAAAAGAAAGCTTGACTGCTAGGAAAGAAAAGATGTGGGATCTCGCTTTTTTCATGTGGGATGAAAATGCAAACGGAAGGGGCAGGGACAATCAGCGCTTGGTTTCCAGGAACATATGAAGTTGTACTAAAGAATTTCTACAGCAGCAGAACTTTCACAGCTGATGTTTCTGCTTGAAATGCTTGGCAGGATGAAAAATGCACCCTCCAGACGCCCAGCTGAATATGATTGAATTAAGGGAGAAAGCAACACTGAGGAAGCAAAGCTTCACTTGCAGCTTATCCCAGGCTCTCCAAGTTCTTAATTACGTTAATGATGCGATGTTCCTTTGGACACCAGACGGGGGCGGGTATGCCCAGACACACACAACAGACCAACACAGAAATGAAACGTGTGCTTTCTCTCATACATACGTGAACGGGAAATGGCTGCGACGGCATGTGGCGAAAACACAAAGCACCTTCCAGGGGAGCGGACAAATGGGCTGAGAGCAGCTCGACACAACATTCTGAGAGGCCTTCTGCAAGTCAAGGGTGTCTGTCAGTTAAAAGCAAGAGAGGAGGGAGAAAAACTGGTGAAATATCAGTCAATGCATTGTCATCTGCACTGTCCTCCTCATCCACCCCTCTCACGAAACCCTCTTTCTCTTTTTGCAAAACTTTGCATCCTTTACCTACTTTCAACCCAGCTTCGAAAAACAGCGAACAGCATGGCACAGGCTGTAGGGGGGAGAAGGTACTGAAGACAGGACAAGAGCAGCTCACAGCACCTGCACTGGAAGGCTGCTGTTGCAAGTATCATGACAACTACAGCACCAGGCAGTTTTGCCATAGGTGTACCTGAACGAACTCTTCACAACGCTTCAGTACCCTGCATCAGGGTGTTGTTCTGCCTCTTTATAATCCTTATCTGAACAGGACAAGGTAACCACCAGCTGAAATTGGTTCTCCTGTTCTGCCTCATAAAGATTGAGCTTTTTAACACTATTAACCTGCTAAGTCCCTCCAGTGTTGTAGTTCATCTGAAATAGCAGCCTTGACCACTGCCACTGGACCACAGGCAGACAAAGGACTCAGAGGTGACTCAGAGGTGTTAGGATTAGGAATGCTCAGAGTCCAGCAGCTCACCAACAGCCTGAACTGGTGAACAGCAGGTACTTCATCCAGAACCCCATCCATATCAATTATCCTGAGTGCAACTGCCTGTTCCTCTTCAGCTCCCCTCAGAGACTGTGTTCTTAGCAGCCACAACCAGGCACTCTACCTGAAGTGCACCTCCAGTCATTTGCTGCCACCACCTCTCCTGTCAGGCCTTCGACTCCTGCTACAGCAATAATGTCCACCTGGTGTCGTGCCATCACCGGAGCAGAGACCCATACAAGCCGGATCAGGCTGCACTGCCTCCTCGGTTGCTCCTATGGATCCCCCAGCAGACCACTTCACATTCTCACCGCAGGGCTGGTTGCAACTAGGAGCAACCTAGCGCTTTCAGAAGACCAACTCCTGTTTCCCTTTGCCAGAGGCAGTTTTGCTAAGAGCAAGCAGGCAACGAGGAGTCAGGAGGCAGACTGTGTTGTTAGCAGCAAAGCACTATAAAGAGACTGCGCAGTTTTGAAACCCCCTGTGAGAAAAGGGCAGGGGGCTGTCAACGAGACAGGAAGGGGATTCCTGAAGAAGCGGCAGCCATCAAGAACACAAAGATCCGTGAAATGGGAGTGGTGCTGCCACAAAGCACAGGGTGGGGGGGGGCACACTCTCACGAGGAGCTGTTTCAGGTTAGCACCAGACTGCACAGCAACTCCTTTCTCTCCTCTTAATCAAAGATTTAAAGTTAGTTTCAACCCACGTTTTCCATTCCACTCCCGTAACTGGAATGATTCTGGTCAAACAAAACAGTATCAAATACGAAATAAAGATTTAAAACTTCTGCCCTACTGGGAGTGAAGAGACCACAAAAACAAACAGAAAATGCATTCTTCAGGTACTTCAAGACACTGCGATCAGCTCACCTCATGTCCTCCTTTACCAGGAAAAGCTACTTCTTCCAAACTAGTCTCCAGGCCTGACTAGTCAACACACCGTTCTCTCACCTTTTCTTCAAACGGCTACCCCGGAAGCGCCGCGCACAGAGACCAACACCGGTGCCCAGTTCTCATCCATTTATTACCTCCGTTACGGTGGCTGAGCAGCAGAGCACAGCCAGGATCTGCTTCACGCCAGTGCAGAGACTCAGCCACCTTCCCGCGCGATCGGAGGTCTCAAAGACACAGAAGAGCCTTCTAACACCCTCTGCAGCACTGGCTGTTACCCTGCTGGCTGCGGGCCCAGGGGATGAGCGAGTTGGCAAGACTCAACAACCTGCCCCCTCCCCAGCTCCACACGCAGATACAGATGAAGGCAAAGACCTAGACCCTAGCGAAAAACATCTGGAACCTAAAACTTGTGTAGAGAAGGGAGAAGAGCTGTTCTGAACCCCCTGGGAGCGGGAGCAGGAGGGCAGAAACTGCCCCAGCGGAAAGGAAACGCTCGAGGTTTTGGTGACGCTGCTGCGTCCCCAGCACTGCACCCGCAGGCCCCGGGCAGCTCTGTGGGGCCGGGCAGCGACTCAAGCACTGCACCCGCAGGTCCCAGGCAGCGACTCAAGCACTGCACCCGCAGGCCCCGGGCAGCGACTCAAGCACTGCACCCGCAGGCCCCGGGCAGCGACTCAAGCACTGCACCCGCAGGCCCCGGGCAGTTCTGTGGGGCCGGGCAGCGACTCAAGCACTGCACCCGCAGGTCCCAGGCAGCGACTCAAGCACTGCACCCGCAGGTCCCAAGCACTGCACCCGCAGGTCCCAAGCACTGCACCCGCAGGTCCCAAGCTGTGCACCCGCTGGTCACAAGCACTGCACCCGCAGGTCCCAAGCACTGCACCCGCAGGTCCCGGGCGCGACTCAAACAGCCGTTAACAACCAGAGCTCCCGTAAGAGAAGCACAGGGCAAACCAACCCGTCTGTTACCCCTCCTGCGAGCTCAGACCCCACGAGCCTTCCGGGAGGGAGGCCCGTTCAAAACTGACTGCAACAAAGGGAAACTCCAGCTGCCTTTAGAACGGCCGCAAACAGCTTCGCCCGGCCGCTGTCGCGGTGACACCCGCGCAGACCGGGCTCAGATCGGGGTCAGCCCAGAGCAGGAGCACCCCCGGCTCCCTTCCACCGAGACTCGGCTCCCGCAGGACCCCGTGCTCCCGGCGCCCCGACCCGCGGGCAGCCCCCGGCCCTGCACAGGTGGCACCCGCGGGGTCCCAGTCGCGCTCCGTTCGCGGCGCCCGGTCCATACGGAGCGGGGCCGCGAGCTCCGCTTAGCCGGCACAACGGCGGAGCAAGTACCTGCCGCGCGTCCGCCAGCGAGCCCCGCCGGAGCCCCCCGCCCCCTCCTCACCCGGCAACGGCAGCAGCTACTCCCACAGCACCGAGCGCGCGCTCCCCGCCGCGGAGACCCACCTGACCCGCGCGGCCGCAGACCAGCTGACCCGCGGCAGCCAATCCCCGCCTGCCCCCGCCCCGCGGCTGATGAAACTCGGCTCCACGTTGCAGCACGAACTCCGGGAGCCGCGGGCTGGGCCGCTGGTGCCCGTCTGGTCCCAGACCAGTGCAGACAAGCCCTGCCCACTGCACGCCCACGGGCTCAGACCAGTGCAGACAGCCCTGCCCACAGCACATCCCTGGTTCCAAACCAGTGCAGACAGCCCTGCCCGCAGCACATCCAGTGCAACCTCGGTTCTCCCGGGTCTCAGATGTTCGAAGGCTGCTGCAGGCAGCAAGCAGATCGAGAGGCTCTGCAGCCAAACCTCTGAGTGGCTCCACCTCCTTCTCGCTGTTGTCCAAACCCCTCTGTAGGAGCCGCAGCGCTCGCTCTGCTCTGCAGGTCCGTATCTCAGGAGAAAGACGTCTGTTATTTAGTGCCCTCTTGCAGAACCTCCTACAGAAACTGGCAGTCTTCTGCCCGACGTGTTTCTTCTCTCACACCCTCCACACCCAAAGCCCCACTGTGGAACCTCCTCCACAACTGTTGTCTGACAACGATTCATCCAAACAGCCAGAAATTCCTCAGAAAGACTAGGGAATACTTCCCAACTGTACGGTTTATCTCTAAGCTCCTGCCCTATCACTTCTCCAGGAAAAGCACTACTCAAAGTAGCACCATCAGCATCTCAACCCCAGAGAACTGTGTGTACTCAGCTCAGGGTTCCCGACAGCTCCTTGTTTTAAAGCCATTTGCCTTTACCTACATCTCCATTTTTATTCTCTTCTCAATGCGTTTCGCTCTCTTCGGGGACTGAGGAGAAACAAGACGATATCACTTCCAACCCAATACAATTCCATGATGCTATGATTCAGTTTTTATAAAGGATAAGCTGACACCCAAATCCTGATGCAAACAGTGAAACAGATCAGTGGAACAGCGTCTGTCAGGTGCCCAAATAAAGCCTGTGGGCAGGACAGGAAAGCAACTGAAACGACCTGAGCACTGTCCTGGCAGAGGCTTTTTGGGGCCTTAGGGCTATTCACCTTCCCTACACCACTTCTAACTTTACAGACTTGTGAGCCCATACTCTCATTTCTCCCTCTGCTGTGATGCTTCTCCAAAGAATTCTAGCAGGAGAAGTGCATCATTTTTTCCCCCCTCCCTTACTCAGAGCTATAGTTCCCACTCACATCCAAAATCCAGCCTGACGATGATAATACAGTGGTCATTCACCTGAACCACATTGACGTGAGTACTGGCACCAGCAAGAGAGAAGCACAACAGCTCTTTAGACTGCACTACCAATAATAAATCAGTTCTTGGTTTCCTGACATCCAGCCACTTCATAAACACACTCACCCCCACCCCGCTAATTGTGCTAAACACAGTACAGCCCACTGCCCAACCGAGAGCCCTGAACTGCACCAGGCAGCCAAGTCTGGACCGAGCTGGGGTTTATGCAGTGGCACAGTCTCTTATTCTGCACTTCAGTCCTTACCTGGTGATTCCTATCGTGCCATCTGCGCTTTGACCTCTGCCACACCTGGAGCTGACTGTTCAGAGCATCATCCACAGTGTCTCTCAGGCGTTTTCTTTCCTGGGCACTGAAGAAAACCTCCACACCGCTGCTTTCACGTTCCCACCCATGTAGTGTGCGGCAAGGGCATCTGAAACATCACTGGTGTTTCAGCCTGAAAGATGCTCACGCTGCTACTGAACACACAGCCCTGGCAGGGAGGAGCTGAGAAGAGGAAGGCAGCACAGCCAACAGATCAATAGAGGTTAACACAGCAGACATTACTCACTGACACAGACAAGGTTGTGTCCTTTCTCAGGTGGTTAAATGCAAAGACTTTCTATAAAACAGAGAGTAAAAAGCCCCTTTTTGAACCTTTATAAAGGTCTTCTCAGTGTCACCAAGAGTACATCTGACAAAAGACAGCAGACAAACACCTGCAGGTATCTGTCATTTGTTAGGGCACAGAGTCAGCACCAGTGTGAGTCCTTAGGGGAGCACTGCAGTTACTCGTCATTTAAGAAAATAAAATCCTTCTCAATGGCAGAAAGACACTTGCAAAAAGCTTCTGGAAAACTGTGCAGTCTTTCCTGGTTCATTCTCCTTTATCTGCAGTTTCTTTCAGAGTGCTATCAAGGGTCTGAAAAACTCCAAACTCTGACCTGCTCTTGTTACATCTCCTGTGAGGCAACACTAGGCAAACAACAGGCTTATCATGGCGAGTCAGGTCACAACCTGGGTGATAACCTGTCGTACACGTCAGGGGGGTTTAAGTGTTTCTTTGAGCAGGGGGAAATCTTGTGAGTGGGCTCGAGAGACAAGAAAGGAAATAGAAATCTCAAGGTGTGCTGCTTAGCTATATGGGTTCGCAGTGAACTTGGGAGATCAGGATTCATGCGTGATGATCTCATGGCTCTTTCCAAACCCTAATGATTCTGTGGTCCTATGCTTCCCAAAAGCTCCAGTATGAGGCCAGTGAAGGCCTCTCTTTTCAACTAGAGCAGTGCGAGGAATTCTCTCCCAGCTAGTGAATCATGCAACAATCAACATTAAAGATGTGAAGTCACCCCACAGCCTTGTGTTTCAGATGGGCTGTGGTGGTGTTTCATTCAGGCTGCTCCTTTGATGTCCCGACTGAGTACAAGCGTTTCAGTTTATTTTTGCAGTTTCCTGTTCTAGGTTCAAACCTAGAAGTTACCCCTCACAGCACATGCATGTTTGGTTAAAGGCACCCCAGGTGCCTCTGAATTTCTTGCTGGTTATTAATTCCACTGGAGTACTTGACATCAGATGAGGCAAACTTTTCAATCACTTGAATTTGAGAAACAGTAAATCCATTGCTAGTTTTTAGTACTTTTTGTACACTGCTGTCTAACAACTTCATGGGATAATTAGGCAGATCTCCTCCACCTGTGTCACACAGCAGGGCACACAAGATGATCAGAAGATCACCTTCAAAACCAGTACAATTATATCTGGTCCTGGAGACTGAGCCAGAGGTAAGGTACCACCGCAAGTTTCAGTCTCACATCTTACATCTACTGATTCCTCCTAAAGTAATCAGCTTCTTGTCTTTAGGACTGTTCACAGTTCTCTCTGATGTGCCACCTGGGATCTCAGTGATTATCAGGCTGCCTCCTGTCTGAAGCCTCAAGAAACTATTATCTAGGAAAAATACACATTCAGTCCTGTTTCCACAAGATTAAAAAAAAAAGATCAGGAAGGAAACTGTCCTGACAAGCAACTAAAACTTAGCTGTGTTTTACAGGGCAGGACCTTTACAATGGTTCTGTAAGACAGTGTCGCCAGAGTAAAAAGTGACTAAACCATAAACGTCTCGCTTCAGTATCTGCAGTTGAAAAGACTTAGAAAAACAAGAGTAAAAAACTGTCACAAAGGCCTGGCTGTCATGTAGGAAGGACCTGTGAAAGATGACTGGCAGACCTCAGGAGATAATAATTCCAGCTGCTTGGAAGGGCTCTTGTATTTTAAATATCTGGATAGTTCCACACAGAAAAATGATGAGCTTCTCCAAGAGGAAGATGACTGAATACAGCTTCAAAACGCTCGGACTAAACTCTGCTCCTGTCACCATATTCCTGGGTTTAGAAAGCGCTCTGGGTTTATGGAACCACGCAATGTCCACTTTAACGTTCCCCAGCTTGTTCCTCAGTGAAACATCTCTTGATCCCTCCATCTCTCAAGTGTTTCACCGGACTGAAGTTCACAGATGACACTTATGGAGAACAGGCTTACGAGAGAACACGGGGCAGAAGCTAGTCATGTGGCTTAAACCAAGACCAGAAGGCACACACCAGGCTCAATACCTGAACCTTAGAAGTCTGTGATCTGGATCATATTCTGATCAACTCCCGTATCAGACGAAGTACAGGGGCCACCTATGTGACTTTTCAAAAGCAGCTAATACTAAAAATTATTAGAACCAACAAGAAACAGCCAGCCAGGTCACCTCTACAACTTTGTTCCACATTCACTGCCACCTTGAATGGGAAAAATACGTCAAATGGGAGTTTCCAGTGCGGTTGGGGCTGACCTCGTGGGGGTTCCGGCCGTCGCGTTGTGTCAGTGAAGGTGACAACAGTTGTCAGAGGTACCGTGCTTGTCTTTAGCACCTGCAACGGAGGGAAGCACAAGGAGTTTAGCAAGCTCAGTACAAAAGATGCACCCATCCTCAATTTGCTAATGGAGACACACTGTGCATGACTGGCAAGCCAGCTATCTTCAGGATAAAAACCGGTACTTAGCAAGTAAATCGATGGCACAAGTCTCAAGAGAGACCAGCACCTGCTGTGCTGTGTTACAGGTCTCAGAATGGAAACAGAGACGCAAGTTCTGCTAGAGGAAACCTTCCGTTCAAAGCAAAGACCCGTCGGCTAGTTGGTAATAACCACAGAAGCAAAATTGTCACTGTTTCTTGTAAAGCATAAGTTGACTGTAAATCACCCATCCCTTCGAACAGGGGATTGCTGTCAGGAGACAGCACTGTCCCAGTATTTGCTCCTTTCCATAACATGTCATTACAATAAAGCAGGGGCCCAGCACAGCAGTGGATTTATTCTCTCGTGTTAGGATACTGTTTCAAAAGAGAGACCGATTGGCAGGTCAGCTGGTAAAATGGAACAGGAAACTGAACTTCTAATGTCTCAGTTCCTTTCTGCTTCAACAGAACGCTGTAAGACAACCAAACACACTTGGCGCTTGAATTACGTGGAACATAATGGCCAGCCTGGGCCGATTCAACACCACGCTGCTGCCAAAAGAGCAACTTCACTCCCCGCCTGCAGCTGCTTCTCAGCTCTGCATGCTACCCTGAGGAGAGGGAATGTGCTAGCAGCATCCCCCCTTCCATACTTGCTCTGGGTGAAGCCAATCTGTGAAACCAACCATCTCATCTGCTTCCCGAGAAACAATCTGAAGACGGTCTTCCGAGCAAAGTTGTACAGGAAGATTCAGAAAAGTTCCAGGACAGACTTCATGACTCTGCTGGGCGATTTCTGTGGTACCTCTTGAGGCAAATTAGTAACCCTTGTGCTTAGTGTGAAACACAAAAGTCATGAGCAGGGCTTTGTTTGGAACAGCGCTGCCACAGCACGTGATTCTATGTGGAGCCGGGAAAGAAGCGTCACTGATTCCTTATCTACATTTGCACCAGCCCTCGAAGTGTCAGCACAGGACACCTCAGCCTGGCTGTTAGTCCATAGTCAGTCCAGCTCTGCTGCCCAAAGGTGGCCCCCAAGCTTAGACACCTGAGCATTCCC
This sequence comes from Phoeniculus purpureus, assembly GCA_028565055.1. Lineage (NCBI taxonomy): Eukaryota > Metazoa > Chordata > Aves > Bucerotiformes > Phoeniculidae > Phoeniculus > Phoeniculus purpureus. The sequence goes on along the minus strand of JAOXOE010000632.1, from coordinate 27,168,527 downwards.
AGTCCAGAATGGCTACGAGACAATGCTGAGGCTGTTGCTTATCTCACAAGGGAGGCTTCACTCCTTTGCAAGGAGTCTGTCCCTGGCAGTCCTGCTTTCAGCCAGCTTACCCCTTCTTGCCTTCCATGCCAGACCATTGCTCCGTCTCCAATTACTACTGAGCAGTTACAGTTAGAATTTCCCCTTGGACCTAAGTTCTCCAGTCCGCAAGTGAGCACACAGTAGAACATCTGCCTTAGTCAACAAGAAGCCTCAGAATTACTTTGGCTTCGTGTGTGCACCTTCAAAATCTGCCTTACAATGAGAGAGACTACAGGGCATGGGAGACAATCCCCACACCCCCCCTTCTCAACAGCTGGGAGGCAGCAGCCACAAGCAGCTCCCAGCAGGCTCTGTACATCACTGAAGATTATTGCTCATTTTCTGTGGCCAGATTCTGTGGATGGATGCAGAAAAGAGCCTATCCTTCCTGGGTTGTTTTCTGGTCAGTCACTAAGGCAGCCCTCCAGAGACAGAGTGTGCTCTGAAGGAAAAGCTTTCCTCTACAGGACGGATAGTTAGCAGATCGGGCATCAGGCTACAACTGGGAAGTAGCGTAATGTAAAAGTAGAGCAGTACACAGCACACACTGCTGCTCCCACTGGAGGGTCTACAAATAGCTGCCACTCTAAACTGCTGGGTACAGTAGTGCCTGGTGCCTTTGCTAGAAGGTCTTTACTAACAACCCTAATGTCTGCTCTGCCACCAATGAAGTCAGTACCAATTTTAATGATGGGGTCTCTGTACTTGCTTTCTTGCAGTTTGCTGTGCAATGTATCTTACGGTTCCAAAGTTACCCTAAAGCATCATTTACTCAAGCAGACCTCCGAGTTGTTGACTGACCCTGAGGGTGTGCTCCCTGCACTTTTGCCAGCAGCACAAGTCTCCCGCCTCAGACAGGATTTTATTAATGGAGCTGTGCAACAGCTCAGATTTAGAAAAGTGTCTTTGTGGGGCAGGGGTGTGCGTTTGCCTCAAGGCAGCCTGTGCATCACAAGGCGAGCGCTCTCCTGTCATACTCTTCTCCTGGATGGTGCAAGAAGGGAGGACGAAGAGGCACCATGAGACAAACCTGATCAAGTGATGTAAAATCTCATTTAGACCCTATCTATGTGCAGTTCACACAGTAGTAATAGATCGCGTGTGTGATCTACTGCTGTGTCACACCTCACTGCCATAGGCAGGTGTCAGCTATTTTCCATAGAGCCCTGGCAAAGAAGTTTTGGCCTTGAAATGTATGTGCTGCCCAAAAGACTTTGTATCAGGAATCCAGCCTTACACCCAAATCTGATCCACTGACACAGACTTGAAAAGATTACTCATTCTCCCCTGCAGACCTGTTAGCTCCACCTTCCTGCTGACATCACGGATTCATACAGCAGTTTGTGTTAAGAGGGACCTTTAAAGTTCACCTAGTTAACCCCCTGCAGTGAGCAGGGACATCCTCAATTACATCGGGTTGCCCCATCCAATCTGATCTTGATTGTTTCCATCACATAATCTTCTGTTAGAAACTTGTTTGCTGGTTTACAACCTTTCCCCCTAGTTCTTAAAACCTGGTGCCATCAGCATTAGCGTCTTCCTCAGCTATGTGTCGGTGATTTCAGAAGCCCTAGATGAAAAGAAGTATCTTTTTGCACAGATTATCAGCGTGATGTGGAGTCTGTGAAACGTAAATCAACTCCAAGTTGAGACAACTAGATAAACAAGCAGTTATTGGATGTTTGTATTGAAAGCTACAGCTTTAGACCGAGAACAAATAGAAGTCTAATGTTTGACTCCTTAAGTGGCAGAAGGTGGTTTGGAGTTGGAAAGGAGGCACCTTTTCCAGTTGTCCAACTGGCTGAAGACAGTATTGGTCAGACCATAAAACCACTTTCCTCTATGGGGTTGCTAAATACAAACTCTTCCTATTGCAGCCAGGCCAGTATCAAAGTTCAGTAAATACAGTAATACAAAGTATTACTGTACAAAGACTGTTTGATTCCTTGGTTCTTGAATCTCGACTCATTAATGTCTATAAATATGTGAAGGGTGGGTGTCAGGAGGATGGAGCCAGGCTCTTCTCGATGTCATCTAGTGATAGGATGACAGGCAATGGCTGTGAGCTGGAACAGAGGAGGTTCCACATAAATATGAGAAGGAACTTCTTCACAGTGAGGGTGACAGAGCACTGGAA
>JAOXOE010000632.1:27154293-27161766 GCA_028565055.1 Phoeniculus purpureus | reverse complement strand
TCAGTCTCCTCTTCTCCAAGCTAAAGAGACCCAGCTCCCTCAGCCTCTCCTCATAAGGGAGGTGCTCCACTTCCTTCCTTATTAGAGGATAATCAACGAATCTGAGCCCTGAACACACCGAGCAAGGTGATTTCTGCAGCAGAAGACAGGGGATACAGAACTAGGGTTGAAAAACTTGGCAAAGCTTCATCTCTCTGAGCTAAGATCCCATCAGGAGCTTCTGGTTCAGGAAACTTCAGCAACTAAACAAAGAGTTACCCAGAAACAACTAAGCCTTTTGAATGCAGGAGGTCTCTTTCCCTTCCATCAGCTTAACCTTGCCTTTCATCTCCTTTAGAAAGGGGGAAGAAAAAAGGAATCTTATTAAGAGGCTTCTCCTCCCATCCCTTCTCAACTTTCTGCCCACTCGTCCTAAGAGTAGATCTTCTTGACAATAATGAATGAGGACGATAAGAGTGAGGCCGGGTAGTTAGAGCACTTTCAGTATTCATGACCTGTCAAAGTAACTTTATGACCCAGCAGCCAGCTGCTATAATTCCAATAATGACCTACAGATGCCAAAATAATCTAAATTTATCACTCCTTTTCTTCTGGTCAGCTCGGCTCTCGCCCATGAGAAGAGCTCCTGTTGCCTGTGGTGATGGAGCTGTGGAAATTCACTGCGCGAAGGCTGTTACCAGGCTGACAGTGATGCTGACAGCAGTCCCAGCATATCCATCAGAACACCGAGTCACCAACACCACATCCTTGGCAGCAGCTCTAGGAAAAAGCTTCTGCTGATCATCTAGACCTTCAATGCGATGCTTAGCAGTGCAACAGCAAGGAAACAGACGCCTAAAGCCTGGCTCCAACAGGAACTTCTCAGAAACCACACAGAATCACAGAACATGAGGGATTGGAAGGGACCTCAAAAGACCATCCACTCCAACCCCCCTGCCACAGCAGGATCTCCTAGATCCAGTCACACAGGAACATGGCCAGGCGGGTTTGAAACGTCTCTAGAATTGAACACCAGATGCACACAACCCGATACCCAATGCAACAGCATCTCAACTACATCTTAAATCCAGATCAAAACAAAGAGCTCAGCTCTACACCCTGTCCCTCAGTATCAACTTGAAATGTTGAACAATCTGCTGGTGCTTCCTCCAAAGCAAAAATGTTGGTGTAGAAGCCCCATCAGGATCATAGAATTATTAAGGTTGGAAGAGATATCCAAGATCATCCAGTGCAACTGTCAATCTAACCCTACCCTGCCCACTGAACCCTGTTCCACATCTACTCATTGTTTGAAACCCTCCAGGGACCATGACTCCCCCATTACCTGGGCAGCCTGTTCCAAGGTCAGAGAATCATAGAATCATTCAGGTTGGAAAAGACCCCTGGGATCACTGAGTACTACCACCAACCCCACTCCTACAAGGTCATTCCTAAACCAGATCCCCCAACACCACATCTAAGTGACTTTGAAACACAACCAAGGATGAGGACTCAACCACCACCCTGGGCAGCCCAGTCCAGTGCCTGACCACTCTCTCTGGGAAGAATTTCTTCCTTATGGCCAGTCTCACCCTTCCCTGTTGGAGCCTGAAGCCCTTCCCTCTGCTTCTGTTGCTAATGACCTGGGAGAAGAGACCAGTACCAACATCTCTACTGTGTCCTTTCAGAGAGCTGTAGAGAACGATGAGGTCTCCCCTCAACCTCCTCTTCCTCCAACTAAACACAGAATCACAGAAACATTAGGGATCGGAAGGGACCTTCAAAGATCATCTAGTCCAGCCCCAACTCTCTCCATCTCTCCCCATCACATTGATTCTCCAGGCCCTTCCTCAGCTCTGTTGCCCTCCTCTGCACTCGCTCCAGCATCTCGATTTCTCCCTTGTACTGAAGTGCCCTAAAATGGACCCAGTCCTCAAGGTGCAGCCTCATCAGTGCTGAGTCCAGGGGGACAATCACCTCCCTGCTCTTGCTGTCTCTCTGCTCCTTCCCTTTTGAACTCGTCATCTCCTGCGATTAAACCCTAGCGCTGCTGTTGGATTGAGCACGGACCCGCGTCGGGTAATTGCCGCCGCGAACATGCTAATCACCAAATCTAACTCTTCTTTACGCGGGAACATTTTTCTGTATTAAGCGGGAATTTTTATGGTGTTTTCCCCCAACAAGCCATGGTGCTTGTAAATAACACAACATTACGTGTCATGATATAATTGATTTTCTAATGAGGTTTTCAAAAAGCGTTATATTTTTCGCTTGTCAGAAAATCTTTACAACAGAAATAAGTCCTTCCATATTTATTCCTTATAAACCCAACTTTTCTCATTCCTGCGGTGAAGTTGAGGGCGATTAAATCATGTGGATTGCCATAAACCAACGTTATTGTAGCCGCTGTTTTTATGGTTCTCCACATTCCCGAGTCCTTTCGAAAATAACATCTGGAAGTTCTGCAGGAAAAAAAGTGCTGGGGATGACGTTTGTCCATCGATCCCACGGTTGGCGCTGAGGTTGCTCAAGTGGGAGCTCAGCCGAGTCTTCCCAAGAGGCTGAGTCACCCTAAGATGTGAAGGGTAGGTGTCAGGAGGATGGAGCCAGGCTCTGCTCAGGGGCAGTCAACGATAGGACAAGGGGCAGCGGGTGTGAACTGGAGCAGAGGAGGTTCCACATCAATGTGAGAAGGACCTGCTTGGCAGTGAGGGTGCCAGAGCCCTGGAAGGGGCTGCCCAGGGGGGTTGTGGAGTCTCCTTCTCCAGAGACGTTTCAAACCTTCCTGGACATGTTCCTGTGTGACTGCATCTAGGGGATCCTGCTGTGTCAGGGGAACTGGACTGGATGATCTTTTGAGGTCCCTTCCAATCCCTAGTGTTCTGTGGTTCTGTGATTCTGTGAAGATGGGTTTAGATCACAGAATCAAGGATCACAGAATATTAGGACTTGGAAAGGATGTCTGGAGATCATCCAGTCCAATGCCTTTGACAGAAGAGGATCCCCTATTAGAGGTCACCCAGGAATATCCAGGTGAGTTTTGAAAGTCTCCAGAGGAGGAGACTCTACAGCCTCTCTGGGCAACCTGGGCCAGGTCTCTGTCACCCTCACAGGAAGGAAGTTTTTCCTGTTGTTGAGGTGGAACCTCTTGTGCTCCACCTTGTACCTGTTGCCCCCCATCTTATCATGTGGCACCACTGAAAGGAGACTGGTCCCTTCCTGACACCCACCCTTCAGGTACTTACAGACACTAGAGGACTGATGAGGAAAGGCTGAGGGAGTTGGTGCTGTTCAGCCTGGAGAAGAGGAGGCTGAGGGGAGACCTCACTGCTCTCTACAACTGCTTGAATGGCGGTTGGTCTCTTCTCCCTAGGAGGACCAGAGTTAGGTTGTGCCAGCAGTGGATCGCCTTCCCAGAAAGAGTGGGGAGGCCTTGGAACAGGCTGCCCAGGGAGGCGGTGGAGTCACCATCCCTGGAGGGGCTCAACAAATGGGCAGCCAGGATGTTTGAGGAGGTGGGTTAGGGGTTGGGAGTTGTAGTGCAGATAGTTGGACCTCGTGATCTTGAAGGTCTTTCCCAACCTTGATGATTCTGTGATTAATAAGACACCTTCCCAGCCTTCTCCTCTCCAGACTAAACTGCTCCACGTCTCTACACACTGGTCACATCGTTTCCTCTTCTTATTTGAACCACCTATTATTTGAAGCAGTCTGCATCTGCCTGATGAGCACAGAGCTCATCCTTTTACAGGTGCAGGATTCAGCCTCCCCTGACAGTGGAAAAGGAAGCAGGAAGATGGAGATATCCACACGCAGCCACAAACACAATAAACACAAAAATGGGGTAAATACAAATAGGCTCTAAAACACCGTAGGAAAGCAGCACCGACAGTCTTCCTTCTGACTCCTTGAGACTGTCTGAGCACACAGAACCTAGTGAAAATATGATTTATAGCCATGGACCACTGTAGGGCAGTTGCACTTGTAGCTCCCCCCGTACCGCTCAGGAGTGATGCATTATTGATGAAGGCAGGCAAACACACACTTAAGCTTGGCTTTGCAACTTAGCACAGGATTTGGACAGGACCCCAAAATCCAGCGGATGGGTGATGGAACTGAAGGGCATCAGGATTTTTGGTGAGATCATCAGCCCATCGTTCCAACCTTCAGCAGGGAGGAGTGGGGTGAGGCAGGAACCTGCTGCAGAAGCAGCACAGTGGCAAAGGGGATGGGAAACCCCCCTTTGACTGCTCTTAGGAAGCTGTTCCCCAAGTATTTCAATTAATAGAGATGTTAATTCATTCCATTTGATGCCTATCAACCCACACAGCCAAGAGCCAGTGTGTGTGTGTGTGTAACAGCTCTCCACCACCCATGTCCCTGAAGAGGGCCCAGCGCTGCAGGCTGTCCTGTCATGGACACCCGCTCGCACAGGGTTTGTAGGAATATAATCATGTTCTTAGCCCTTGGTCAAACCAGGCTGAGGCCATCCATCAAACTCAAAAGTCACCGGAGAAAAGGAAACAGGAAAGACCTAACAGCACGATCACATCAGTCTGACTTCTACAGGAAGAGACACAGGAAAAAAGGGGGAGAAAAGAAAGCCTGTAGCACTGGGAGAAACTTTGCCTGTGTGGAAAAGCATCGACCATAGCCTCTGCACCACATCACCATCCCTCTGCCTCTTCCACACTCCCTGCCGGCATATCAGCCACAGACAATCCATCAGGCAGTGGAATCACCTCCCCAGGGAAGCGGTGGCTTCCCCAGCATGGGACACTTCGAAGGTGGACACTGGGACACCTTATCTAGACTATGTTTTTCCCAAGAAAGGTTGGACCAGATGATCCTTGAGGTCCTTCCGACCTGGTAGTTGCTCCTGCCACTTTGTTAGTGATCATGTGTGCGCAGCAGGCACCTCCTTGGCAGGACACCCACCGTCCTCATCTAGAACTGGCCTCTCTCTCCATCAGTCCTTCCATCTCTAAGCTGGCTCCATGGCTACTTTCACCCTGAGACACAGTAGAGCCCCAAGGTGACACCGTTCTGGTGCCAACAGGGGATTTGCCACGTGGTGCCTCCTTTCCCCGTGGTCCGATGAAGGTGGCAACATCCAAAGGGCACCAATACCAACACGATGAGGGTTCTGCTGAGCTGGAGCTCAGGATCTCCTCTAGCAGGAGAAAGAAAGGGAAGTCAGAAACAAGAGATAAACGTAGAAACCTCCTGGATGTGACCACAACCATGATGTGACCACTACAGCCCTGCCTGTGTCCGAGGCAGGAGCTGAGGAGGAGATGCTCATCTCACACACAGCAGATGCTGAGAGCTACCGCCCTGCAAAACAAACCTTCTCCTGCTGCTGCTGCTGCTGCGTCCAACCTGTGCCCTCCAGAACTTGGCGATTTTTCAGCACTTCTGGGACTGGCGGACTCGACCCATTAGGCCCCTTTTCCCCCCTCTCTCCGGAGGGTGGTTTTGCTCCCTTCCAAGGCCCCGGGGGACGGCTGGGCTGTCAGCGCTGCTTCCCGACCCACTGTACTGGAACCCCCAACCTCCCTCCTGTGCCACCGGGACCGCCGACACCCGGCCCTCGCCAGCCCCTCCGCAGGGAAAGGTGCCTCCATGGCTACGAGGGAAAGGGAGAAAACAGACAGGAGCTAAGATTTGATTAGTTCTGCCCCTCCACTAAACTTTTCTCTTTTTCCTTTCTGTCTCGCTTTTTTGTCTCGTCTCTCTCCTTTTTCTCTCTCCTTTTTTATTTTTCCTCTTCTTTTTTTTCTTTTTTCTCTCTTTTTTTCTGCTTTTTTTTCCCTTTCCTTCTTCTCTCTCTTTCCTTTCTTTTTTCTTTGTTTCTTTTCTTGGTTGGCTCTTTCAGGCTCTTTCATTTTGTTTGCTTCCTCTGTTTTCAAATCTTGCCAAACACCTCAGCCACTGCTGTATCGACACCCGGTTATCTAATTTTTCAATAAAATCAAACCAGCACCCGGTTTTCTGTTTATATCTGAGCTTCTTCCTCATTCTCACCCAAAGGGGATGGCAGGAAGAACCCTGTATTGAGGGAGCCCTAGGTGGTGGATGCTCCCCCAGCACCACTGCTGGGCTCTGAGACCCCCCATGCTCCGGGATCCACAAGCCTCAGAGCCACCTCTTTATCTTCCCACTCTTAAAAGAAGTGATTTAAATCCAAATAAAAAAATCATACTGCAAACCCCAAGCCATGATTTTGCTCCGATCAGCCACATCGATGCTAAATCAAAGCGCTGCTTTAATTACAGCACACAAAGAGGCGCAGGAGGAGCCTTTAACGTGCGAGGTGTTTCCGATAGGTTATTGCACTGCCAGGAGCAAACCCCCTTCCCTCAGACCAGCCCGTCTGCCCCCAAAGATGTCTGTGACAGCGGGTGATCACCGACATAAGACCCTTCAGCCCACCTTTGCTGCACCCACCTCTCCCATAACAGTATTCCTTTGAAACACTTAAATTAAGATTAAATGTGATTAAAATGAGACTTTTACCTCCCAACTGTAATTCTTTTTCTTAACACCCCCCCACCCCAAACCCCCCCAATGCCACACTACACAAACCCCTTTAATTCGGGTGCCGCACACATCGCGACGTTATAAAAATAAACACTTAGAAAAAGGGGGAAAAAAGAATCGATGCCATTAAACGTGACGCCTTATCTCAGGGGTAGCCAAGCTTTTAGGATCTGGGGACTATCTGCCATGGTTTCAAGGGCTGCATGCACACGCTGTCCTGAACGCAGCCCCACGGGACCCCGTGGCCAAGCCAACTTTGCAAACCGAGCCAGCCAGGCACTGCAAAGAAAATACGACGGGGCCGTGCGGAGGCAAAAGATTCCTACAGTGAAAATATAAATAAACGTGTCGAGAACCACTTCACGAAACCTATAAAGGGCAGATAAGCAGAAAGGAAACCTTTCAGAATTCAAGCCGCGATCCCACAAGCAGCCCTTGAAGAGGCTGCGAGCCATCGCGGACGCGGGAGGGCACCTCGTGGCTCAGCCCCTCAGCACCAGCCCTTCCCCGAAGCCATCAGCACGGCGCCGTTAGCGGCGTGAAAGGACGTCGATGTTTATCTCGTTTTTGCCGTGCGAACGTCAGAGTTTATTTTATTTCGGTAGCGAGAGACTCGAGGAGACGGTTTCGCAGCGGAGTCGATACCTGCGCTCATGTCAGATCTGCTCCACAGAGGGGCTGGCGGCCGAGGTAAACGGGGGCAAAACAAAGGGGCATCCTTGCGTCAGCAACAGGGGTTACTGGGGTCACGAGGTGAGGTTTGGGGCAGGTGTCGGTACTTGGCACTTGGGAGCTATGGGGTTGCCACTACAAAAGGGCAGAGACAGTTGCAGACAACCACATCCCGGCTGGATTTGGGGATCTTCAGCTCCGTTTTGGCCCTTCCAGCTGCAGGAGCAGCTTCAACAACCCACCTGTGACCGCAGGGGTAAAGGACCAGCAGGAGTCCAC
>JAOXOE010000632.1:27146793-27149293 GCA_028565055.1 Phoeniculus purpureus | reverse complement strand
GAATCCATCAAGTCCTGAGATATCTGTTCCGTGTGAAAAAGCATGTTACTGCATAATCGAGCTTGTTACCCGAAGTATTTAATATTCATCATGTTTTAGTAAGTAGCACATTCTCATTAAAGGCAGCGTGGTGCCTGCACCGCTGGCTCCTACGAGCCTTCGCTTAGCAAGAACAATGCCAGGCGATAGCATCACAGTGCCTGGGTCTTTATCCTGGTAATGAGCATTGCTTGTGCTCTGGCAGCAAGGCTGCTCCTCAGTGCTGCAGAGCACAAAATGACAGGATGATTCCACTGGGTTTCCATTACAGAAGCACATAAACACACAGACATCCGCAGGTGGGCACTCACTTTGAGCCAGGTAACTCCAGAGTCATCTACAAGACTGGAGGTGCTGGGGCAACGCATGAGTTTCGTAGAATCATTGAACGATTTAGGCTGGAAAAGACGTTTAAGCTCACTGAGTTCAACCATGAACCCACCTGTCCCAACTCACTGCTAAACCCTGTCCCTGAGCTCCAGATCTCCACAACTGTGAAACACGGCCAGGGATGCCGATTCCACCCCATCCCTGGGCAGCCTCTTCCGATGCCTGACAACTCTCGCGGCACAACAGCAGAGGAAGCTGCTTTTATAGAGCAACACTGTCAGCATCTCACTAAAATATTTATGAGTTTATTTATGGTAAAGTCTCAATAACAACTGACATGGAGATCAGACACAATGAACTATGAGACATAAATCTTCCCCTGTCCCAGCACCCTTCATTCCTTTGCAATTTCTTAGGGCAGCCAGACTGCAGCAGCACGGTCGAACCATGATAACTCATCAGCTACGGCCTCACTCTCCAGATGTCTCCAAAATCTCATAGAATCATCCTGGCTGGGAAGGACCTCCAGGATCATCACGTCCAGCCCTCATTCCAACAGCTCCCTAACTCCTAGACCACGGCCTCAAGTGCTCTGGTGACGTGGTTTTTAAACACTTCCAGAGATGGGGACTCCACCACCTCCCTGGGTAGCCTGTTCTCCTCCCAGAACCTAGCACTGGACCCAGAGGACAAATCCTCCATGGGTGATGGCCACATCAGCAGGACCACTACAGGCCAAATACTCCTCAAATCTGCTTATGAGGGCAAATCAGAATAAGGTTTGCAGGACACAGATCTTGTTCCCAAAGGAGATAGAATCACAGAATCATTCAGGTTGAGAAAGACCCTTGGGATCACCAAGTCCAACCACCAACCCTACTCTGCAAGGTCACTCCTAAACCAGATCCCCCAACATGACATCTAAGTGACTTTTCAACTCATCCAGGGATGAGGACTCAACCACCACCGCGGGCAGCTCATTCCAGTGCCTGCCCGTTCCATTCCAGCCCACAGCAGATCCACAGCTGCACACAGGACAGAAGTGGAGGACTGCCTCAACTTCTAAATCCACAACCTTAGGTGTTTGGGTCAGTGATGATGACCCAGACAGCTAAAACATCCCACAAACTTTTCAGCAGTAAAAAGAATTAAGAAGGTTCCCTTCCAACCCAGAGTGATTCTGATTCTGTAACTTCTCCAGTGAAGTGATCCTGCTGTGGCAGGGGGATTGGACTAGATGATCTTTGGGGTTCCTTCCAATTCCTAATGATTCTATGACTCTATTTGATGATTCTATGGTTTCTACCAGTGAAACCAGAGGATTTTGCATCCAGTGTTGACTGTATAAAATCATTAAATTTAATTTATACCAATCAGCCCGAGGTGAAGGTGCATGAAATTAAGTCGACGCAGTGCACTCTGTGTTTTATTATGCAATGTTCTTTAAAAGCTGGATTAATCTCTCTGTGTCGCTGACAGAGTGAGCCAACTCCCTAAATTAAGACTGCAAAAAGTGTCTTCATTTCTGTTCATTTGCATGTCGAATGCCCTCAACCATCCTCATTCCATGAAATATTCCATCAGTTGGTCCTGATCAGACAGAAAACAGGAAACCTAACTGTCCTACGTCAGCCCCAATGATGCTCCAGTACTTTGTACTAAATCCAGTCTCAAGATACTAACTGATGGTTCACTACAAAAGGATAAAGGTGGCCATCAAGATGGCCAGGAGCCAGCAAAGTGACCTTGTGCCCAAGGAGGCCAGTGGCATCTTGGGGTGGATTAAAAGGGGGGCAGTTAGTAGATGGCCAGAGGTTCTCTTCCCATTTACTCTGTCCTGGGGAGACCACATCTGGAATCTTGTGTCCAGCTGTGGGCCCCTCAGTTCCAGAAGGACACAGAGCTGCTGGAGAGAACACCTGCTGGAGAGTCAGAGAGATGGTGAAGGGAGGGGAGCATCTCCTAGCAGAGGAAAGGTTGAGGGAGCTGGGGGTCTTGAGCTGGGAACAAGGGAGCCTGAGGGGTGACCCCATGGATGTTGATCATTATGTGAAGGGCGGGTGTCAGGAGGATGGAGCCAGGCTCTGCTCAGGGGCACCCAATGACAGGACAAGGGGCAGCGGGTGTGAGC
>JAOXOE010000632.1:27104771-27121915 GCA_028565055.1 Phoeniculus purpureus | reverse complement strand
TCCTGGTGGACAGCAGGATGACCATGAGCCAGCAGTGGGCCCTTGTGGCCAAGAAGGCCAACAGCATCCTGGGGTGGTTAGCAGATTGAGAGAGGTTCAACTCCCCCTCTACTCTGCCCTAGTGAGACCACATCTGGAATGTTGTGTCCAGTTCTAGGCCACTCAGTTCAAGAAGGACACGGAACTGCTAGAAAGAGTCTAGCGCAGAGCCACAAGGTTGATAAAGGGAGTAGAGCACCTCCCTGATGAGGAAAGCCTGAGGGAGCTGAGTCTGTTGAGCTTGGAAAAAACCAAGACAGAGGGGTGACCTCATTAATGTTTATAAATATATATATATATTAAAAAATGGGTATAAATATGTGTATTTTATGTATGTATAAATGGGTGGGTGTCAGGAGGATAGCGCCAGGCTTTTCTCAGTGGCATCTAGTGATAGGACAAGGGGCAATGGGTGTGAACTGGAACATGGAAGGTTCCGCATGAATATGAGAAGGAACTTCTTCCCAGCGAGGGTGGTGGGGCACTGGAACGGGCTGCCCAGGGGGGTTGTGGAATCTCCTTCTCTAGAGACATTTAAAACCCACCTGGGTATGTTCCTGTGCGACTTGGTCTAGATGTTCCTGCTGTAGTGGGGGGGATTGGACCAGATGATCTTTCAAGGTCAATATTGAATAATATTCCTGAATCCAGAAACGACTAAAGTCTTCTTTAGGTGTCTTATGCAAGACTGTTTTGTGAAGATTACCCTTTGAATTTGATGTCCAACTGAGAAGCTGTGTCTTCTCTTCAATAAAAAAAACACTGTCAGAGAGACACACATTCTGGATTATTTTGTGCTTGATCTCTATGAAGTTACATGAAGTTTTATTAAATTAATTATTACTGGAATTAACTTCAAAGTTTCTGGGGAAATTTTGTTCCTTGGAACAATACAAAGATTTAATATTGACCTTGGTTCACATTGAACTTGGTTGATCGGTGAAGCTGTGTCTGTAGGCTATTAGGTGCTAGTTCACAGGTCATGGTGAGAATAAAGATGCATTAAACAATTACAATTGATACTCTTAATGTACAAAACCACCATCAATTTGATTTCAAACAGAAACGAATGTGATACTTGATTAAATACAAAGGGAAATAAAGCAGCAGTGTGTGTTGTGAAGGACAAGAATCACATAAATTGTTTTAATTGCTTAATTAACAAATGTTTATGTCTAATGGGTCAGATGGAATAGGAAAGCACAGCAGATGGCCAATACTGCTTTATGTAGTCTCATCATTAAATCTTCCTTGTTTTTTATAGTTCAGAAGACTTTAAAACGTAGAAGAGTGAAACATTTTGGATATGAGTTTTGCTATGATAACAACAATGTTGATAAAGACAAACCTTTACCTGGAGGTGAGAACTTCTCTTTTAAATCTTACTTTGCGTTAATGTTTGAACCATTATGTGAAGCCTTTAAGCCTCACTGTGATACAGATGTGAGATTCTAATGAAAGGAGAGGTCAGATTCTAAGGTCAGAGAGTCTTAAGGGCAACAATGTTGGTGAAGGATCTGCAGAGCAGATTTTGTGAGGAGCAGCTGAGGAAGCTGTGGCTGTTTAGTCTGAAGAAGAGGAAGGTGAGGGAAGATCTTACCACCATCTACAACTACCTGAAAGGAGACTGTAGAGACATGGGTGTTGGTCTCTTCTCACAAGTGATGTGTGATAGGACAAGAGGAAATGGCCTCAAGTCGTGCTGGGAAAAGTTTAGGTTAGACATTAGGAAAAACTTCTTAATGTAAAAGGTCATCAGGCTTTGAAACAGGCTGCCCAGGACGGTGGTTGAATCGCCATCTCTGGATGTGTTTTACAGTTGTGTAGATCTGGAGCTTAGGGCCATGGTTTAGTGCTGGTCTTGGTTCACTTGGATTAATGGTAGGAGTTGATGATCTTCAAAGTCTTTTCCAACTTTATAGATACAGAGACTAAGTATCTAAGCACATACTTAGATATTTAAGACATACTGAACTGTGCTTCTGATTAAGATCCTTTCCAAATGACTAAGAGTGTTAAAGCTTACTGCCAGGGATTGCTGCTATTTGAGATCCAGTCAAATAAGGGTTTTGGGGTTGTAATCATCACTCTTCTGTACCTTCTGTTTCATAAAACTATTCTGTGTTTCAAAAAACATTAATTTGTTTAGGGGTTGTGACATACAGTGCTTTGTATATTTTACCTTGACTAGCTTGAAGCTTGCAGGATGCACACTAACATAAAATTTCCTTTGGACTGAAAGCAATTCTGAAGATACTTGAATAACTCTTATTTGGACTGGAGAGCTGTGAGTGAGAGCAATGCTGTGAGTCATCTTATGGTCTTAGATTTAAAAACAGGGAGTGTTAGGAATTTAAAATGTGAAGATATTGAAGGTGATGCTTTTGTACTGAGGTGGTTATAGCTTCCAACAGATTAATTGTGGCTACATTGTGGTGTTAGCAGTGATGCTGTGTAATGATAAAAGCATTGATGTTTGATCTGTTATCTAGCCTCACAGCTGGACTGCGTTTTATGTGTGAGGAGAGTATAACCACTTCACTGGAGGGGAACAAATAAAGCAATAAAATGATTAGATGCACAGATGGCTATTAGTAACAAGTTTGTGAGTGTTTCCTCGAACAGTATTCTAGTCCTCAGGTAAACTAGCAAACCCAAGATTCAGTAAAGAACAATAACTTTAATTCCTGTTTAAAGAACAATTTAACTTCAGCATATTTTCTTCCAGCATGTTATTTCATTCCACTTCAACGTGAGGAGAATCTTCTTTGCTGTGAGGGTGACAGAGCACTGGAACAGCCAACCAAAAGAGGTTGTAGAGTCTCCTTCTTGGAGACTTTCAAAACCTGCCTGGACATGTTCCTGTGTCGCCTACTCTAAGCGAACCAGCTCTGGCAGAGGAGTTGTACTAGATGATCTCTAGAGGTCCCTTCCAAACCCTAAGATTCTATGATCCTGTAATTCAGTAGGAGATTTTTAGGGGTAATTTTTTTTTATAGAGCTCTCTGAACAACTTCTGACTGTCCACATAATAATTGTGCTTCTTGACTGCAACCTTTTTACTGTAGTTAGTGGAAACTTTGCCTCTGATCTTATACACCTTTATTTTTGTGTAGAGATAGTGCAGTTTGCATTTGTAAGGGATGATCTGCTTCTGAATGCCTTAGAAGAATGGCCTTCGTAATAACAAGGTGTTACAACTATGTTGGACTTGCAGATCAGGCCCTCAACTCTGCTCTGTGTGTTACAGCAAATACAGAGTGATTGTTAGCAAAGATGGATTTAACATACCTACAAAGCTGTTTCTGTGGATTTTGTCTAGTTATGATATTAATTGTAAAAATAATGGATAGAAATATTAAAGACAGTTTTGTTTCTATAACTAGGACTTCCTGAAATCTGTGACCTTTTCTTGGAGAAGTGCTTGAAGCAGGGATACATCAAACATAAACCTGATCAACTGACTGTAAATCAGTATGAACCTGGACAAGGTAAGTTTTTGTCCTTCAAAAATTTTGAGCTCTTTATCATTTGTTGTGGTTTAAACCTGGCAGGCAGCTAAGCACCACACAGCTGCTCACTTGCTCCCCCACGCTGACATTAGAGAATCAGAAATGTGGAAGTCAGCAAACCTATGGGTTAAGATAAAGACTGCTTAATAAGTTTAAAAAAGGAAGAGGGAAATGGAAACAAATACATAAAAATAATGCAAAAAATCACCAAGCGAACAGTTGCTCCCTACCAACCAGCCAATGTCTACCCAGTCCCTGGGCAATGGCATCTCTGGTAAACAGCACTCCTAGTTTTGTTGCTGAGCAAGGAGTCATGTGGTATGGAGCATCCTTGGGTCGGCTGGCCCAGCTGTGACCTCACTCAGCTGCTTCTGCACCCCCAGCTCACTTGCTGTCGGGGAACTATGAGAACCACAAAGGACCCTCCCTCTGTGTAAGTGCTGCTCAGTGATAACTGAAATGTCCCTGTACTGTCAACATTGTTTTTATCACAAATACAAAATGTGCTCTTTGCAGCAGCGACAGTGTTTAGAGTCTTCAAAAGGTGAGTCGGGCCTTTGGGAGTGAGTCTAGGTATTACAGAATCACAGAAATTAGGGATTGGAAGTGACCTCAAAAGATCATCTAGTCCAATCCCCCTGCCAGAGCAGGATCACCTAGATCCAGTCACATTGTTTCTAGGTCTCCTAGGTTTTTATCCTGATTTTGCAAACTTGTGCTTAGCTCTGGGCATGTAAATCTGACAGTTGTCCTGAATTCTTTTGGAAGGCAGCTCCCTCAGTTAGGATGATTTGTTCAGCTGTACATTCCAGTTTTCTGTATGGCATCCTGGGATGGATCAGAAGCGGGGTGGTTAGCAAATTGAGAGAGGTTCTCCTTCCCCTCTACTCTGCCCTGGTAAGACCACATCTGGAATATTGTGACCAGTTCTGGTCCACTTGGTTCCAGAAGGACACAGAACTGCTGGAGAGAGTCCAGCACAGAGCCACAAAGCTGATAAAGGGAGTAGAACCCCTCCCTGATGAGGAAAGGCTGAGGGAGCTGGGTCTCTTGAGCTTGTAGAAACAGAGACTGAGGGGTGACCTCATTAATGTGTATAAATACGTGAAGGGTGGGTGTCAGGAGGATGGAGCCAGGCTCTGCTTAGTGTCATCTAATGCTAGGACAAGGGGCAATGAGTGTAAGCTGGAACATGGGAGGTTCTATATGAGTATGAGAAGGAACTTCTTCACAGTGAGGGTGATGGGGTACTGGAAGGGGCTGTCCAACGCGGTTGTGGAGTCTCCTCTGGAGATATTTAAAACCCACCAGGATATGTTCCTATGCCAGTTGGTCTAGGTCATCCTGCTGTGTCAGGGGGATTGGACTAAATGATCTTTTGTGGTCCCTTCCAATCCCTAATGTTCTGTGATTCTGTGATCCATGGAAGTGGAACTTGCTAACAGGTAGCACTCTGTTCTTGCTATATTGATGTTTATGTTGTCACTTGATTTTTTTTTTTTTTTTACACAGGAATTCCTCCTCATATTGATACGCATTCTGCTTTTGAGGATGAAATAATCTCTCTCAGTTTAGGAGCTGAGGTAAACGTAATGTTTTTGTGTCTTTTGATTATAGTTTCCTGAGAAGTTTCGTTTTTGTGTTAATACAAGTTAATTTGATTTTCTACGGTTTCTGTTCACACTCAGATGAGTTTAATATCAAGCATGTAAGGTAATGTGATATGCTAATTACATAAGTGTGGTGAGATGTTATCACTGGAAGATTTGTCAGTAATGTCAGTGATACCTTGCATTTAAATCTTAGCATCCAGATCTCCACTGACCTTCTTTTGGTTTGTATTCATCCCAGAAAGACTGTCACTCCTGTTTATGTTCCTACTGCAGTTTTCCCCTGTCTGCTCTGCATAAGTCTCCCTTTACTAATATATTCAGTACATTTACTGTAGGTAAATACAGATTCATTGTATGTGTAAGGTCCAGTCAAACTCTGAACCCTGCTGAGCTAGTTGTGGTGCAAGCAGAAGTGAACTCTGGAGTTAGCAGCTTCCAAGGTAGGCAGGTGACGTGCATAAAGTGTGAGAAGGGAAATGGAAGAGCAGTAAACCATCATGAAGTCATGCAGCGTATCAAGAGTAGGGCTGAAGACAGACCAATCTAGTCTCAGTGTTCTAATATTAGTTATCTTACTTTTCACACTAAAAGGTTGGAAAGGACCTTTAAGATCATAAAGTTCAACCTTCAACCTCTGTGACCACTAGACCATGTTCCAAAGTGCCACATCTACCTGCCTTTTGAACATCTCCAGGGATGGTGTCTCCATCATTTCCCTGGACAGCCTGTTCCAATGTTTAACTACTCTTTCACTAATGAAATTTTTCCTGATTTGCAATCTGAACATCCCTGGTACAATTTATGACCATTTCCTCTTGTCCTGTCATCAGTTATTTGGGACACGAGGCCAGCACCAGCCTCCCTACAATCTCCTTTCAGGTTGTACTTTTACTGTTTGGATTCATCTGTGCCCATCCATGTTTTACAGATTTAGTGTTAACCTTCTCTAGCTGCATCAAGTCTTCCTGCTTGGCCTTCTGTGTTGTATTAGAGCAGCTCTGGTGGATACCTGGTGTCCAGCCAGGGTCAACCTACCCAACCTTCCCATCTTCCTGTGCATTTCTTGAGTGTGTTCTGCACATCTGTACCTGCTCCCATTGGTGTTGGGGGCTTTTTGTGACAGGGTGTCATATGTATTGCTGTATGTGTTAGTGCACCTGGATAACTAGAAGCTTAACCAGACTATGAGCAGGTTGGTGGTAAAGGTTTGACTTTTGAGTCTTCCCATTGAGAAGCTACCAATGCTCAAAGAGAAAAGTCTAATCTTGGGTTTTCTTTCTGGCAGCAGTGTGCAGGTGATACGGGGGGTGTGTGTGTGCTTAGAGTTGTGCCTCTGTTGCTGATAGTGTTCTGTTACCAAACAACTACTTTGATTATTGTTCTCAGCCTTACTCTTTAGGCAGAGAGAGGAACATGACTGGATATTCTGTCGGGGCTTTGGTATCAGCTTCCTCTTTACTGCAAGTTGTGCAGTGGGTGTGGAGCTCCTGGAACTAGGACTGTGTCTAGGTAAGGATAGCATTTTCATTAACATGTAGCAGTGGCTCATCTGTGTCTTGGTTGCTTGAAAATGGGATGTCAGTGCTGCCAGAGATGTATTTGTCCACCATTCACAAAAGCATTGATACATGAGGAGGAACATCTGAGATCAGTGTGAGGCTGGTATGCACGGTGGCAGTAGAGTTGTTGCTACTGTTTTGGAATCTCTCCGTCTAGGACTTGCTTCCTCATGTAACTTCTGCACTGAGCCCTGTCTCATATTTTCCTCTGATCAACTGCAAAGTTGTAAGTCTTGATAAGGCTCTGGGCAACCTGATCTAGCTGAGGAAGTCCCTGCTTACTGCAGGGGGTTGGACTAGATGATCTTTCGAGGTCCCTTCCAATCCCTAATGTTCTGTGATTCTGTGAAGTACAACAGAAAACTGCTGAGGTCTGCACTGTTGTGTCTTCTGAAGGGTTAGAGGGTTCCTTGGTGGTTCCTCAGCCAAGGACAGCAGAAATCCATGTTTAATACTTAGCCAACAAGCCTCATACAGTAGCATAACGCCTCTAGTTATTTTTAGTCAATAACAAAAGGGAAAAAAATATACCCAAGTGTGTCTGACAAGGAGGGACTGGAAGTATTGGAGGATTTTGAAACATTAAGACAGAAAGCTTCTTATTTCATTCAATTTGAGAGGTGAAGAGGGAACTGTGCCACAGTTTGGAGGCAAGAATAAAAATTCCATGAAATAGTCTCATGAGACAGCTGATAGCACTCATCCATAGTTGGTGACATTCTGACTCTTTCATGAAAAAGGCAATTTTGCTTCCCAGAAAAATATTCTGGCACTGGGGATTCAGGAGGACAAGGCTCTCACAGCGATTCCTGACTTTCTAACCCATATTAATATCTACAGTTATCAAATCCACAACTTCAAACTGTGACTTTGGTACAAAGCAGATCCTCAAAATAAAAAGAAACCCACACAAAAATAACCACAACCCCAGCTGTCTCTGTTGTCAGGTATTTACAGCTGAAGAAATCCCATTGTTTAGCCAGCTCTTCTCCAGCAAAACCTCCTATTTGAATGTGGCTTCGCAGGGAAGTCTTACTGGGAATGGAGTTGTATTATCATAGAATCACAGAACATTAGGGATGGGAAGGGACCCCAAAAGATCATCAAGTCCAATCCCCCTGCCACAGCAGGATCCCCTAGATCCAGTCGCACAGGAACATATCCAACAGATTTCTATCTGTTGGATAGAAATGGAAAGAATGAGAGCAAATAGGGGCTGAACTTGTCTACAGAGATAGGAATAGGACTGACAAACACAAAGTGGGGACTCAATTCATTTTGCACTGTAGCCCTTCACACTTCTGAGGAAATTAATTCTGGGAACTACAGGATGAGAAGGCACTGGCTGGTTTCCAGCACCTCCTCACAGTCATCTGCTTGAAAATCAGCTTCAAGATTGCATGTTTATTTTGGATGAGTTACCCGTTTTCTAGTGTTTTGAGCAGCAAAAAGGCAGCGAGCTAAAATATTTACATTAAAGACTCAGACACCAGTAGGGGAACCGCTAATTGTTTGCAGGCAAAATCATTTTCCTGAAAGGAATAAAGAGCAATAAAGGAAATGGTGGAAGCTTTGGAAATGGCTCAATCTTTTGATGAGCTGAAGAAATGGCTACACCTCTGAAACAAACTGCTACCATCCCACTGCCAAGGACTCACTCTGGATCAGCTATTACTGAAGTTATTTGACTTTATTACCGAGAGTGAGCACACGGTTCAGGTCACTTGCACTAAGGGACTGGTCTGGTGGAATACACACCAGTGGATTTAACTGGAGTAAGGGAAACAGGGAGTGGGGCTGATGATCCTGCTCTGGCAGAGTGGTTAGACTAGATGATCTTTTGAGGTCCCTTCCAACATCTAACATTCTGTGAACAGACTGCCCAGTAGGAGTGTGGAGTCTCCTCCTCTGGAGACACTTAAGACCTGCCAGGAAATGTTCCTGTGGGACTGGACCTAGGGGATCCTGCTGTGGCAGGGGGATTGGACTGGATGATCTTTCGAGTCCAATCCCTAATGTTCTGTAATTCTGTGTGATCCTACAGCCAAAATACCCACACAGAGCCCACAGAATCCATGGTTTTAGTCCATAGGAACCACCTCTACTGCACACAACTCAACAGCTGCTCATGCAAAGGTTGGCTCACTCGAGCAGTGACCCTGGCGCAAGGCAGACCGAACGTTTTGACCAAAACAAACCCCCATTCCTACCTTCACTCAAACACTTTAGCACACGAACGGTTAACGACGGCACCTTCTTTATACCATTAGAGTACTTACTGGTGTTGAATTAAGCTGTTCAAATTGCAGGACTCAGCCTGACATTTCCTCCTGGCTCACAGACCATCGAGCCGCCACTGCTTGTGTACGAGCAGCTGCATTAGCGGCGAGCGCCGTGTTCGGCGTTACACTGTGGTTCAAGAAGCTGTAATGTGCAGGGTAACATTCTGCCTGCCTGGCGCCACGAAGATTTCTATTTGCATGGTAATGAGACATTTGATTTGACAAGGTGTTGAAGGAGAAGATGTGATGTTTTTAACAGTTGGGTTTACACTTGAAAAACAGGGAACCTGGGAGAAAAACAACACATTTCAACACCAAACTTCACGCAAGTGGAGCCCAGAGCAAGAAAAGGGACTGAATCCTACTGAAAAAACCCCCAGTAGCCTTTGAATTATTAAATTATAGAGTACAAAGGAGAACTACTGTGTTGTTTTACATTGGATCTGTCTCCTGTGAGGTGAGGAAGGCTCCAAAGTCAGACAGATGGACCGGCAGCAGCACAGAGACAGACACTTAACCCCTAACCAAAACCAACCTGGACTGTTCCCTGCTCTAACCAAAAGTTAACATTAAATCATCAAGGTAACCTGAAGTTTGCAATCTTCTCCTTTTATCGTCCTACAAAACCTCTGCTGTTAATGTGGGAAAACCAGTACTAACGTGGGATCACCAGTACTGCTGAAATGGTGAGTGGTGGCTGAGTCCCCATCCCTAGATGAGTTTAAAAGATGATTAGATGTGGTGTTTGGGGTGAACTTGTAGAGTAGGGTTGATGGCTGGACTTGGTGATCCCAAGGGTCTTTTCCAACCTGAATGATTCTGTGACCTCAGACCTGTGGCTTGAACAAGGAGAGACGTTTGACTAGACGACAAGCAGAGATCTGATCTCCTCTGCAAGGAAGCACTGGGAAATTTAACCGAGGCCAGAGCAGCTGAGGTGTTGGGATGGGTTAGAGAAATTAAAAGTCACCTGGCCTCTCCAACGCAATGGATCAGAGCAGATCCTTGACTTCATGGAAAGCAATCTAAAGTATTTTCCCAGATTCCAATTCAAAACATCTAGCAATTCTTAGGTAACGAGCTAACCCACCAGTGTTTAACTGGCATCCCCCAAATTAAGAGGGTCACAGAATCACAGAACCATCAAGGTCAGAAAAGACTTTCAAGATCATCAAGTCCAACTGTCTACCCTACAATCTCCAACCACTAACCCATCTCCTGAATCACCCTGGCTGCCCAACCACCCACTAACTCATCTCCCCAAACTGCCTGTTTGTTGAACCCCTCCAGGCACAGTGCCTCCACCCCTCCCCTGAGCAGCCTGTTCCAAGGCCTCCCCACACTTTCTGGGAAGAAGTTTTTCCTAAGATCCAATCTGAACCTCCCCTGGCACAACCTGATCCCATTTTCTCTGGTCCTACCACTAGTCAGTTGCTTCTCAGGTTTTCAGACTCAACCAGGCTGGTACTCAGCTACCACCCTTACATCAGGGCCCTTAGATCAGGCACAAGGAAAACCAAAGTCCTTGTTAGTGGAAACCAGAAGGTCCCTGTTTCAATCCACACTCCACAGCGGTTGAGTTGCATGTCAATAACCTGCATTAACAGAGACGCTGCCCATTTCATCTCCCATCAAGCCTACAGCAATTCTCTAACCCTTCACACAGGTATTGTTGCCTGGTGTTTATCTTCTAACTGCTGGCAGACCCCTAAAGAGAAACTTGATCAAACAGAAGCTTAGATAACAAACTAAAACAACATTTAGCTCAAGGAGAACATGAAATAACCAGCACTGGTGCCTCCAGGGCTGCGGTGTGAGGGCGACTGGCCAGCCCAGCACGGTGCCGGCACGACATGTGCAGTGAGAAAACTTCAGTTAGGTTCTGCAAACAGAAATATGCTGCCGTTTCATTATTTTCTTTAAAGACAGCTAAGCTCAACCTGAATTATTCAAAGTGCAATTCAGAAAGAGGTTACTAACAGAGGTGACTCCTCTACGACCCCCACTTCTTACAACCTGCAGCTTAACTCACGCAACAGGAGCTACAAACAGTGCTGCAACCCTCATTCCAAGCCTCAATGTAAAGGAAGAACACAGCAGGCAGTGCTTCAGCTTTTCGAACACCCATGAGGTTGGAGGATCCCTGGAACAGCTGCTCAGAGACGGGGTGGAGGTCCCATCCCTGGAGCAATTCAAGGTCAGGCTGGATGGTGCTCTGGGCAGCCTGGTCTGGCAAGTGCTGGCCCTGCTTGCTGTAGGGAGGTTGGACTGGATGACCTTCGGAGGTCACTTCCAACCCTATGATTCTATGATCCCTACACAACCAGCAGGCTTTTTACCTTTTCTAAGGAAACGTCAGACTTTTCTACTGGGGCTAAACACAAGAGTTTTTCAGCTTTGCAGATCCAGCCCCCAAACCACTTTGGCTTAGGTGAAGGCTACAGACCCACTTCAAATCCAAAGAAACCAAGGAGAGGCAGTTCCACCCACAAAACCAAATGTACTTGGTGTTTTGCAGCTTGTGCTCTCTGCTGGAGAATTCACATGACTGCGTTCCACCTTTAAAATGGGTCTTTCAGAGAATTCACCTATGGTAGCAGCTGTGGTTTGGCTACATACTCGGTGTGTAAGCCACACCAAGCTCCTTGACCGAGGTTAAGTCATGTTAAACACTACATGAAATTCTCTTATAGAGATGTAAGAGGTCACCAAACCCTTTGAAGAGGATGAGAGTCTGCCCAGATACGTGCTCCCCACACTTGGTGGCCCTCCAGACTGATGGTGCTGCCAAACACTGAATCACAGAACCAGAGAACACTAGGGATTGGAAGGGACCTCGAAAGATCGTCCAGTCACAGCAGGATCACCTAGATCAAGTCACACAGTCCAGGCAGGTTCTGAGGGACAGGATGAACCAAACCTCATGACGGATCATTATGTCACACCCCACCCAAACACCGGAGGAACAGGACAAGCCAAACACCTCATGACAAATGATTTTGCTGTCCCCCACCCAAACACCTTTTCATCCTCCAGCAGCAATAGGTGTGTGGTTCCCTACAGCACAGGGCTTAGTTTGCACCTCCCATCACAGTCCTGCCTGCTCACACGCCTCATCTCCATGAAAGACACTATAAATTCTGCCAGTTACTGCCAAAGTCCATGAAGCTCTCTTATTAGGTCTCCTTTTGCCCTTTCTTCCATCAAAATCTTTTCCAGAGTGAATAAAGGTCCCAGCAGCCCATGGCGGGAGGAGAGGGGGAGGATGACTGGGTACCAAGGCCTGAGGAGGCAGCAGGATGAAGACGATGCAATTAGGGAAACTGAAGTAAAGAACCACCCCGCCAGAGCCCACATCCTCCTGTATCTCGAGCCCTGTTATTTTGATTCACGCATTTCTACTGGAGCAAACACCGACAGCCATTTCTGCAATAACAGGACAGAAAGTTAAACAAGAGTAAGCAAACTGCAGGAAATTCATCACCGGAGAACACAATATCCAACGAGCGTCTCCCAAGGAACGAAAGCAAGAGGTGAAGGCAACAATGAAAGAGCAGCGACGCGTCCGCTGTGTACAAGAGGGAAAGCAGAGCGGGGGCAAGACGCCAGACACATTACACATGACATAAGTAAATAAATCAAAGGAAGTGAGATTAAAACCTGAATTAACTGGAGGAGGGGGAGAGCTATAGCACCTGCATAGAGGTGTCCGCCCCACGGAGATTAATATCACACAGTCTATGAAAAGTCTGATTTGTGGGGGCTGAGCGGGGAAAGTCAGGAAAAGGATTCGCATGTCAAAATCAGAGAGATGAAGAAATAACCAGGGTCACTATTCCCTGGTTTCCACCCATCTGAGAACACATCACGGTTGCTCAGAGAGGCTCATGTGAGCCTGGATTTCTATTCCAAGGCAAGTGCATCTCAGTTTTATTTCCAACTGTGGACAAATAAGGCAAATTTAAACCTGAGAAGTTTGAAAACTGGGCATTCGGTCGCTGTGTTCAGCAAAGTGTTTAATTCTGTCGTGTTCCAGCTCCTGACTGGTTGGGGATTTACTTTCCAAACCTTTCTGTTGGTTTGGGTTTCTTACCAGAAAACCAGTTTAGTTTTAGTTTCACTGAGTAGCTTTATAGTCATAGAATCACAGAATGTTCTAGGCTGGAAGGGACCTCTACAGGTCATCTAGTCCAATCTCTCTACACAAGGGCAACTCTACCTAGGTCAGGTTGCTCAGAGCCTCAACAAGCCTGACCTAAAATGACTCCAGGGGTGGGGTCCATGGACCACCTCCTCAGGCAGCCCATTCAGGCCATCAACCACCCTCATAGTGAAGAGCTTGGTTCTAATACCCAGCTTCAATCTCTCCTTTCCCAGCTTGAACCCACTGCTCCTTGTCCTGTCCCCACAAACCCTCTTTAAAAAAACCTTCCCCTGCCTTCATGTAGCCCCCCCTCAGGCCATAGACTCACTAAACATTAGGGATCGGAAAGGACCTTGAAAGATCATTCGGTCCAATCCCCCTGCCACAGCTGGATCCCCTTGGTCTGTACACAGTAACTTGAAGCTTCAGATCTGCTGGTCTTCAGCCAGCTGAATAGCTTGAGAGGCATCGATACCACAAAGTCTCCAAATACAAATAGAGTTCACTTCAACTGCTACAGCCCAGTTCAAGTCCAGGTCGGTGCCACCTCTATCCATCAAACAGAGCTGAGTATGAAGAGGCAAATCATAGAATCAGTTTAGGTTGGAAAAGACCCTTAGGATCATCAAGTTCAACCATCATCCCTACTCTACAAGGGCACCCCGAAACCAGATTCCCCAACACTACATCTAAGCGACTTTTCAACACATCCAGAGATGGGGACTCAACCCTCACCCTGGGCAGCCCATCCCAGGGCCTGACCACTCTCTCCAGGAAGAATTTCTTCCTGATGTCCAGTCTAACCCTCCCCTGTTGGAGCTTGAAGCCCTTCCATGTGTTTCTGTCGCTAATGACCTGTGAGAAGAGCCCAGCACCAGCATCTCTGCAGGGTCCTTGCAGACAGTTGTAGAGAGCGGTGATGTCTCCTCTCAGCCTCCTCTTTCTCAAACTAACCAGCCCCAAGTCTCTCCATCTCTCCCCATCAGATTGATTCTCCAGGCCCTTCCCCAGCTTCGCTGCCAGTGCTGAAGGATAACCTAAATACCGACCTTCACAGAGCGCAGCCACAGCCATAAAATGCTACTCTAGAGTCGTAATTCTAGCTGTTTATGAACCACGTTTTCAAAAGTCAAATGTTCTATGGTGGGACCTTGCGCTGCCAAGCTCACGGCATCGTCAGGGCGGCTATTGCGTGGGTGGCTAAAACTGCTGACTTTTGGCAATTTCATATGAAACAAATTCCTTTCCACTGCAGTAATAGAAAAACAAAACCTACCCCAACAGTCAAGAGAATAATTGCATGAAAAAATACATAACAAATAATATATAACAAATGCCAACCCTCCTTTCCCTCAGGTTTTCCTACCTGTCGGCAAACTGCATTACAGGGGTCTTTCTTTTTTAAATAGAAAAGCCTCTTGAGGAAGAAATTAAATAAAACAAAAATACCCTTAACATTTTCTGAGGCATTTATTTGTTATGGGATTTTCATGTCAAAACATGGGCACAACACCCTCCTCCAAACCTGTGTCCCTACAACGGAGATGGTAGCCCAAGTTTCATCTTTAGATGCTCAAGGCCACAAAATCAATGGGTATCTTTGGAGTAAGAATTTGTTGACTGCACAGAGAACCAGGGAAGAGTCTAAATGCTGTTGACTTAGAAGTGCTAGAGAATTCAGTACTGAAGAACCATTCCAAAGTGAATAAAGTCCAGCAGGAGGAGGGAGGGGGGATTGTCCTCCTGCCCTCAGCACTGGTGAGGCTGCCTTGAGTACTGGGTTCACTGTTGGGCACCTCAGTACAAGGGAGAAATCGAGGGACTGGGGCGACTGCAGAGTTGGGCAACAAAGCTGGAGAAGGGCCTGGGGAATAAATCTGATGAAGAGAAATTGAGAGAGTTGGGGCTGTTTAGGTTGAGGAAGAGGAGGCTGAGGGAGGACCTCTTCGCTCTCTAAGCTCTCTGAAAGGACACTGTAGAGACACTGGTGCTGGGCTCTTCTCACAGGTCAGTAGTGACAGAGGCAGAGGGAAGGGCTTCAAGCTCCAACAGGGGAGGGTTAGACTGGCCATCAGGAAGAGATTCTTCCTGGAGAGAGTGGTCAGGCACTGGAATGGGCTGTCCAGGGTGGTGATTTAATCTCATCCCTGATGTGTTTAAAAGTTGCTTAGATGTGGTGTTGGAGGATTTGGTTTAGAGGTGACCTTGTAGAGTGGGGTTGATGGCTGGACTTGATGATTCCAAGAGTCTTTTCCAACCTGACTGATCCTGTGATGTCCCGCATGCAACTGCGTTCTCTTGACAGATGGCAGAGAAGCGTCTTCTCCACTCTCTCTCATTAAAATAATTATGGCAATGTATGTTAGGCTCTCTTCAAGGCTGGCACCTCCACGGCAGCATCATCATAGGAATAAGGTTAAATAATAATGGAAGCACATTGCTGGCATGAGAAAGGGCTTTGGAGAGGAAGCCTACCTGCTTCCAGAAATAACAGCAGGGAGAGATTTGTTACCTTGGAGTAAATGAAATGATTTCACTTATTTTAACAGGAGGTTAATTAGAGCCCTCTGCTAACTCAAGAATCACATCCCAAAACCAGGTCAAGCCACAGTTTAGGCTGATGAGCCTTGGCCTTATGTAAGTCCTTCAGACACGGGCTTGGTGCTTGTTTTTTCCCTTTGCTGCCAATTGCTCACTGTAAAACTGCAAATCAGATGCAGTCCAGTGTGAAACTTGTTCCACAGCTGTCAAATAATGGAGTCTGTGAAAGTATGGAGCAGAAAAAAATAACTTTAGGTTACAAGAAACCCTGTTAAAAAAACCCAAAACTCAACCTTTCATGTTCCAGGAGGGCCAGCACATCTGTATCTGCTGCTCCAGCAGGACAACAGCGGGAGGTTGGGTGGAACCACAGCCTTAGCTAGTTATCCCCTGCACTGCTAATTACTCCAATGGGTTAATTACCACCAGGTAACAGGACTGAGGCAGTGTCCCTGTGACATTAACGCCGCGTGATGTCACGGCTGAACAGAAATTACCTGGTGTCAGCAGTGTGCACGGCACCGCTTCTCACGGCTGTTCTCCCCAATATGATTCCCTTTCATTATTTATGAGGACTTGTCTCACTAACCCTCAGCAACCGTTCCAAATAATGATAGGAATCTGCCAGTGTAGGATTGTATTTCTCAAAACAATAACCACAGTTCCTGGAAATGTCAATATGTCAATTGAGGGTAACACATCTCTCAATAAACCAATATTTTGTAAAAACAAAACAAAACCTAAAAAAATAAATAAATATAAAAAGACCAAAAAAAAAAAAAAAGGCAGAGAAAACAGCAATTTGAGCTCCTTCTGTCGAAGGAGAAAAATTCATCCTTCCTACCAGGGGGTGGAGACAGAAAAGCAGGTTTTAATTTCCCCCCAATTACAAAGGGTGAAACAGTCGATATTTTAGCACTTAATATTCTTGAAATGCCGTGAGAAGGGAAATGAGGGCCCTGACACAACTCATGGAGCTTGTGCTCCAGCAGAAACCAAACTTGGTAGCACAAAATAAGGCAGAGAATAGGGCTAAGGATAAATCACAGCCCCTAACGGTCCCGTCCTGGACTTAGTGATTTACACATTCAGAGCCAATAAAATACACTTCTGCACCACCACTGAAATCAGCCCTAGAAAATCTGCAGTTTACCGTGAGCCAACGAGGACAAAGGTGATGATGAAACCCCTGGACATGTTTCACAGACATGTAGGTTTGGAGCTTGGGGACACAGATTAGCGATGGCTTTGGGACAGCTGGGGTCATGGCTGGACTCTATAAGCTTGAAGGTCTTCCCCAGCCTTACAGAATCCTAGAATGATTGAGGCTGGAAAAGCCCTCCGAGCTCATCCAGCCCAGCCCAGCACCTAAGAGCACCCCAGTGGCCAGACCAGGGCACTAAGGGCCACAGCCAGGCTGTCCTTCAACACTCCCAGGGATGGGGACTCCACCA
>JAOXOE010000632.1:27086792-27100262 GCA_028565055.1 Phoeniculus purpureus | reverse complement strand
GTGGCTGCCCCATCCCTGGCAGTGTTGAAGGGCAGGTTGGCTGGGGCCCTGAGTAACCTGCTCTAGTGAAGGTGTCCTTGCCTGTGCAGAGGGGTTGTAAGTGGACGATCTTTAAGGTCCCTTCCAACCCTGGCCACCCTGTGATTCTGCTTGTGGCTGCAGAGAGGAATAACCACAGTGCCCAGCACAGCTCCTGGAGAGCCAACACGTGCCAGCACCCCGCTCATCCAATGTTTTCATTGCAGTATAGTTCTCTCAACATTCTCCTTAATAGTTTAAAACTTCCTGTATTTGTTTGACTGGTTTCTGCATGTTTATTTTAAAGGAAACAATCCATTGTACGTTAAGAATATGGGAAAAGATATTAATAGTAAAGGTAATGCAGTTGTGCACATATAGCTCAGTGGGAAGAGTAGTGTTCCAACCTTCTGCAGCCAGTCCCAGATGAGAAAGCCATCTCTTAGATGAGAAATCCAGGCTTTACACTCAGGATTTTAAAGCAGAGTAACATGTAAAGACTGAGGGGGAAAAAAACCACCCCAACAGGATCCATGCAACCTAGGGTATCCTACTGTGGTGGGGGGACTGGACTAGATAATCATTCAAGGTCCCTTACAATCCCTAATGTTCTGTGAAAATACAACTCTAAAAGCCCAATCCTGCTAGTATCTCTATTCATTATCTACAGTTTCACTTTCTAAACAAAGAGTAGAACTGCTACTCTTTATTAAGAATTGGTCTCCCAACATCGCTCGTTACTTAAGGAAAAGATAACCCCTGAACAAGATCACACACACATTCTGTGTCATTACATTAGAACATCACACACAGCATCCTTAAAATATATGGAAACCTGTCAGACCAGGGACAGCTGAGTGTCCCACAGGTTTTAAATTAAGGCAGCAGTTAGATTTTTGAGGAAGAAAAAGGGTGTTTGCATCCATTGCTTAAATTCAGGCAACAATTCTTGAAACAAAACCACCGTCAGGGCAGCAAATCAGATTAAAATCTGCTGATTTCATCTGCTAGCTAGTAAAATAGCATTTTATATCATTGAGATGATTTTAAATGTAAGTCATACAATCACAGAATATTAAGGCTTGGAAGGGACCGTGAAAGATCATGTAGTCCAATCCCCCAGCCACAGCAGGAAACCCTAGATCAAGTCACACAATGAGCACCCAAGCTGGACAGAAGCTAATTCTTCCCCCTACACATCACACGATGCCTGCCTATACTGCATGTAGTTGTCTTCTTGGAGCATCCCAAGCAAATGTTGTTAGCCAGAATGAAGCTCCAGGTCCCTGCTTTTCTGTCCTTGCTGCAGGAGCAATAAACACCTCTGCAGCTGAAGGGGACTGTAACCCAAAGCAGGTTTAGAGGCATGAAAGTAGGGAATTAAACTGCCTGTGTTCAACCTTTAGAAGTGCAACCACTACAAACCAGCCCCATCCTCACTCACCCAAAGGTCCACTTCACACCAAGCAGAGGGACAGCTGTGCAGATGGCAGCACTCACTTCCTATGGTTTTTAAAAGTATTCAGCGAGAGCAAACACAAGATTCTTTACTAAACAGACAACAGAAGCGAGTTCCTGTTGTCCCATCGTATTGTGCTAGTACTCCTCTTTGGAGGGCAATCACAAGACTCCAAAACACCAAGCTATGAAAGTGCTTTTCCAAGCTGGGGTAGCCACTGGCTCTTTGGCTACGTCTTCATTCCATTGTTTCAGCAGACAGGAGTGATCCCAGTCTGTTAAATGGCCAGTTCTCAGTGTAGTCTCCGCACTGGGGCTACCTCAGACTACATTTTTCTTACAGGACATTCTAATTGTAATAAAATAGATTCTTCCTCCTCTGGAGGAGGCAGATGTATTATTACTATTTTTTCTACTTCACCTGTTGCCCACGTGCCCAGCTTTGATGAGATGGTCTCAATGAGCCCTGCCAATTCCTGCCCCAGAATCCTTTTTTACCTTCTGAGATAAACCTTTCCTATGTGTAACTGTCAGGCCTCTCTTATCAGTGATTATCAAAGAACCTAAAGCCCTGTCTGCAGAACCAGTCTTGCAGCCAGGCATTTATGGCCTGAATCTTCTCAGTGTCATCTAATGATAGGACAAGGGGCAATGTGTGTCAGCTGGAACACAGGAGGTTCCACATCAGTATGAGAAGGCACTTCTTCACTGGAACGGCATGCCCAGCAGGGTTGTGGAGACTTGTGGAGGTCACAAGAGCAAGGGTGTCTGAAAGTAAAACTTAAACCAGTTACCGACTAGTTATTAACAAGTCCCATGCAAAGGAAAAGTCCTCATGGGGTTCAGTGCAATTTCCAGATGTGTTTATCACTCCAAAATATAAGTTATTAGGCAAAGTGTTAAGATCACAGAATCTCAGAACATTAGAGATTGGAAGGGACCTCAAAAGATCATCCAGTCCCATCCCCCTGCCACAGCAGGATCCCCTAGATCTAGTCACACAGAAACACAGCCAGGTAGGTTTTAAACTTCTCCAGAGGAAACTCCATCACTTCCCTGGGCAGTCCCTTCCAGGGCTCAGTCATCCTCACTGGGAAGAAGGTCCTTCTCACACTGATGCGGAACCTCCTCTGTTCCAGCTCACAACCAGTGTCTCTTGTCCTATCACTGGGTGCCCCTGAGCAGAGCCTGACTCCATCCTCCTGACACCCATCCTCTTCCGTATTTATCAGCATTCATGAGGTCACTCCTCAGGCTCTTTTTTCCAAGCTCAAGAGCCCCAGCTCCCTCAGCCTTTCGTCCCTTCATGATCTCTGTGGCTCTGTGCTGGACTCTCTCTGGCACCCCTTCTGGGGCACTGCTCTCTCTCTCTCTATGGGCCCCTTCTGGAACTGAGGGGCCCAGAACCAGAAACAAGATTCTAGACGTGGTCTCACCAGGGCAGAGAGTTCTCTCTAATCACTACTGAAGGGTGTGCTGTGTATTCACAGGGGAGGTTATACTTGGAGGCACTCAGAATACAGAATATAACTGCCCAAAATACCACCTGGACACAGCCATGGAAGTGCACTGGTGTTACGGGGGGGTCAGCTCTGTGCGTAAACACATGGCAACCACTCCAAAGCAAAGAGAATAGAGAAAATCTGAATCTAATGAGACCTGTATCAGCTTCAGGAGAACTGAAAATGGGCTAAAAGCAAAGAAACCCCATAATCCAGCAGCAGAACAATTTCAGTATTAGGCAACACTTGCCATTTTTATCACCTAAATCCACAAAATTCTTGTGTTCTCTGCAGAGCTGAAGTCAGGACCAGCTAAATAAAAGATAATGCAACTAGGCATAACACAATAAAAGATATTACCTTCCCAATGCATTATTGCTGCCAATTATAAGAATCACTTCAACTTAATTTCAAAGGCACAATCACCCTCAACTGTAACAGTCTCTTTTTTAAATTTCAAACAGGATTACATTAAGGCAATAACTCACCTCCCAGCTATAATATCAGTCTCCCTTATTGCAAAAATACATTTCATAAATACTTCTCATCGACAAGTCAGGCTAATTCAGGTTAATTTCATTGTATTTTGGCGCACTCTCGCATTTGTGTGCAATTACCTTTATCATTTTATTGCCGTGCCAAGAAAGTAATCAGAACAATTATTTGGGAACGGGAGGTGCAGAAATTCCACCTCACACTTCGCTGGCATTTTTGATAAAACAGCAGCTTTATCTCGGGAAGTGGCAGGGACAACGGATAAATCATGCATCAGTCAAGTGTAGCTGACCCCCAAGTGCATTGCACAATATCAGGAGTGCTTCAAAAGAAACTTTCCTGTATAATCCATCATTCTTTGTAATAGCAAAGCAGCTCTACCTGCAGAGTAGGGGCTGGAGAATAATAACAAAATAAATCTGAGCAATACGAACAAAACCATTAATACTGCTCCTTAAGCTGAGGGAGAGTCAGGAATCACAATTGTGTTCCAGGAAAAAGAATTCCATGGAAATTTTGAGTAGAACAGCGTTAAACAAATGAAGCTACAAAATGTGTGTTAAGAATTCACTAAAATAAATACAAACACCTCTACAGGAATATAAACACCCACACAGGCAGGTGATAAAGGGGCACATACAGAGATATAAGAGTGTAATGTCTGAGCACGCATCTGAATTTTCCTGTTGTTGCCAGTCTTGGTTTGAGGAGACCATGGACAAGCGTTCCATCGTATGGACAGGGAGCAAAGCATCATGAAAGGACAAGGGGCACCAGGTGTAAGCTGTAACACAGGAGGTTCCACACCAATGTGAAAAGGAACATCTTCCCAGTGAGGGTGTGCCAGAGCCCTGGCAGGGGCTGCCCAGGGGGCTGTGGAGTCTCCTCGCCTGGAGATGTTTCAAACCTGCCTGGGGATGTTCCTGTGCAACTGGATCCAGGGGATCCTGCTGTGGTGTGGAGATTGGATTGGATGATCTTTTGAGGTCCCTTCCAATCCCTAATGTTCTGTGATCACACTCTGTACTTGTAGTTACTGATTTTAGATGTAGTGACTACAAGAAATCCAGGAAGAAACAGAATTTCAGCTGAAATTAACTCTCTCACACAACGCAAGCATTGTCATGCTGTTGTAAGAACACCCTAAAACCTTACGAACACAAAGCCATAACCAAGCACACACCTTACCCTCTTCCACACAATCCCCACATACACCTTTGGTCACCGAACCAGGGATGGGGTGGGAGAAAAAGGCAGGGACTGTGGAAAATGCCCACGTCTGCTTCCAGAACCCATTTTTCAGCAACCTGCTTAAAAGCTGTTGAACGCATTATGTTGGTGCTAAGTGATTTCTGCAAACACCCATATGCCAGGAATATATTGTGTCAGCCCAGCGTGCTGTCGTGCTCAAAGTGAAGCTGTAAACTAATCACATGTGATAAATATCACTAAAGGAACATGAGCTACAGCATATACATAATTAATATGCATCCAGAGCAGGGAAAGTGGGAACAGACAGGACAGAGGAGCCTGGGCTGGGTCTGCACAGCCCCCAGCAGACCCCCATGGCAGATGGAGCTGCAAGAGTTCGTGTCTTTTACCTTAAACCCTGTGTCTTGACACATATCGAAAGGGGGAATCTCCCCTTACAGCTAATGCTGCTCCTTCTAATAGTGTGAAGTGAAAAGGTTAGGTAGTAAATTATTAGTTTCATGTCGTTTGCCAGGTCTATCCCACCTAGGTTTGGATGAGAGGGAACAGGTGACTCTTCCTCCTGCGCCTGGTTGTGCAGGAGATAAAACATCCCTTACCTTTATTCCAGGTCCCTGCTATGTTTATGACTGGAATATACATAAATATAGCTAAACACCCCTTTAACATTATTCTAGGTCCCTGCTATAAGATGTTTATGACTAGAATACACATAAATAAATAAAGGTATGCTCATTTAGAAGAAAAAAGTGAAGGAGTCATTTACTTTCCTGACTTTGCTCTTGAACGACTCAATTTTAAAAAAAGAAAAAAAAAATCACTGTCTTGAGTGCAAAAACAAACGAAAATATTTTACAGAGGTGCAGAAGACACAGAATTTGCTCCAGTACCACTTTTCTAAGCGACATTACATTACAGAAAGCAGATGAAAACCATTGAGACGCCACTATTAAGACACTGTTAACGGTGATAGAAGTTGCCAGCAGGAACAGTTAGATATGCAAGGTAAACTGTACTGGAAATATCTTCCTAGAGGAGTATTACTCACATCACAACAATAGACATCCCCCAGAAAACTCCCATCTTCCAAGCTCATTTCAATTATTTGAAGAATATAGTTATTGACTAAAAAAATGTGTTGATGCCTCTCAGGAAGGTAAACGGCTCTGAAAT
Source organism: Phoeniculus purpureus (assembly GCA_028565055.1). Taxonomy (NCBI): domain Eukaryota; kingdom Metazoa; phylum Chordata; class Aves; order Bucerotiformes; family Phoeniculidae; genus Phoeniculus; species Phoeniculus purpureus. Next base: position 27,094,404 of record JAOXOE010000632.1, on the reverse strand, counting down.
GTGATCAACAGCCACATTGTCTGATTTTACTGACCTCACTGAAGCACCAAGCCTCCAAATGAAGCCTCTTTGTTTTTCCAGTGAGGTATTTATTAGGAAATGGGAGCAGCCATCAACTGAAAATGTAGCACTGTGCTCCTAGTTTATGCTCTGTGGCAGATAGCTACGTGATGGGGAAAGGTCCACTGATGCCTGTTACCAACCATGACAGAGCTACAGAGATTTACAACGCAGCATCAATCTTGTCAGCTGGATTCTTAATCCTGACTGCTGGACACCAGGGAAAAAACAAACTACGTTACGTGAACTCTTTTGTAATGCTGGACTTTGAGTGTTACACCTCAGCAGAGGGGGTGTTTTACTACAGACTTACCTTAGGAACAAGCCTCGACACCATGGTGGATCAAAGGTGTCTCTACCTATAAGGAAAAAGATAATTCTCAGTTAGAATAAGATTTAATTTTAATTCTGTAGGAAGAATTGTGTGATAACAGGGTGGTTCTCTTTTCACCAGCTCTGTATCTATTCAGCTTGGAAAACAGGAAACTGAGGGGTGACCTTGTTAATGTTCATCAATATGTGAAGGGTGGGTGTCAGGGGCACCCAATAATAGGGCAAGGGCCAACAGGTGTGGGCTGGAACAGAGGAGGTTCCACATCAGTGTGAGAAGGACCTTCTTCCCAGTGATGGTGACAGAGTCCTGGCAGGGGCTGCCCAGGGGTGTTGTGGAATCTCCTTCTCTGGAGATGTTTAAAACCCACCTGGACACGTTCCTGTGCAACTGGATCTAGTGGATCCTGCTGCAGCAGGGGGGTTGGACTGGATGACCTTTCGAGGTCCCTTCCCATTCCTAATGACTGGATCTAGGGGATCCTGCTGTGGCAGGGGGATTGGACTGGGTGATCTTCGGAGGTCCCTTTCAATCCCTAATGTTCTGTGATAATGTGTGATCACTGTTTCTACGTGAGCTCTAAGTTTCTGCGTGTAATTAAAAAAGGAGCTGAATTTTTTTTTCCCCACAGGGAATCAGGAATTTTAGTGTTGAATAGGTCTTCTACAGCTTGTGATGGGTCAAGCAAAAATAACCAGGTGGCACACTATCTCTGTCACGAGACTCTGAGTGATGAGAAAGCCTTAAACTATAGTAAAGTGTTTATACAGGGAAGAAAACATTAAGTCAAAAGCACAATAGACAGTCAGTTGTGATTTAGGAAATATTTAAGGCGTGAAAGCAAGTGGCTTTCTTGTGTTCTGGGTTTAAAAGTACAGACTACAAAACGTTAGGAAAATACCCAAGAAATGTAGACTTCAAAGACTCTAACACTAGTTTTAACAAGTGTAATCAGGTATGTGTCATTAATGACAACACAACAAGTTCCTCTTAGCTTTCCCCTTTGAAATGAAGGATGATTGCCATTTCCTTGGCATTCACTGAATTTTCTCCCTCCTCTGTTTTTGCTGAGATCTGATTAAGCTCCTGACTCACAGCCAGTCTCAATGGGAACTCTCTCTTCCACTTGAGTGGGGGGAACTTGCTACTCCACAGGAGAGGAGAACTGTATCCGCCTAACAAATGATAAATCTCTTAAAGAAATGATCTGGACATCTGAGGCTTTCCAGGTCCTCTCAGACACATCAAGCCTTTAAGGTCAGGGCAGTGGAAGAACTTAGAGCCACTTCCAAACTACTTAGTGACTGCTTCAGTAGGTCAAGTGAGATAACAAGGGTTCAGCCCAATAGAAGGAGCTCAGAGCCCACCAAACCATCCCTGGGACAAAGCTTGTTATGGAAAGGGATGTTTCACAACCACCAAAATTTCTGATCCCACAGAAGAGCTATGCTGAGGCTACGTGGACCAACAGCCACGCACTGGGAAGACACTCAGATGACCTTCAGGAGCTTCCTGCACAGTAGGAGATCATAGAATTGCAGAACATTAGGGATTGGAAGAGACCTCTAAGATCATCCAGTCCAATCCTCCTGCCAGAACAGGATTACCTAGACCCAGTTGCACAGGAACGTGGCCAGGAGGGTTTGCAACATCTCCACAATCCCCCTGGGCAGCCCAATGAGACAGTGCAGGAAGCTAATGTATCACAGACCCATCCTGGGAGAATTCCAAACCTTAAAAATACTCAGTAGACCAAACATTATAAGGAAAAGTCAGAGGTTACAGCAAAAATTAGGTCCCTAAAGGCCATGAATGATTTCCACCAGTTTGTTGATAGCCTAGACCTAACTCTTGGGTTTTAAGCCCCTTTCCTGTTTGCCTGAAAGTCTCATGCAATGGCAGCACTACTGTGACAACTCCTGGATCCTTACAGTCTTTTTCTCAGTTCATCAACTTTTAAATCCTAAAGAAGATTCCCCTTGAAAAACAAGCACCCAGGATCCACAGAATCTAACAGCCCCTGGTTTCAGCACTAAAATTTCAAAGCAGCCCTTACACCAAGCGGGTTTATGAATAAAATTCCATACGAAAAACATTTAAAGTACATTAGATTTTTTGGTCAAGATGAAAGAGTGAAAAAAACTTGAGCAATCTATTCTAATTGGGTTCCCATGGTAACTGTACAATTGGGTTTTTCAGCTTAACATCCCAAAGGCCCAATGCACACTTGTAAAATATACTTCAAACAGCCTGAATTGTTTTTACATTACAGCACTCCCAGGAAGATCAATTACTACACATCCCCACCCTAACTATTAGTGGCAGGAGATGTTAACACTATTGGCCATATTATCATAAAAAGTCATGTAAAAAAAACCTCCCACCCCACGTATCGCCATCATTATATAAAACTAATTACACACTTCACATTCATCAAACATGTTCCCAGTAATAACCCAATACTGGTCTTGTCACACAGGATCATGTTTACTGAATGTTAGAAATCAACCCCAAATATATGCCGGACCATTTTGTTTCTCATATTGATTTTAAGGATAAGCAGAATCAATCATTAATAATTACATTATGAGATGACCTGTAGGGTTAATCATATTCTTAGCGACTCCCGCTATGGAATCAAACACAGCGGTGTGAAAAGACAACTGGAAAAACATTCCAGTCCAGGCCACACACATCACCAAGAACACAAAGCAAGAGGCACCTGCTAAGATGACACTCATGTCATGGCTGGAAAAAGACTATTGTCCTACTAAAAACAACCCAAAGAATCTGATAATTAATTGAAGAAGGTTCTCTTGGATTAAGCACTTTGCCTTGTGAGGCCCAAATTTCATATTCTGAAAGCACAACATTGGCTGTAGACCCAGCTGGACCTTCCAGAGAAGCACCTCAAGACTCAAAGCTTGAAGAGGATGATCCAAGCCCACTGAAGAGGATTCAAAGCCAACTCATCTAGATAAAAAGAAAACACTGACTTTACTCAAGCTCATCAATCTCATGTCTCAATCAACCAGAACCCTTAATATCTCATGAAGTCACAGAATTACAGAACATTAGAGATTGGAAGGGACCTCAAAAGATCATCCTGTCCAATCCCCCTCCTTGACTCCGATCTTCTAGATCCAGTCGCACAGAAACATGGCCAGGTGGGTTTGAAATGTCTCCAGAGACAGAGACTCCTCAACCCCCCTGGAGAGCCTCTTCCAGGGCTGTCACCTTTACAGTAAAGAAGTTCTTCCTCAGGTTGAGGTGGAACTTCCTGTGCTCCAGCTGACACTCATTGGCCCTTGCCCTTGTCTGATCACAGGGTCTAAGTGAAGAGATTCTCTCTTTCTTCTTGACACCCAGCCCTCATGGCTTTACAGACAGGTATTAAGTCCATCTCTTCTCCAAACTGAAAAGTCCCAGGTCTCTCAATCTCTCCTCATAACACAGGTGCTCTGGCCTCTAATCATCCTCATGGACCTCCATTAGATTTTCCTCAATCACATCTCTGTGCCTCTTTAACTGTGGAGCACAGAACTGGATACAACATTCCAGGAAACACACCTGTATGCTTGCATTAGGAAGGTTTTGCTCATCGTACTTTCATATAAACTAGCACAACCGAAGCCCTCGCCAACACAGAGTTTTGAAGGTTACTGGTCCACAAATCTATGAGGTACATGTTGAACACAGAGATCATCGAGGCCACATCCCTTGGGACATTCAAGGTCAGGCTGGATAAGACTCTCAGCAACCCACTCAACTTGAAGATGTCCCTGCTCACTGCTGGGAGGTTGGACCAGATCACAGAATCTTAGAAGGGCCAGAATTGGAAGGGACATTAAGAATCATTCAGTTCCAACCCCCCTGCACAGGCATGGACACCTTCACTAGAGCAGGTTACTCAGGGTCCCAGCCAACCTGGTCTTCAACACTGCCAGGGATGGGGCAGCCATAGCTGCCTTGGGTAACCTGTTTCGGCATCTTGTAGGTCCCTTCTATCCCAGTGTATTCTACAATCCTACGATCAGCAGATGCAAGTAACTCAGGAGGAGATCTGTGGTGAGGACACCAAACCAGGCCTTTTGCTGTTTCATTACGGCATTAAAGATGTTAAAGTTGACAAAACTGGCCGAGACAGATGCTGATTCCCATCACTACCTAAAACATTTCAAGCCTCCTGAAATTAAAACTTTTCTCTATGTTTTTCCCATTAGTTACAATCTCCCCACCAGCCCAGATCTCTTATGAACACCAGCTAAACTAGCGAATTGCACAATCCGTCAATAAAGTAAGCGAGTTGTGAACTACTGTCCATATGACTCAATTTGTCAGGAAAAACTGCCACCAGCACTGTGCTTGCAGAAAAAAATGTCCATAAATGCATTATTGCGACTGGCAGATCGATGTCCATAATAAAAACAAATAGATTTAACAAGCACTCGCTTTTACGAGTTGTGCCATTGGTGGGATGCGCATTCCGCTTCACCCGACAACTTCTGGCAAGGGGTGATACAGAGCAGGTTAGGTGCTGCTTGGCTTTGCCCGCACGGAACAGGAAATTATTGTAACGCAGGAAATCTTTACAAGCCTTAGCCCGAACGCTAATGCCTTCAGGATGTGTTTGGAAGTCTCATGCATTCAGAATTTAATGTATTATTTTGTGAAATATAAAAATGAGAGACACAAACAACTATCACCAGCAGCAGTTTGGCTTCACTCTTACAGAAAAAAATACAATGAACATAGAATCACAGAACATTCGGGATTGGAAGGGACCTTGAAAGATTATCCAGTCCAATCCCCTGACGCAGCAGGATCCCCTAGAGCCAGTCACACAGGAACATGGCCAGGTGGGTTTGAAACCTCTCCAGAAAAGGAGACTCCACAACCCCCTGGGCAGCCTGTTCCAGGGCTCTGTCACCTTCACTGAGAAATTCCTTCTCACACTGATGTGGAACAGTCCAGAAAAACTCAGGAGCTGCATTTTGTTCCCACAAACACCACCACCACAATCCTTGCTGCTGTAACTACCTTTTGAAGGGATTCTGTCACGTTACCCTTTCATCAGGGGCTCACAAGGAAATGCTAGTTGAACCATGAGTCAACACACCCAGGTGTAACTCATAAGCATCACTTTGCCTCCAAAACCCTAATTGCATGAGAAAAAACTCACTATGAAAAGTCACCCAGGTCTTTATCACCTTATCCTTTGGATTTTTTTTTTTACATTTCTTTCTACTTAGAGCTTCCCCTGTCACCAGAGACAGTTCAAGCAGAATTTCTCTGGTATAGCCTTTCCACCTTATCCACACTTCCCATAACTTAATACTTTTTCCCACACCAGTCCTTAAATTAGCCATCCAAGGAAACCCCTGATAACCTCCCCAAAGGGCATGAGCTTCTCCTTCAGGCTACTATCCCTTTAGTGATGCCATTAACTGATTCTCTACATACGTTAAGCATTAAACAGTGGTGACAAGTTAATTACAGAGTTATCAAGAGATAAAGTAGTCACGGTAACACAAGTCGCAGTATAACTACAACAGTTTCCTATAGAGCTTCCGTTCAGTTGCTGGTGTAATTGGGGTAATTAACTTGTCATGGATCAGAATGCAGATAGGAATTGCTAAAGCCACCTCACAAGCTCACGTGGCTACAGCTTTCCTTTGGGTAGAACTGTCCACATTCGGCATGTTTCTGTTTGAGAATAAAGCAGTGAAAACTCACTAGGGAAAAGGATGTCCCAGGCTGACAAAGCAACCACAAATAAACCCAGCAAATTCACCTGCTGGGGAGAAACTCACACACACGAGACTGTCCTGCCTTATAAGGGGTCGGGGGGGAAAGCTGCTTTAAAGGCAAAAAGCTTCATAAGAAGTGAATCAGAGCATTAGGGATTGGAAAGGACCTTGAAAGATCACCCAGTCCCATTCCCCTGCCACAGCAGGATCCCCTAGATCCAGTTGCACAGGAACATACTGAAGGAATTTTAAATATTAATCAAACCAAATAGGAGAGGAATGGCAAAAGCCCAACCCAGAATTAAGACCTGAAGAATAAGTTTGGTTTAGAGTAGGATACTATCATAACATGACAGGATTCCATGGCATCACTAACCGCCCTGAGGCCGCAAGCACTAACCTCAATAGCAAAGCCAAGTTATCCCTCACGCTTACTAACTCAGAGTATCCCACGTTTACTAACCCTACAGGTCTTGACACAACTCGTATCACCTGTGCTCGATTCCTCCAGTCCAGGCCATGTAGGACCTTGGCCAAACGGGTGCCTGTGCCCAGGCCGGGGAACACAGCTGCGAGAGGACTTGTGGCTCCCCAGGTCTCCTGTGGGCTTCCACAGGGCAGGGAGCCACTGTGACAGGAGATCCCCTCATCATGGCTCCATTTGAACTGCATGTCCACGCAGCAGAAGGAAGACCAAAGGCCAGAGAGGCAGTTCAAGGACGAGGAGATCCTACAGCGCCCGCCGCTGTCTCCCGTGCATTGGGGAGACAGGCAGGGCTCGGCGGGCAGAGCCGCCCTCAGCTCGCGCGCCAGGGCACTACCGCCCTCAGCTCGCTCGCGCGCCAGGGCACTACCGCCCTCAGCTCGCGCGGGAACCCTGTCAGCCCCTCAGACCCTGCAGGGGACTCGGCCCGGGCGGCCTCTGCGCAGGGGGAGTTCCAGCCTGGCCCTGCGGCAGCCAGTTCCGAGGAAATAAAATGGAGGCTTCCCCATGTGAAGCGTTCATCGTGTCGCCTCAGCCCTCAGTAAGAACTCCACAGACATAAGGTACAACTCAGTCACAGGTTTATTTGGAATCGGAAGGCAGAAAGAAATCCATTCTTACAAGAACTGTAAGCAGCTACAAGCCCGCCACCTACTTCTCAAGGGCTTTAACGGCTCTGACACAAGGACATTTTTATGTTAATGGCCATAAAAAACCCCTGAGGGGAGAGGGCTGGGCCTGCACCCCCGCCACAGGCCCTCAGGGGCTGCAGAAGGGCCCTCGCGACCCTGCACGAGCGGCTGTTCCCGCCGCCGCCGCCGCCGCCATCTTCCCCCCATCTCGCCATGAGGTCGCCGCTGCCCTGCGCGCTGCTGCTCGGCCGGGGCCTGGCCCGGAGCCTCCAGCAAGGAAACGGAGGGAAAACGAAAGCGGACAGAGGCCAGCGGAGCAGCCCTAATCCCAGCGGCACGGTCGAGCTGTTCCGCT
>JAOXOE010000632.1:27068053-27086451 GCA_028565055.1 Phoeniculus purpureus | reverse complement strand
GGGAAGTGGAGCCGCCTCTTAGTCCAGCCGAATCCCACCCCCCTCCGCGGCAACCCCTGCCCGGGGCCTCCTACCTGCCTGTGCCGGGACTGCTCTGGGCCGGTCTCTAGGGAGGCTCTTCCGGTCCCTCCCTCTGTTTATATGGCCGGGGCAGGGCGGTGCGACGTGCCCTGGGGTCAAGCAGCCCCATCTGGGGTGAGCTGGGAGCTGGCGCGGTCGGAGTCAGTGACCCCGTGCTGAGAAACGCGGATTTCGGCAAAAAATTTATCGTAAAGTCCCAGTGTGCGGGCGGGATTGTGAGCCCGCACCTGTGACCTGTCAGCAGACATAAAGGTGTGAGGCTGCTGGCCAAGCCCTACCGCATCTGAGAAGCCCTACCGCATCAAAATGCACCACTCAGAGCTGAAATGGGACTGCAAAGTTGTCCAGGTTAGTCAGGAGTTACCTGAAGCTCTCCACAACTCCTGAGAGGAGGTTGGAACCAAGTGGGAGGCAGTGGCTTCTCCCAGAATGAGAAGAAGCAGCCTCAGGCTGCACCAGGGGAGGTTTCAGCTTGGCCCTGAGCAACCATTTGTGCCCCAGGAGGGTTCCTCAGGCCTGACGCCGGCTGCCCAGGGTAGTAGTGGCGTCCCTCTGTGGAGGGGTTGCAAAGCCATTAAGGTAGCACCTCAAACAGGCTCTAAATGATCTTTAAGTCTTAAAAAACACCAAGATAATAAGAACCAGTTAGGTTTGCAGAAGGAGTCAAGCCAGAGAATCTTTTGCGGAATCTGAATGAGTTTTATTAGGAAAAATGTTAGTATCTCATTGCACGACTGTTTCAAAGTGGAGAGACCTGCTTGGGAAGATCGAGAAAATCTTTACAAGTCATGACAGAAGCCTGAAAATGCATTTTTCATAAGGAATGGACATGGCAAATAAAGCAGCTTTGGGTTAGTGCCTGTGTGTTACGTCTGAGTCTAAAGAAAACATGTAAGACGTGATCCAAAATGCTGAAGTTTCCCCAATGGCGATTGGAAATAGCTTTGGTGTGAGCTCTGGTACCAAAAGGTTGAGTCTCACAGTGGGGTTTAACAGTGCTGAGATGCTCCTACTGCTTTTAGAAGTTTTTTTTTTTTTTTGCATGATGCCTAGTTTTCTTCCTTTCTGGGCCATTAACCTGGAGTCTCTCACAGAAGTGTGAGCAAGGAACGTTGACCACCCTGTCTTACTTTCTTTACTGTCTGCCTCAGCGAAGGGTTGGCCAGAAGTCACAGCTGAAATTGTTCTCAGATAGTAAAAATGTCCTGAGCTTCCACACCACCCTGCTAATTGCGACCTGCAGACGTGGAGATTTTGAGCTGTGAGTCTGTGTGATCTGTGAAGGGTGAATTACAGTTCATAGAAGTGGTTTGATGATGACAGATCCAGATCTCAAGATAACAAAGAAAATCTCATTTAAACACTGTTACAGAAAAGGAGAAATCCATGAAAAAAAATTTCCATGTTTGTGATAAGTTCCTGCCAGCTACAGGCACTGGGTTCCTGGTGTTTATGCATTCAGCGTTCATCTCTATGACTGAGCTTTTCAGTAGCTGTTAGTGAACAGATGACTCAAACTATTGTGGAGCTGTGTGAGGCCGAAAGCTGACAAGAGAAGATGAAGCTTTTCAGTTGTTCTAATGAAGCTCGGATTAACGGTCAATTAATAGGGCCTGCCACTGCATGCTCCATACAAATGCATTGGCTTCTGTGAAGGTATCTTGAAGTGGAAGATCTCTTCACATCAGTAAGCTCTGGACTGGATGGGATACCCTAGAGAGAGTGATTATGTTAGAATGTAAATACCAAACTTCTCAACTCCTGATTTAATTTTTCTCTCAAAAGCCGCTACAGTGATGTGAATTAAAAGGATGGAAGGTGGAGATTTCTGCAATGCTTGGCACAAAAAACCCAAACCAAAATGTGTTTATAAACCAAGTGCTCGGGAAGCCAGTCTCTGGAATCTTCCTTTCCTAAGCCATCATCAGTTGTCTGCCTTTTCACATAGCGATCAGCCTTGCAGGTTGGTCTGGGTTATTAATCCAGTTGAGAAGGAGCAACCTACAAACCAGCATGGCTGCAGTGGACGGAAGCACTGGGAGGAGTGCTGCTTGCTGAGAACTCTGGGTTAGCAGAGAGGTCACTGAGGAACTGCTACTTGGTGAGTACATGCCGTTGCTATATAAAGACAGTTTTATGCTATCTTGATGTGAGTTCTGAGATTCTCAGGGATGCTTGTGGAGATGCAAGTAGACTGGAGTTCCTGTTGCTTCTGAGTTGTATATAGTTGAGCTCTTGATGTCCTGTTGCTTCTGAGTTGTGTAGAGTTGAGCTGAGAAGGACCTGGTTGGACTGAGTCAGGTTCTGCTTGTGGAGTACTGAGCGGCAAGACGAGGGCAAAGCAGGATATCTGTAGCTGTTTTGGTTGGCAGAATTTAAGGTTCATTAATACTGCTGGGGTATTAGTGGTTGTTCATGGAGTTTGGAAGTTTCAGGCTGGTATTTTATCTCTTAGAAATTAATTTGGCTTCGTTTGAGGATACTGAAATGTTAAAGGGATAAAAATGCTAAAATGGGGAAAACTTCTCTCTGGCCTGATACGCTTTACTGAAAAGTCACCAGTTCCTGAAACTTCCCTCAAATACGTGTTAATATGTGCCGACTTCTCTCCCAAGGCGATATCTTTATTGCCCGAAGTGTGAAAACGGATTATCTTTAATATGATTTTAGTTTGCCTGGAATAGGGAATGCAAAATCCAGAGTTTCTGAGATCCTTGGTGGTGGCTCCACCAGTTGTCTGTCTGTGCCATTTGGAAGTGTTTCTCTGTGCTGGTTCTACCTGTGCTGCATCATAACTTAATTCAGTGTTAGCAAATCTGGTGAAAAAGGTTCTCCTGATGTGTGTTCACTCTGCTTTGGGAATTACGAACACTTTATTCAAATCTCCTCTAATCCTTCTGCTGTCCAGGTGTTCATCTCTGTTACTTTAAATGAGTGCTGCTGTAACTGCAGCCACTAGGCTTCTGCATTTCCACTTAATCCCTCCTTTAATGACAAGAACAAGTCACTGGCCAGTGATATCAATGTCAACACAACATCCACACAGATATATATAGGAATATGTATTTCTGAATCCCTTTGGCATGTCTTTAGTCATGCTCCTACTGCTGGACTTGGTAGACATTGTCAGACTTCGCTATTAAATTAGTAGGTGTTAATTTTCTTTAGTTCCCAACAGTCAGTTATGACCCATCCAGTCTCGTTCACTAATGCTAAACCTTACAGGCAAATTTTCATACTGGTGATGCTGGAAGAAGACTCAACATTTCTAAACCATTGTTCAAAATTCATGTCCCATGTCTTTGTTTTGTCATTCAAGGCCTTCCTGTTCTGTATTTAAGTCTGTTGTGTATGAGATGTAGCTCATTGTGGTGTTTTCAAGTAGGACAGTGTTTTTATAGGACACTGTGTATGAGATGTAGCTCCTTGTGGTGTTTTCAGGTAGGACAGTGTCTTCCTGGAACAGTGTTTTCCTTCTAGTGACAGCATATGAATTTTAAACCAAGGCTTAAACCAACACATGAACTTTAGGGTAAAAGAATGTACTGGGGTGGAAACCTAAAAACCAAGGGTGTTTATTAAAGGCCTTGGGATGTGAATTTACAGATAATTCATTCTGGATTAAATTCCGTGTTAAGTGGCTAACCCTGAAAGCATCTACTTTATGCAACATCTGCTGTGGGAAGAGAGACTTGGGCAGTGGAGCTGTAACTACCCTCTCACTAGCTGGAGAGAGGAACAGATGGAGTCTCAGGGAAGGCGCAGTGCTGAGAATCACTGTGATTTGGACCTCACTCATAGTTCTTTAATTTTCCCCCCGAGAACCCTGCCGGATTGGAGCATGGTTGTAATATATTTCTGCCTTTGTGTGTCTCACTGAGTCAGAATCTGGCCTCGATCACTTCCTAAGCCCCGGTGACCTCTCGGCATGAACCTCCTTAGCTCTAAGTGCAGTAACATACCCTGGTGTGATTTCATTTGAACAAGTAAATAAGTCTTGCTTTTCACATTTATAATGACCAGAAAAAAAAAAGAGGAAAAAGGCTGAATGAAACCAGAAATGGAGCTTTCCTTTGCCAAGACATTTGCAGCTCCTCAACCACAGGGATATGTCCTGCAAACGTAAATCTGGAGAGTTCACTTCAAAACACAGCTGGCTGATCTGGGCACAGTATGCTGGCCTTGAAGAAAGGAGTGTGTCTGTGTGCTTGTGACAAACACTCTGAACCTGGTTTTGCAATAGGGGTTTGATAGGAGAAACGATCTCTTACACCAGATAGTTGTTTGCAGTATGTTGTGAGAGATGGTGCCTGTGTTTTAACTAGAGTGAAATGCTGTAAAATGCTTGCCTGGGTCACTGGGAAGTGTGTCTGGGTGGGAACGGGAGTGCAAGCCTTGCTGGGAACTTCAATGGGAGCTCAATTTTGAGGATGTGGGGTATGTAAGAAAGAGGTTTCTGAGGAAGTGTGACTTTTTGGAGCTCTTTCTTTCCCCAAAGCATTCTCTAAGCATGTGTGATTCCACTTGCCATCGGTAGGTCATCTCTACTAAAAAACCTGAAATGTAAACTAGGAGTTGGGATATATTGAGCAGGAATACAAGTGGTTCCTGTGCTGGGGGAGGAAGGAAGTTGGGTGGTTCAGAGTGTAACTTAAGAAAACCATTTTCAGTACTTCGGAAGAAGCTTGGCATCGGCAGAAAGATGATTTCCTGTCATCAAGGTGCTGGGAGATGTTTTCCAGCCCCAAGTGCCTTCAAGGAAATGTAGTAGCAAATGGTGTAAAGGAGAGGGGTATTTGCAGAAAGGGGCTTCATTTTCTTTAGGGCAAACCCATCTAAAGTTTCATTTGCCTGATTTGAGTTGCCTTAGTTATCTCCTGGCTGCTCTATTGCAGAAGTTGCTGGGACAGTACCAGTATAAATTTTACCTGCTGTGCTACAGAGAAATTTGTGTGGTACAAAGGCTTATAAATGTTAAATAAGAGGAATTTTTGGTCAATAAGGCCACTGATAAATGTCCTTTTAAATTAAGTGTGCCTGGAGCCCTGTATTTAGTGCAGCTTTAGCAGCTCTTGCCAAATTCCAGCAAGGCTCAAGCATTTCCAATAATTATTGCAGCAAAATTTACAGCATGTGTTTTTTTCCCTACTGACATATGGAGCATAGTTGCGGTAGAACACATCCCTCAAGTTATTGTAGCCTCTTTCAAGGTGTGCCTGTCTTTGTAATCATCATAAATATTAAATTATGAATTGTAAATTGCTTGAAAAATGCTGTTAATCATTCTTTAACTTTTCTGAATGAAGATACCTCCTTGCGTTCTTCCTACACTGTAGGCACATGAGGTGCCAACCTGTCACAGAATCATAGAACATTAGGGATTGGAAGGGACCTCGAAAGATCATCCAATCCAATCCCTGCACCACAGCAGGATCCCCTAGATCAAGTCACACAGGAACATATCCAGGTGGGTTTTAAACATCTCCAGAGAAGGAGACTCCACAATCTCCCTGGGCAGCCCCTTCCAGTGCTCTGTCAACCTCATTATGAAGAGGTTCCTCCTCATATTGATGTAGAACCTCCTATCCTGTTGCAGTGACAGAACTTGCAGCATCAGTTATGTTGTAGAGGCAGCCTTAGACCCACATGTTTACTGGAAGGCACTGGAAATTAAATGAGGTTAATCCTGTTTGGTGTTTGCAGCCAAGCTGCGTGCGCACGTCAGCTCACGTACTATGCTTTTCTCCAAATGAATCCACTCGACACTGGCACTAACCTGCCTCTCGCACCGGTGGAAATGGATATTGCTGTTGCTGTGTTGGAACGTGTGCTCAAATGCATTGGGAGTTTGATACGATTTTTCAAGCTGCCAAATAGATAATGTCAGAACATTTCTGAAATGGGATACTAACATGGAGATATACTGCGCCAATCAGCCCACGTCAGGCAAAGTACAGGCGTAAAACTGGGGATGCGGGAGCCTAGTGCAGAATTTCCATTTTCATTCCCTATGTCAACAGCTTTGTAACTTAGCGAGTCGATTGTTTTATGTTTTCCAGACATATTCTCAGTAGACTACAAACACTACATTCAGCTCAGCCTTCAGAACCCAAAGAATTAGATATGCTGTAGTTTATGAAATGGATGTTTATGAAAGTATCCTTTGTTTGAATTGCTCCAAAAACCCAACATGAATTCAAACTTTGACAGCGTAAGCAGAAAATAAGAGGGCCATAGTGATCTCCCAAATGTAGCCTTAACTATTGAGGTTCTCATATTGAAAATGCAATTTTCTGTCTGGATGTTTATGAATGTCTTCAAATTCCCTTCCCTAATAGCCCCTTTTTGACAAGCCTTTTTCAACTCTGAAATATGACCAGGAAGGTTGCTGCAGAATGTTGTGTGTGTGCTTACAGGAGGTGCACCTCTGTCCCTCAAGCCAGCCGTGCTCTGTTGGAACTCGCTGCTGACGGATGCCTGTGTATGAGAGGGTGCAGAGCCCAAGACCCAGTGCAGAGAAGCTGAATTATTTTAGTGAAACCCAGTAGGTTCAGATGTGACTCCATAGGGATTTCTGTCTGTGTAAAACGTGTGAATTCCGTGGGATTTTATAAGCTGTTTAATCTTCAGAGCATTAGCAAACGTTGTCACAGAGCTGCTAAAGAACAGACCAGACTCCTTACTATTGAATTACTCCCTTCATGTAGCAGTGTGTCTGTTTTGTCATGGACGGTGTCTAAAGGAGGCCAGTTTCCCTGGATCCAGTTTCTCCTCTGGCCCTGCTCCAACAGCCCCAGGTCTCTGCTGTGCTGAGAATCCCAGAGCTGGACCCAGCCCTGTTGCAGGGGGGTGTCTCACCAGAGTGGGCACAATCCCCTTCCTGATCTGCTGGCCACCTTGCTGGGGACACATTCCAGGATATGGGGGCTAGTGGGCTACTAGCCTATGTTGCTGGGTCACACCCAGCTTTTCAGAGAAGCCTCTCACTGACTTCGGTGAACTAGATGTCACATCACTTGAACAGAAAAGATCAATTTTAGAAGATTAATTGCTTTTCCCACATTAAAACGGCCTTTTTCTACGAAAACATGAACTTTCAGGTAGCTGTGTGGTGCATGAAGATGAAGATGCTGAGGTAGCAGCAGTATCAGGGGCTTATGAGGACAAGGAGAGCCTTGCAGATGTTTGTAATGCTTGTCATTTGGTTTGAGGACTCAAGTCTACGGGAGCACACTGGATGCTGTGCAGAATCCAGGAAGGCCATGTGCAAACAAGAATGATCACACACGGAGTAGGTTGTTGCTATCACTGGTAGGAGCTTGTGCTTATGGTAGGTAGTGTCTGTGTAATGGGTGATGGAACAAATTGTTCTCTGTGGGAGAGACAGGAAGGAGAATGCTCTTCATTTTCTTTGCTGTGGCTATTGGTAGAATTACCTGTTTCAGGGAAATACTGCTCTGAAGTGCTGCAGAAATACTTGGAATGAAGCTCTGATGCCATCCAGCATTAGGATGTTCTCCAGGAGAGCTGTTTGCTGCTGCAGCTTTCTTACCAGTTGTGCCTGTGAGACTCTATCCCTGTTCTTTTCTCTATTCCCTTGACCATGCTTCACTTTTTCTTTTCAATCTTTTCTGAACAGCTTTTTTCCGGCACATTGTGGACATACCTTTATTTAATGTTCAGTCCTGCTCATAGTCACCCTGTTGAGAAAGGACTTAGAAAATAAACAATGCCACTGTCCAACCACAACATCCATGTTAGGGATAATAAGCTGGGCATTTTGTTGTTTGGCTAGATGGTTTGGAATTAAAGAGACAAGGAATTGTTGTTTGACAAGTCAGAGAAATAATAACCAGGTCACTAATGCCCTAGTTAAGGATGTAAATAAATGAACTTCTGGTAGCAGCGCAGGTTAGCAAACACTTATGCAAACTTTATCCATAGTTCTGGAAATAAATCATGTTTGAAGGATGTTTCTTTGAAGGATTAAAAGGGCAAAGAAAGAGGAAGGAAGGAAATAGAAAAAGCAGGATCCCTGTTCAGCTGCATCGATGTACAACTTCAGTGCTAAACTGGGCTACTGTCTCCACTCCATTTGTATAAAAATTGGACCCATTTGTATAAAAATTGGACATGTACTAGCATCCTGCAGTAGTACACAGGGACTGGGGAAGTGTTTTATCTTCTTTTTCCTCTGGCGTGTCCATACAGTGTGAATTGCCTTGTAAAAGTGGTCAGGCACACCCAGAGTTCCTTTCCCTCACTGTGGGGGCCTGGGTTCAGCTCTCCAGTTAAACAGCAGTGTAAGAACATAACAGATAAATAATCTAAATGTATAAAAATATTTTATAAATATAAAAATGGGTATAAAAGAAAGTAAATGGGCAAAGAAAAGGAGGTTAGGGAAGACTTTCTCGCTCTCCTTAAGTCTCTGAAGGGAGGGTGTAGAGAGATGGGGATTGGTCTCTTTTCACAAGGAACAAGTGATGGGACGACAAGGGGAAGTTTAGGTTGGACTCCTTCTTCCAGGAAAGGGTCCTCAGGCCTTGGAACAGGCTGCCCAGTCAGAGACAGAATTTAGCGATGGGTTGAGACAGTTGGATTCAGGGTTGGACTTGATGAGCTTGAAGGTCTTTTCCAACCTAAAGAATTCAGTGATTCTGCGAAAAATACACATTAAAATGCAAACTGACTCACAACAGGAAGCTAAAAACATGATTGTTTGTGACCTTAAGCTCCTTAACATGAAATAGCTCAAGTTAACCTGCACCAGATATTAAGCAAAGAAGGTCTCTGTGTGGTGAAGACAAAAATGTCTCCTGTATTTGCAAATCTTCTTAAAAAAGTTCCTAACTGTTGTGCTCTCAAGGATCCCTTCCTTGAATCACTGCCACCCCCTACCTGGATTTAGCTTCAACTGGCCTTTGCAAGGGAAAAATCAGCACAGTCTAACCCAGTAAAATGGTGGAATAGTTTTCAACTGAACTGGAACTGGGAGCAGAGATCATTTTGATTAGTAAATTATGTCAACACTTGACAAATACAAAAGCTTCTCTTGAGTCAAAGGGTATTTTTAATACTGCTTTTCAGATGTTGTTTTATTTTGCTTGAAACTCCAAATACATTCTTCCCAGAATTTTTGCAGCGTTTAATATTTTTCAGGGTATCCTGTCAAGTTTTTAAATGCAGCCTTTTCATGTTACCAGTGAATGGCTTTGATCTGCAGATGAGAACTGGTGAGTCGTGGCTTCCTCATCGCTCAGCTTTGCCAAGAGTTTTGAGCTTGTCTGCCACGGAGCCAGTCCCAACTCTGCGATCAGGAAACTAAAATTCCTGAGGAGACTTTCCACAGCAACTTTTTCTCATTGTCTGCAGAGCTGAAAGTCCAGAACAAGTTGTCTGCGCCTTAGTGGCATGAAAATGAATGAAAAAAAAAAAAGGAACGCAGTGTGATTAGCACTGTTTTATTTATGCAGTAATTGCTGTGAACAAAGTTGTGTTCCTCCTTGTAGCTCTTCATGTGTCAGGGAAGCTGCCAAAGGAGGTGCTCGCAGCACACCAGGATGACTGAGGGCTGCTCAAACTGTCCCCAAAGAGGCCTTAAAAGTGTGTCCTCAAAAGAACAATGTACAGAGATGCTGTAGGACCTTACAACAGTTCAGGCTGGATGGAAGGCTCCACGCCACCCCTCTGCCTGGCTCCAGGGTCAGACCTGGCAGCTCAGGGCTTTCCCCAGTGGTGCAGCCTCTCCAGAGAATCCATCTCCGGGCTCCTCTGCCCTCCTGGGGAAGAGCTTTTCCAGAAAATCCAGTGCTTAAGGTGCCTCTCGGAGCCTGAGCTCAGGAAACACAGCCATCCCTTGAGGGGAAATGGTTCTTTTTTGGTCAGTTCATATCAAATCACATAGTGGTGGGTTGGAAGATAGAGCCCAACATTCTTCTCATAAATACCACAGTTCCGCCAGATTCAGGGGAGCGGTTCCTTTTATTGTAGCTGCTGCTGCTTGAATTGTGCAGCACATTTCAGAGATTAAGTAAATAAAACACCATTCTTGCCATGGGATCAGCATACTAATTTATGGCCAGATCTGAAGCCTTTTCCCAAGGCAAAATACAATTAAAGCCAGGCAGAACTTGACCTGAGTGAGCACTTTGCTGTTTGATCTGTGAATTCTACTTTTCTGCATTTTTATTATTTCTATACAGTGGTAAAAATGTTTCTCCTGCTGGTGATTTTCCATTGTGCTGGAGACTGAGCTCCTTGCAGGGAAGGCCTAACCTCTTGAAACCTACTTGTGCGTAGGGTGCTACCTAAAGAGCTTAATTCTCATTGGGACAACAGGTTAAAAAATAGATATTTTTAAAGCATGCCCAGGACATTTTCGTTAACCTGGTTTACACGGTGATCTAGCAGCAACTGTAGAGGATGAAAAGTGAAGAACAGGCTGAGATCTAATCTGACCCAACTCATTGATTCACTCCCTGACCTTGGGGAAGACTTTTGACCTTCCTGTGCCTCCGTCAACTCAGCTGGAAAATTGGGTAAAGAGCAGAGCCTGTTAGAAAACCATCTTCAATTTGAACAAAGATTTCCCAGAGACCCCCTCCCCAAAAAAAGTGGGTGTAGTCATTTGGTACAGACATAATTGATTGCAGAGCCACACAAGACAAACATCCTGAGCTGGGGGATACCAGGGATGACATCTCATTCGTCGTGCGGTGGCTGGGTGGTCCCTACATCCACCAGAGCTTGGCCACCTCTCATGTGCCCAGGGCCGTGTCTTAGTCTGGCCCTGTCTGCCTGTAGGAATTTGATCGAATACTGCACGAGCCTAAGATGGAGCTGGGGAGTAACTAATATTGCTGTTTGGTTTAGAGTTACTGAGCTAAATTATTACCCCCCAGAGCTGAAGTGGCATCGTGTGCTGCTGTTGTCAATAACATGTAACAAGGAGATCAGATCTGCACCCAGATTTCACCCCATGCTCTCCCAGCCACGTCTCATGCTATCAATTTGCAACCAGTGGTGCCTTTAATTACTGGAACCAGGCTGCAAGCCTGACAATCCTTAGGTGTGTGCTTGGAGCAGGACCAGTTTGCCTGATACCAATGGCGTGCCTGCAACTGGGAGCACAGGTTTGGCTCAGCTCTGCTCCTCCCAGCCTTGGTGGGAGCCATTTGTCCAGCCCAACGGCTGCAGCAGCCCCGAGGTGCGGTGAGGAGTGGCTGGAGCGAGCCAAGGGCATTCACATGGCGTGTGGAGTTGGCAGCAGGCGACCGGCCGCATGCACAGAGCTCCCGGCTCTCACGAATTTGGCACTGTTTGTCCTGGGCAAAAGCCAGCTCCTCATGCTTGTGCCAGCATGTTTCAACTACCCTGGATTTAGTAATCTATTCTCCATGACCCACGCTGGAAAAACGACCATTTCCTTTTCCCCAATTCCCACATCTGCTATTTGTTTTCCTCTCTTTGCCTTGCCGAGATTTGGGAAGGAGTTCAGGAATGCAAAGCAGCGGTTCAGACCCAATCTGACCCTCAATACCGAGGGGCATTTATCTGGCAACGCTTGGAGGCAAAGAGTTAAGGGGGAAACTGGCGCATTTCTTCCCCTTCACATGTGTATTTGTAGACTTCAAATTAATTGTTTAATTTATAGTCTTCAATTTAAATAAAAAAACCTTGATTTTATTGTAGAAAGGACTTAGCATTTCCAGTGGAAACCAGTAAATCCTGCTCGATCTGCCAGGTTGTTGGCTTCACCAATACCGTTCCATGAAAGGTTCTAAATGGTAATGTTCTAAACATCCTAATTAGGTGCAAACACCTAAAGCAAGTCACTCCTGCAAGTCCAAATGAAATTACTATGTGGGAATGACATTTATGCTGGAATAAAATCATCACTGTGCCTCATAGAACGTAATATATATAGAGAGAGCAATAAGAAATATCGCAGGCTCTGCTCACTGTATGAGCGCAGCTAGCAAAACAAAAAGTTCACTTGAAAGAGGTTCATTTTTACTGAGTAGATATTCTGAAAGCCTGTGGTTCATACAGAAGGCCCTAAACAGCAGGGAAATCTGAGCAGCAGTGAGGACAGTTACAGGGCAGGAACAACATACTGTCAGAATTTGCACAAATTTTGCTCAATTTGCAGGAAGACACAAACTGTTGCAGTCTTGAGCTGAATGATGAGTAATCAAATGGCTTAACCTTGACTTCACTGGGACCAAGAACTCACATTTTTTTTACCCCTTTTTATTTTATTTTTTCCCCATTTTATTTTTTCCTTTTAATTTGTTTCACTTTTATTTTTCCATTTTCATTTCCTTAGTTCTATTTTTATTTACCCTCTTTTTTAATTTTTCCCTTTTAATTTCATTTCCTTTTTATTTTATTTTTTCCTTTTTATATTTGCCCTTATTTCAGTTGTTTGCTTTTTATTTTTTCCTTTTTATTTTTTTGCTTTTGTTTCCCTTTAATTTTTTCCCCTTTTAATTTAATTTGGTTTTTTCTTTTTATTTTATTTTTATTTTTTCCAAAGAATAGGGCTTGATGCTCCACCCTAAATGAGGAGCAATTTACTGTGATCCTTTTTAATCTGAATGCAGTGAATTTAAGATTTTTTTAGGCATCCTGTCTAGATGAGCACCCCAATAACAATAAAACCAATCACATCTTGGGGGAGATAAACTTGTGAAAGAATAAAGGGAGCTTTAACCAGTGGAGTTCCCATCCACAAAGATGCTTGTGTGTCTTTTATACTTTCTTCAACAACTTAGTGCAAGTTCAGTGTCAAAACAGATCAGAGGCTAACAGTGGGATCTCGGGCTCCTGCTGTATATTCCTCTGAGCTTACAACACTGAGCGTAAGTGCAGGAATTACCCACAAATATACGGTGGGTTTTATCTCAGGAGCCTAAAATAGACACATACTTACGGAATTAAGGGGAAAGGACTTTTCAAAGAGCTGATTAAACGCGTTGTGACACTGCTTTTTAGATTAATGGCCAGGAAAAAGGAGCTCAGTTTTTCTGACTTTTGTTGCACGTGCTCCTCCTAGTAATGAGAGTTTGATGCCAGGAATTAGCGGAATAGCAATGAATGGGAGCAGAGGCACTGAGGTTTGAGTGAGGGGCGGATCCTCCTGCCCTGTCCTCTTCTCTAGCATGACCCGTTGGTGTGTGCATTGCCGGGAGGCCCTCAAACTGCTCTGTGTAGCCCCACAACGTGAAAACCTGTGGTTACTCCTATGTTATCTGCTATTATCTCTCCTATGGTCCTTTTGCTTCTGGCCAGATATCCTTTCACCGTTCAGTACCTTTGTTTAAGATTATTTCACCCTAGATAGATTTGCTTGCATTTTCCCAGTCCAATCTCATTTGTCACCATGCAGCAAGAGGCTGCACATTCTGCTTTGAAAGACCCTCTGATGGCCAGTGTCATCAGCTCCTGGCTATCACAGAAGCAGAAGTCAGAGATGACAAGTGCTATTAGGTCATCCAACCCATCGCCCTGCCAACACTCTGTGGCTGGAGCTGGCTCTTGGCGCAGTGACAGCCCTTGTCTGAAGGGAGCTGTGGTGGTATCTCTCCTTGGATCCCTCTCCTGCAGGCAGATAAGGTTCTTTCATGTCCACGAGCCACCAAAGAGGAAAACACAATGCGCTGGTGGAATGACTCCACCATTGTTACTGGGCAACCCTGCACAGTTTCAAAGATACTGCATGTCTGCATCAAAGAATTGCAACGGCAACAGCAGCGAGTCCCAGTTCGTGCCCTCAGTGTGGGGTCCTTGGTCTGCCTGTTCTTCAGCTTCACACCACACCAGTGCAGAAGGGCTGGAAATGCAGTGTGTGTGTAACAATATGGAACCAGATAGCATGGGAGGAAAGGCAAAGGGATAGTTGTATGTTTGGTAGGACATTGATGCAGCCAAATGAATGGATAATCCATTCCTCCCTCCAATCAGCAGCAAAACTCCCTTTGATTTCAGTAGGTGAACAGAACACAAGGGTCCTTTGTAATTGGAATTGACTTCATTTGCAGTGACAAAGTGCATCCTAATTGTCTCCCATTTCTTGCTGTCACTGGATTTAATGGAGGTCTGGAGTTCTTTAGGTTTTTTTTCCTGCTGGGACACTTCGCTGTGCAGGAGTCCTTTGCATCAGTCCTAGCTGATGTTCAATTAGAGTAGAATCAGTGATTTTTTTTTTAAAACAGTCTTGTTGGTCTTTTGGATGTGTGGGTGGGTTTTTGTTTATTTAAAGTATGGCATGAGATTCATCACTGTGTGAGTGTCCCTTTTTGAGGTGGAACAAAGAGGATATAGAGGAAGCAGATGGGTCTTGGAGCATAACTACAACCAAGAAAAGGCAATAAAGGAGAAAACCCAATCTGAATGTGTCAGTCTCAGTTTTGTGTTCAGGTGAAACCTTCACAGTGCCCCTCTCTCAGCTCAACCAACTGGTTGAGGAGAGGACAGTGCTACAAAAGTTTTTTTTTGCTACAGTAGGAGAAGTGATTAATTGATCAGATGTTGTTTCTTAAGCAGTGACTAGATATTCCCGTGCTGATCTGCTCAACATTTGTGTGTGTGTGTAAACATCCAACATCTTGCTGGTTTCCAGTGCAGATAGATGAGGTCCTTCTCTGCTCAGCCTTGGGGAATGGATCTTCTCTCAGTTGAGCCCTTCCAGGAGTGTTTGTCGTTTCAGGATGCTGCATAACTGCAGACAGGAGACTTTTCCATAATTAAACTCTGTGCAAAATAGAGGGAGATCTTCATCACCCTCTCTGTGCTCATATAGAATCTGTTGCCATGGGAGCTAGTATTGAAGAGCAAGGTAGACAAAACCGCGAGTGTTCCATTCCGTTTGCCCTGTAGCCGCTGGAGGGTCCCTTAAAATAAAGTCGCCTTTTATCTTTGCTTTCTGAATAAACATAAAACTAGATTTTTAGTGCAAAATCCTGATTTCAAGGTTATTGATGCCAGACTAGATTAATACAGTCGGTGCGACAGCATACAAAATCCCCAGCAAAGCCAGGGATACTCCTGTCTTTTGAAAGCTTGACATTTGTTTTTCATAATGAACTTAAAGGTCACCGGCTACAGATGAATCAGGATACCTGCTTGAGTTTACATTTACATGCATTTTATTTTATTCCCAGGTGCACTTTTTATGAGATCCATCACTGGAATAAAACTGTAGCTCTCTCTTATTATCCGGGGTTGATAGTCTAGAAGAGTTATCAACCTGCTGCCTGTAGCAGGAGGTGAGTTGTCTCCAGCGTGTCGCAGCTTCGAGAAATGGTCATTTTCTTTGCCGCTTGACCCGAGCATCACCCCTAATTTCATGTGTAAAGATAACACTGAGAAGTGTCTCTCTCTGTTCCTAATCCATAATCTGCTGGGGTTTGTCACCCTTCTCAATCTCTGAAATGATGTCAGCAATGTCCAAGTTAGAGAAGAACTGTGTATGCTGATGCTTGTGAGAGTCTTGTTTTATTTCGTCAGAGCAAGACACAATTAATCAAAACATGGGTTTAGGAACTTGTGGGGATTGGAAATGCCTCGTCCAGACTCTGTCCTGTGTCTTCTGAATAAGAATTTTTGTGTTTTTTCAGACTAGCAAGCGACCCGTGTTGCTGCACAGATTTTTCAAACCCAAATAACATTTTATATTTTTACCAAAATACCTGTGGAGCTGACAGAGCAGGATGCATTCATTTTCCTTGATTTTGTAGTGAGGGAAAAGGCTAGCATGAATAATTCAAAAATAATGCTGAGACTGTTAAGATTTAGTACTGGAGAGGTCATCACAGTTGGGAGAATGAGCTAGGAGACTATTACTATTCCACGATCTTTGAATCTCAAGGTGACATCATTATTATTTCTCTATATCTATAATGTGGTGCTGCAACCAACTTATTTCAGTGTTTCTCATGTAGGGTAGAAAGATCAATTACATACAGACCTCAAAATGTGAACTATAAGCACAGTGTCCAATAAAACTGTCATTAACAGTCACCACAATTTTAACTGTATGCTTCCAGGTCAAGCTGCTTTAGAAATGATAACTGACATTGAAAGGTTGAATAAAGAGCACCTGGTCCAAAGAGAGTGATTCTTTACCCAAATAAGTTTTCATTAATGGTTTACAAAATCATTTGGTGTTCAGCTCATCGTCTGTTCGGCATTTAGCTCATCCAGAGTTTTCCACATGATCAGCAGCAGCATCGCTGAAGGTGGATAAAACATCCCTGTGCAATTGCATTGAATATATTCCTGTCTTCCACGAGAAACTGGAAGGTATCACCCAACTGGAAGCTCAATTTCAGTAGTGGTTATTCCATGACTTTAACCGTTTCCTCACCGATAGCCCAGCATCGTGTCCGTGGAGTCTTGTGTTATTCAAAGTAAGCACCCACGCAGGAGTATTCGGGAGGAGTGTTTGCTAGTAAACAGTCATTGGGACTCTGGAGACGCCTGTCCATTGGATGAGCACTGCCTTGTGTGTTTAATTAAACATCCATTACCCTTGGAGAATATTCCTCAAGACATGAACTCTTCCAGGAAGCACTTTTCCTTGTTTTGTTTTCTTTACTGGAAGATAAGTAAGACAGATTGCAGAGAAAAGGATTAGTGAGCTTCCCCTCATGAACACCAGGGTATTTGGATGTCAGGAGCACTCACATGTTTCTAAAACATGTGCTGTGACTCTTGGAGACAAGGTTTTCCTCTTCTGTTGAGTTCCTCATCTTGTTGATGATTTCATTTTTCTAAATCCTGCATTCCCTTGCCTCTCTTGACTTGTTTACAGCAAGATACAGCAGTATTATTCTGGGACTGCTGGGTTAGTGGTTGGACTCGATGATCTTCAAGGTGTTTTCCAATGGAAATGATGAGATGTTTTTCTGATTCTATACTGGTAAGTTTGCAGAAGGAGCAAAATAGATGAAAATACCTAAAAGCTGAAGGTTTTTAATGCCCCTTGTAAGGCTTTCTGGTGTGCACAGCTGGAGGGTACGACACCGTGGCAGGACCATGGTCTCCAGTCCTGCTGAACCACAAGATTAAGAAGAAATTGGTCAGAGGAATCAAAATTGGATTGGCTGGTAGAGATGCGATCCTGCTGCAGGAACGATAAAACAACTGTGAAACAATGTCTCTCTAATGACTGCAGGAAAATTAAAAAGAGAGTGATGCAGTGGCTTCCGACGTGGAGCCTTCCCCCTGTTCAGGCAAGCGTTGATTTGGATTTTGAGCATTTGGAGAGAAGCCACATGACTTTATCTCCAGTTCACCTTCATTACACAACTCTAATGCCACGGTGTGGTTGTTGGCCTGTTGTACACAGCGATGTTCACCCTCTGCAGCAAGTGAGGATTCAGTAACTGGGGCAGCTTGGCAAGGTCAGAGCACTGGAGCCTCATCACTAACATTTGGGGTGCGCTTGTGGGACACCTAAGAGCTGGAGAAGGAATGGGAGATGAGAGAGAGAACAATTTTATGGCAAAAGTATTGAGAACTCTGGAGACTTATGCTTTCCCCTGTCTTTATCAGAGACTTCCTTGTTTTGGGAGCTTGACATGGTGGCAGATATATTTGCTGTTAGATTTATGGTCAGGTATTGGAGTGATGGAGCTAAAAGGCATCGCACAATCCCAATAGCCAGCTGCAGGAAAGGCAGCAATGACAGTCCTACAGCTGAGCACAAGGTGAGGAGTCAGCAGAGCAGGAGTCAGTGCAGACACTTTATTTGGTATTTATCAACCTAATACTGCTCTGAGTTGTGTTGAGAAAACTTTTACTGCTAGTTAGCTTGGTAAGACGAGCTGAGGATTATGTTTGGATGATATGTGCACTGTGCATGGTGCTAGCTGTGACTGGGAAAGGCCTGCTGTCTGTAGGTGACATTTAAAAAGCATAATGATAAATAAATGATCATTAAATTTTGTTGATTAAAATGGCATTCCTGGAGTACTGATTAGGGAGGGAATTCTCTTTATGCAAAGAGCTAAGGTTTGATAACATGCAGTGACATTCAGAGGAGGAAAAGCAATGGTGGGTGCTCTAGTCCCAAAACCAACCGCAAACCGACACTAAAGCAAGTATTGTGAATGCATTCTTAGTTTATCACCATCCAATCTAGAAATTCCATCAATATATTTTGTTAAAAGTGTTGAAAAACTGGAGTAATGAGACAAAACCCCATTAGCATGTTGAGTCACATCTGCTATGGAAGATGTCCTGTGGCCAGGGCCTGGTCAAGGGTGTTACTCTGTTGGTCAACAAGGAGAGAAGAGAAAGGTAGCAAC
>JAOXOE010000632.1:27054028-27067452 GCA_028565055.1 Phoeniculus purpureus | reverse complement strand
GGTGTGGGCTTGTTGGTAACACAGGAATGCAAAGCAGAGTGTTCAAGGAGTTGGAAACAGAACAGCAACTATTCTGTTTCATGGGAGGTTTATGCTAGCTCTCCTATTAAATTTAATGGTTTGCCTCATGAGAAGCAGCTCATTAATATGAATATGCAGAGGATGTTTCGACCTGCAGACTAAACAACACAAAGATGTGTGATGTTTATTTTCCTTTGCCTTTTAAAAATATGAACTAGTGTGGCAGAAAGGGCTGGAATCTGAGGATGAAACACTGAAGTGGGAATCGGGAGCTGGCCTTTCTCATCTCGTTCAGTATGGCACAGCTTCCAAGGTGAACCTGAGCAAATCAGTTAACTGCTGTTTGCTTTTGTTGCTGAATTGGGTTAAATCAGCCAACAGGGTAGTACTTGAGTTATTGGGAGGCTGAATAATCATAACTAATTGTACTGGTTTGGATGAACTTTGTGGACTGCCTGGAACAGTGTTGGATTGGTGGTCCAGAATTTGGATTCAAGAAGGTTGGCAGATGCCCTGGTGTCATGGAGACTCTCCCTCATCTGGCCTACCATAATGCTTCACCCTACTGGTGTGGTTGGATTCTGGTTGCTCCAGAGTGAGCACAGCTGTAGCTATTGTGGTTTGCAATGTATGTGTCCACACATGGGAGAAAAAGGGACATCCTCATGTCCCTGGTTTCCTTCAAGATGATGGATCAAAGAGACTTTCCCATGGGCGTATCACCTATTACTGGTTTGTATTTTGAGTGAATTGCTACATGAATAAATGCTAAATGAGCAAAACCCCTTATAACCAAAATTGGATAGCAGAAAGCCAGGAAGGACCATATTTATGGCCCTCAAAGGAGCATTAACTTACCCACATTTACCAAATTAGGGTTGATTTGCCAGAAAAGAAGCTGTTTCATGGTCTCACTCTCTGGCCACAAACCGAACACTCACCTGTGAATTGCAGTTGCTGTGTGAGGGATTGGTGTGTCCAGTAACTTGAATTGTGTTTTGAATTGTGAATTTCCCTCTGATCCTTTTAAATTCCAGTAGGTGTGGAGATTGTCTTCAAATCTCTGATGAAGTATATATCTGAGGTTTTTTTTCAGCATCAGAGGCTTCTTGTGCAACATCTCAAATAAAACTTATAACTGAAAACTGCCAGAAATTCTGGCCTTGATACTGCAGTGGGATCTGATCACTTACAGCACTTCAGTCTCAACGTGTAAATTTACCCCCCAAAATGTGATTTTTATTGAATTTTAAAATTCCCATTTCTCTATAATCACAAAAAGCCGAGGGAAGGTGTGTGTTTGTGTAAAACTCGCAGTGATACAGTATTTTCTGATCATTCTTTCTGGAGTTACATGTAGTGTTTTGGGGTTTTTGTTTTGCCGGCCTTACTGGTTCTACTCTTGTGGGTCTCCTGAATTGAGAACTGCCCTCAATACTGGGAATCCCAGAAAATTGATTTGGCTGATTGCCAGCCAAGATTTTGAGCTTTTCCTGTTTGTGAAGGACCTGCCAGCCTAGTGGGAGCTGCTGAGGTCTGCGGTAAATTCTCATTCACTCATTCTCACTCCTGCTTCTAGCGCTGGTCTCTTCTCCCAAATTTCTAATGATAGGACAAGGGGAAATGGCCCCAAGTTGCCTCAGGGGAGGTTTAGATTGAATCTTCAGAAGTTGTTCTTTGCTGAAAGACTGGTTGGGCACTGGAACAGGCGGCTCAGGCAGGTGGTGGAGTCCCCATCCCTTGAGGTGTTTAAAAGCTGAATAGCTAGAGCTCTTGAGGCCATGGTCTAGGGGTTAGAGAGCTGTTGGGATGAGGGCTGGATGTGATGATCCTGGAGGTTCTTTCCAGCCATGAGGATTCTAAGATTCTATGAACTCATCAAAATTGCATCAAAATCCTAGTCAGACCTGCACTCTGATCCATGACTTGTACCAGGCAGAAGTGTTGAGCATTCTGCTTCTTTGTTGTTGTTGTTGGTACGTTTGTGTTCCCTTGCGCATACTCAGGAGACCCCTTTATTTCAAATTTAAAATAGTCTATGAAAATCTGTATTGACGTAATAGCTTATTAGGCTACAAGCAAAATATTCCCAGAACTAATTTTTAATTAATATAGTTCACTGAAAACTTATAAAAGATTCATACATAATATGATAAAAGAAATAAACATCCTCAATACCATGTACAGTTGCTTTTCTTGGTAAAACAATGTTTTTTTCTGCTCACAATAAAACCTCCTCTTAGGAAATGGAGTTGCACTTGTCTTTGGCAGCTCTGTCAGATGTGATATTTCCTGATACATAAACCGGTGCTGATTAATTCAGAGTTGGATTCTGTCACCCTTTCTCACTTTGGGCACTGCTTTTCGTAAACAGCTCCCTGTTTTTAATCCAGGCTTCTCTTGCTGTTAGTCACTGTCCCCCCACCAGGCTGCTCCAGAGCTGCCGGAGGCCACTGGAAATCATCTCACTGACCCACATGAGGTTTCTGTCAGTCATACAGTAGTTAGAAATGGCAAGATCTGACTAGACTTCATCTCATCTCTCTGTAGCCACATCAAAGTGAGATATCGAGTGCAAGTTCCTTCCTTCTGTAGGCAGTGAGGAGATGCTGACATCTCCAGAGATATCTCCAGCACATGTTGTGCTTGCTGAGCAGGAAACTTTTGCTGAAAGGGCCTTAAACCAGGTGCTACCTTCTTTGGGGGGGATGAGTTGGTCCCATCTACAGTGTGACCCTGCAGATCTTTACAACCAGGGCTCTTCTCAGAAGGCACAGGGAGACATCCTCTGAGAAGCATTAAGGTCTATCTTGAGCCTTTCCAGCAAGGACAACCTTCTGTGGCCTGTTTGGCACAAGACAGTTAAATGTTGCCCTGAGAAAAGCAATAGTTCAGTGGGTAATGTGAGATAATGTTTTGCTCTTTCCTCCTCACTCTCGTCCCTTCCCCAAAGTCCTCTCCAGCCATAAGTTGCGTTTGGTTTTGAGTTGCCATTATTTTAGTCTGTGCATGATTCCTGCTTGTGTTGGAGGTTTTCACTGCAGAATTTCATACAACAGGGAAAGCAAGATAATAAAACTGGGAGCTTTTTGTGGTGGCTCAGGAGGGATGGGACTGTCTGGGTGTGACCCACGACAGCCCAGGCATTCAGTACTAGGGTGGAGGCTTTGCTACTTCATCCTTCCTCATTTTGGCAAGGACAGAGGAGGAATTCAGCGGGAAAGCTGACAACCTGAACTCACATTTCCTGCACCCGTATTCCTGGTAGTTGCTGGGCTTTCTGCACGAGCCCCAAACAAAGGCTGTGTCACATTTCCCCCTAAGTGATGACAAACACGCAACTATAGTCAAACCTTGCTGTTGCTCAAAGAAGAGGCGCTCCTGTTCCTGCCAAAGCTCCACTTCTGATCTCTAGTGGCATGAGAACTGCTGGTCCCAGCAGTGCTTGAGGAGTCAGAGGAGGATTTGGAGGCTGAGCTGCTAACTACTGCTGTGCTGCTGCCCCAAGGGACAGGGAGAAGGACATATGGCTGCTGGGGACTGGTGTTTCAGTAACTGTTTGCGGAAAGGCTCTGGAAGCAGAAAGGTTATAAAGAAAGCCTGAGAGAGTTGGGCGGGTTCAGCTGGAGAAGACAAGAATCCAGAAAGACCTTAGTGTGCCTTTTCAGTGCTTAAAGGGGCCAATAAGAAAGATAGGGAGAGACTATTGAGCAGGGGCTGTTGTGACAGGACAAGGGGTGATCGTTTTAGACTAAAAGAGGGAAATTCAGACTAGAGAGAAGGAGTAATTTGTTGATGCTGAGGGTGGTGAGACCATAGACCATGGCCCAGGTTGCCCAGTGAGATAGGCAAGCCCCGTCCCTGAAGCCATCCCCGGCTAGGTTGGATCTTGGGTCTATGAGCAGCCAGCTCTGGTTGGGGATGTCCTTGCTCACTGCAGGAGGTTGGGCTGGTTGAGTGTTAAAGGTCCCTTCCCACCCAAACCACTTAGTTGTTCTATGAAAAGATGACGAAGTGAGCACTGAATTACTGCTGACAGAGGAGCCCCAACAGAGCTCTTGCCCCTTGAGCCACAGGAGCATCCTGATGTACTGGAGGACCTTCCCATACAGGTTTAAGAAGGGCTGGTGTGCCACTGCTGAATTCTCTAAATTTTGGGTCTGAAAAACAATTATTTATTATATTAGAGAAGATTTACTGCTTGGTGGAGTAAATGGATGCTTAAAATAGATGTGTTCCACAGACCTGCCCCAATGTCCTGTTCCGTACATCAACAGCAAACCCCCCTGCAATGGGACAGAGCTGGGCGGCTCCTGGAGGTTCTTCCGTAATTAATCCAATTGAGTATCTCCATCTAAGTCAGGATAACACTATATATTTAATAGGATTTAGTCCTGTGACTTCTTGTAACCCCTTTGTAGCTTTAATATACTCAGCATTTTTTCAGGATTAGGTCTTAAGGGCTTCATCCAAACCCATTTAAAATCAATAGGGGTTTTCCTTTGACTTCATTGGGCTTTGGTTCAGCCTCTAAATATGAGTCAATATTTTCTGATCCCAGTGCAGAAAAACATGGTTTTAAACCTTATTTTCAAGCCCCTATTTTCTTACCTTATGCCACACAACTCCTCCAACTCTACACAGATTTAAATAGGGAAATACTAACCAAAACCAGTAATGAGATTATTAGTTGAAGTTTTAGCTTTTAAATTCAATAACAGGTACCACTGGGTATTCTCTAATGTTGTGGCAGAAGAATGATTAATTTAAGGTTCAGGTGCATGACAAGGTCAGGAAAGAATTGTTACCGTATACAGTGAGCATTTCAAGATGAATCTGTGGTCTGAAGTATCGTTTTATGATGCATTTTCTGTTTTGTTACCAGGGGAAGTGTGACGGGTGACATACGAGTGATCACAGTGTTTTGGTGCAATGTTCTGTGATGGGCTTTTCATAAAAATTAGCTGACAATGTCATGAGTATACAAGTAAATTTATAGCTTTCATACCGGACTGCCATTCCCAGAGCTATTTCCAATCACTTGGGCTTTTTATTAAGTTTATTGTTCTTTTATTGTTCAGTGGAGTGTAAGCAGCGAGATTACAAATAAATGTAGAGTTGCAGGGGGGATGAAGTCAAGCTTGCAGAATTAGGGAAGACGCAAGCGAACGAGAACAGAAATTAATTTGAATCACTGGCGATAGAAGAGACCATGACCTGACATTCATCGCCCCGTACGCAGCATCCCAGGTTGAGCTCCCTCTCCTGCCCACCGCACAGCAAAATGACTCAAAACAAAGTGCTGGTGGGGCTTCAACCTTGTTCCTTCCGCCTTGTTTTTGTTGGTCTGTTCTCTCTGTTGTCTGTTTTCTTGTTTCTTAGGCACTGGAATGGGCTGCTCAGGGTGGTAGTTGAGTCACCACCCCTGGATGAGTTTAAAAGATGCTTAGATGTGGTGTTGGGGGATCTGGTTTAGAGGTGAACTTGTCGAGTAGCATTGATGGTTGGACTTGATGATCCCAAGGGTCTTCTCCAACCTGAATGATTCTGTGTTTCTATGATTCTTCGTACTCCAGCACTTTCTTGCATCACAGAATCATTCAGATTGGAGAAGACCGTCAAGCTCACCAAGTCCTACCATGAATCCAACTGGCCCAAGGCCACTGGTAAACCTTCTCTTGAAGCTCCAGATCTCTTTGACTGTGAAATACATCCAGGGATGGTGAGTGAGGACCAACAAGTGAAAGATGATGAAGTTTCTAATTTTTGGTATCATTATCATAATATCTTAGTCACAAAACCTTCATCATTTATTTCCCTCTATTTTTTCTCCCTTCAAAAAGCCAATACTTGATAGTTTTGGTTAATAACCCAACCAGCGGAGCAGAAAATCAGACTCATTGCTTTTAATGACACATTTTCAACTGCAAGTTAGTGACAAAAAAAGAAACCTAAAAAAGAGCACCATTTTCATGTGGCTCTTCGATACTTACATAGACTCTGAGAAACATAATCAAAATTTGTGTTCCTCCTTTGTTATTACTGCTCTGGACTCCACTCCAACTGGATGCTGTTTGTCTGGGCAATCAGACAATAGCTAGAATCCAAAAGCAAATCGATGTGTTCTGTGCCTTGTGCTATTACTTAAGTTATAAATAAAATGATTTTTCCCAGATGGCTCCCTGATGGCCCTGCACTCTTCCCGGTTCCAGCTACAGCTTTTCATCCCTGCTGCAAGTCCCTCGTGCATTCCTCCTGGCCACTTGCACCTCCAGCCTTCCCCCGGCATTGCTCTCGCTTGCTCAAGGCTTTCCCCAAATGGCCAAAAGCTTTGGCTGCATCAGAGCCGAGCAAGGTCGGGAGGAGATTTATGAGCAGTCTGGAGTGGCTGTAGGATTCCTCCTGAGGCCAGTCCCTGCCAGAGGCTCTGCAAAAGCTGCTGGCCTGGCTTGGCCGTGGTGATGCAGCTTTGTAAGGGTGGTAAGAAACTCAAGTGAAACAGTGTTTTAGTTAAGAGCAGAAGGATGCCCAAGGTTTTACACCCCTGGCAGTGCCAGGTTTTGCCTTTCTCAGGTCCCTATGGTGGGAGATACCGACTTTGGGTGCCAGGGCCCTACTGCAGTGTCTGCTGGTGCCAGCCCTGATCCCTCCCTGTGCTACTCCTATGAATAAATCTGTTGAAATGGGTAAGACTGAGTGCTGGTGAAGAATGAAGTGACATGTGAAGTGGCAAGTTGGTCTCCTAATTTATTTTCCTAGTGCAAACATTGAGAAGCAGGATGGGGAACTTCGCTCGAGGTTGTATGTTTACTTCACAGGCAAGTTTTCCTTCCAAAAATGTGGGCAGGGCACCACTGGAAACTATAAATACACAACTGAGAACATACTCCATACACTTACTCGCTCTTCTAGATGACTAAAGTCATTAATCTTACATGCTTTACTTTTGGGTTTGGTTAGGCTTTTTTGAGGGAGGGAAGATGTAACCGGTAATCACACATCTTTCGTAACAGAGGGAAAACGATGATGAAAACAAGTCTATTGGAAAATCATGGGACTAAACAGAACTATTTTTCCATGAACACAATAGAATTATATTGAGAGTCACAGGCAAAAAAATAAAGAGAGAAAATCAATAAAAGGTAGTATATAACAGCTATAGGGTTCAAACCAAGTGCATTCATTCCCCGGTCTCTAAGAGGACCCCATACGTACGCACAACAGTTAATGAAAATCAGACTTCCTTGTGTCATCAGAAATAGCAGAGGAGTTGGCTGCGTTTTCCCTACATTCTGGCCAGTTGTTCTCCATGAACACAGCACCTATTGGAAAAAACTCAGACAAGCGATGGCCCAAGTTTGTTTGTTGAGGGTGCTGGCTGGGGAGCTCAGCTTGTCCCACCCATGGTCACAGGTTTGTTCTGGGATCACCTGGGTCGTAGCCCCCTCACCCCTGGCTGACATGATCTTGGGGTATAAAAATATTGGCTCATGTCTCCTTGATGAGTTGGCTTTCAACCAGCAACAGTTTTCATTTCTACATGACCCCAATGTGTTTTGTAACAGTTAGATTTAGGGGATAGAGAACTTTCTGACTGTTTTTCCATTTTAAATGCAAGAGACAGGCCTGCTGTCACTCCACACAAGGTTGGGTACTTACCTTCTCATTCAAGATGTTCAGGGAAAGTATGTTCCCTGTTCCTGAGCAAAGGTCTTGGCAGGAGGATGGTCCCTCACCTCCAGCACCACCTGCGCAGCATCCATCCATCCACCCACTCATCCCACCCTGCCTTGCATGGGGCATGTGGACAGGGACTATGTCTCAGCTCTGTGGTCCTCCAGGTCCTTAGTAAGCTCTGGCTTCCTCAAGCTAATTCAGAAATGTGAAATTACCTGAAGGCAACAGAACGTGGAGAGACTTTTACTGGAAAGCTGCTGTGTCACTTGATGCAGAATAGAGTAATTCTGAGCCTTAGTCATCCAAGAAATATTTGATTCATAAGATTCTGTTTGGAGAATAACTTTCACACCTCCATTTGCTTTTATTTTTGTTATGTGATGTATCCTACAAGCCTGCAGAACACTTTCTCTTCACCTGGTAGTTTTATCAACCCCCTTGCTGACACCAGATGACCCTCAAGCTGCCAATCTAACCAGCCTTAATAAAGTCAATGGAAACGTAACACTGAGAACCTTCCTAGCTGATGAAGTTTAAGCTGTGAGACTCAAATGAAGGCCTCTTGTAAATGATGAGAAGCCTTTGGGTTGGTTTCCATGGCTTTCATAAACTGTTGTTTGTGAAGAAAGCCAGTCAATAGGAGCAACGCAATTAGGATTACATCCACCTGAGCCTCTGCATTGCTTCCAAAAAAAAAAACAAACCAGCAAAACATGTAACTTACTCATTGAAGGAATTTGGGGAAGGATGAGAATGGAGACATCCATTCTGGCTCCGCGCCAGCCCAGTTTGGCCAAGAGGCGAGTTTCCTATTGTTTAAAGATACACTAAAAAACCAAAAGCAAAGCCCATTGTTGTCCAGCCTTTACAACTTCAAAAAATAATAATTAGACAAAAGACAGTAAACTAGAAATTTTAAAATTAGTTTAAAGCTGAATTCTTAGAACTTTCTTTCCGGGAAGATAAGCCATCTCCTCACTGCAGACAGTCCCTCCATGCCCGGCCCCATACAATGGTTGGCTCTGGGGCAGCAACATCCAAACATGGGTTTTGCAACTACTCTTTCTCAGATGTGAGGTGATGACTTGTGTCCCACTCACATGAACAAGGGATACTTAAGCAAGAAATGGTTGAAGGGTCTGGCGTGCTGACAGCAGCGGAAGAGTGGGTTGAGCAATATCTTTAAAAACTGACTATCAGTGGCTCTGGAAACTGCAGAGAATTCAGGCTGACCTGGGGCTTAGTGGGCAGCTAACCAGTGCCTTTCATTTTGTCCACACACTTTCCTCCCAAAAATAACCAAATTAAGAGATTTTAAATATTTACCAAGTTTGTAGAGGGAATACGTAACCATGACTGTGGATCATTGATCTTTAAGGTGTCTTCCAACCTAAACCATTCAAAATCTGACTGAATAGGGCTCTGGGCAAGCTGTTCTAGCTAGAGATGGCCCTGCTAGTTGTAGGACGTGTTGGACAAGATACCCTTTGGAGGGCCCTTCCAACCCAGTACATTCTAGGATTCTAGTCATGGGTTTGTGAGGAGAAAGACACACCTTGCTCAGTGCACCTCATATTTGGAAGCTCTGATTATCCAGCTTCAAGGTACTAAAGCTTAGAGCTGGATTAGCTATTCTTTTATCAATGTTAGATCTTCCCCAGTACACCTTTGAATCACATTTATAAATAAACAGCATCTAGAAGATGTGTTTTCCCCTTGCTGGAGTCTTCTGCAAGAATAGGTGAAGCTTTAGTCAGTGAAATCTCTGCCATACTTTGTTTCATATTGAGTCTTTGGGAGCTCTAATAAACTTTTGGGTGTGTAATTTTCCATACATCATTGTTCCATTCCTAATCCATTACTGGGATAATTCCTCATTTGTGAGACCTGGAGAATTCGTGGTATTCACAGGCATTTGTGGAATATTTATATAATGTTGTAGCAGTTGACTGCAGACAAAGACAAGATCCTCAGTTACTCTCATATTGAAGTGCCAGTTTGATTCCTTGGCAAAAGATGTTGGAAGGCAGGGAATTATTGAAGAAGGGGATTAAAGTGTAAAGCAGTTATTTCAACAGCTGCTGCCCTTAAGAGGGGAGCTGATTTGTGCAGGAACCTAATGTTACTGTGCTGAAGAAGTTTGCAAAGTTAAGAATGTCGGCACAATTCAAAACTCCAGACATCCAGCCATTCCTGTGTGTCCCCATGTCCGGGGAATGGCTGCACTGCCTCAGCTGGAAGAGCGTGAGGTAATTTTTAGGTTTTTAAGGAGAGTTAAGGTCAAGCAGAGCTCACAGACTCTTCCAAAGACACAGACTCAAGTGGCCCAGATAAAACAGTCCTGGAATTTCAGCTAAAGCTGTTATCCATGAAGTTCCCAGCCTTCCCACTGCCATTTCTGCTTAAAAATTTTATTTGCTGGCACAAAAGTCTCCTGCCTTCTACCACCTGAGGATATCCAAGTGTTACCAGCAGGTGAGTGGCTCCACAGATGGATCTTGGGGTTATTCCTTAGGAAAGGGATTAATATCCATAATTTTGCACATGGCCATTCCCACCTGATCTTCCAAATGAGATTTACAGAGGTGAAAAATCAACATTAGTTTAAATCTTGATGTAGAACAGATCGGGTGAGCAGGTTGTCACAGATCACGCAGGGAATTCAGGATAAACATGTCTCCTGAATCCAATTTCCAGGTTTGAGGCAGCGGGTATTTTTTCCTGTCTCCTTCCTCTGCAGCAGGAGTTGTGCGCTGACAGTTACTAATGGTTTGCAATCATCACAGTTCGTCCAACAGCACGCAGTGTCCCCATGCCAGAGCACAGCAAGACTGTTCTAAATAACCCTTTGGGGCTTTAGTATATCTTTATTATATGTAAATAATGCTGGATTTACTTTGGAATCATTTCCTAGTACTCCTCCTGGTTTTGGGACTTGTCTCTTGGAAAGGGAATATTGGAAGGGGGAACACTCTGTCTCACAGATTCGCAGCTGAGCCATAACACAAACGGCAGTGTGGGATTTGCAGATACCACAGTGGGAATATTTTTCTCCCTCCCCAAGTTGTGCTGCGTTCACAGGTAAAAGGCATTACCCTGTACAGCTGGGAAATAGTGCTCCCCTGGAGCAACTGAAGGTTTCACTGAACTGACACAGGATTATCTGTGGCCTTATCCTAAAAGGTACCATCCTATCTCTGGGTATTCCCTGCGGTGAGCTGGCTCAGCATCATAAACCCAGACCCCAAATTCTCCAGCATCCCAATGGAAACATGGAGTGAAAGTTGTGGGTGATCAGGACGTCTGGGTCCTCATCCCATAGCCAGGACCAACTCACATCTGCATGGGCTTGGAAAGCCGGAGGAGGATCTAGAGTTTGTGTGCGGTAGTTAAATCTAATAAGAAATATTCCACACAAAGGCTTTTGCAAACACCAGTGGGTCTTAGCCGCATGTTGAGAAAATATTGAGAATGATTTAAGTGACACTGTAGGTATTTACTTTCCCTGGAACAGATTCACACTGCCCTTGCCTAAACAAAGCCTCTGCGCCTTCGGTGGCAGCTCCCATTTGCCTAATCTGCCCAGCGGTGCTAAACCCACAGTCATCAGAGGGCTTAACTTTAGGCATGGCTTTACTAACCCAGCTTAAAAGTAACCCGTTTGCTTAAC
Organism: Phoeniculus purpureus; assembly: GCA_028565055.1. Classification (NCBI taxonomy): domain Eukaryota; kingdom Metazoa; phylum Chordata; class Aves; order Bucerotiformes; family Phoeniculidae; genus Phoeniculus; species Phoeniculus purpureus. Next base: position 27,056,084 of record JAOXOE010000632.1, on the reverse strand, counting down.
TGGGCTGCCAAGGGACATCCCGAATGCCTGTGCTGGTGCTCACTCAAAGTACATGGTGAAAATCCACTGGTTTTGGAGGAGGATGGCTGAGGCTCTTTGGTTCTTGCTAAGGACACTCTGAGCTCTTGCAGGGTAAAGTGGTTTTGCTGATTGTTTTATTTCTTTCTATGGGGTTTGAGTTGAAGCAGAACTGTTTTTATTGGAAGTGTGATGTTGCTCATATCGATTTGACGACTGGGGAGACGGTGTTAGTGGGTGACCTTGAAAAATGTGATAAGTGGCAAGGGTGCTGAAAGGTTGAAGCACAAATGGGAGGGTTAAAAGCATATTTATTTCTGGCCTGCGTGGATGGAGAGGGGTGAAGTTTGTGGATCTCTTCTCCATAAGCAGAAGCTCCTCAGTAGCCACAAAGCACTTCCCGCCACGTTCTTCTCAGCTTTGTGCAGAAAACCCTTGCAGCTGCAACAGGGTTCTGTGAAACCCAACAGCAACGATCCTGGAAGCCTTAAAAAAACCAAAAATGAAGGGGAAATGTCGCAACCCAAGACCTCTATGCTCCTCTGTGTTGTAAAAATGATGTAGAAAGAGATTAAAAATAGCCAAAGTAGCATGAGTAAAATGGTAAACACGTCTGCTCCTCTGCCTACAGCAGATGCACGTGAATGGGGTTTGTAGCAGCACAGCAAGGAAATTACCAAACATTTCCCAACCCCGTTCTGTCTGAGACGGAGCAAACATCCCCGTCCCCGGGGTGCAGATGGTTCCTGTACTACTTAGGCATCCATATAAATATTTCTGTTTGCCAGAATGAAGTGGAGATTTTGGGGCTGTTAATGATTTATTATTCTCAGCACCATGATAATTTAGTGGGTTTCCTAGTACATTAGCCTGAACTCTTCAAAGACAACTGCAAGGACCATTCCCTACCCCTGCAAACCATTCGGCTTGTGTGGAGGAGCGTGGCTTGGCTGGCTACTCTGGCTAGTTAGAGATTAGCCAACCCCCCCCAGAAAACATGCAGAAAAGGAGGAAGGGGGGTTTATAAGGTATTACTGATATTATAGTATTTCATCTTGCAAGGAGCTGCAGCCCGAGTGCGTTCGAGCAGGTGGGGGGTGATATTACAGCTCTGCGGTGAGTTGTCATCTCCCAGTGGATCCTGGCCAGCAGAAGGAAACGGGAAATGAGGGAACTCGGAGATAGACACTTGCAGGAAAAAAAAAAATAGGCTCGACAAGTCTTCTCGTTGAAATAAATCTGTGGGGAGAGATGCCGGTGTGACAGCCCGGTGCTGGAAAAGGAAGAGCTCGTCCATCGCACGCTGTCTGCAAAATGTACTGGAGGCTCTGCCTAGTTCTGGGAAATGTTAAGGCAGATAATCAGAAAAAATGGGAACAGACAGTGTCACTCTTTGCGATCCCTCTAGTTCTAAGAAAACTGTGAAACCTCTGACATTGAAATGATTCTAGGAGAGTTCTGCGACCAGGACATTTGTTGCTGTGACTGGTTAAAATAACAGCAAGAAAGGGAAAGCAGCTGTCAGCTCTGAGACTGTTGGAAGCACTGCCAGTGGTCTGGGCACTGCATGGCAATGCTCCTTATTTTTCCAGGAGGATATTTACTGTTTCCTCATGATTCCTCCAGAAATCAATTGTCTTTCCAAAGTGTTTCCAAAGCACGTGTAAGTTTTGCTCATACTATTTCCCCTCTTCTGCTTTGGAGTATTTCTTTTTGCTGGCACCAGTTGTAGCCCAATGCAAACCCCCTTTCCAGTCTCTGAAGGGGGCTCCAAGATAGCTGGAGGAGGGCTTTTGACAGGGTTGGTAGCAAGGGTACAAGGGGAAAGGGTTCCAGACTTGAAGAGGGGAGATGGAGGTTGGACATGAGGAACTAATTCTTTGCTGTGAGGGTGCTGAGATGCAGGAACAGGTTGCCCAAGGCAGTTGTGGCTGCCCCATCCATGTCAGTGTTGAAGGGCAGGTTGGCTGGGGCCCTGATTAACCTCCTCTAGTGAAGGTGTCCCTGCCTGTGTTGGGGGGGGGGGGGGGGGTTGAAA
>JAOXOE010000632.1:27035262-27053928 GCA_028565055.1 Phoeniculus purpureus | reverse complement strand
CCCCCCCCCCGGAAACTAGATGGTCTTTAAGGGCCCTTCCAACTCTGGCCATTCTATGATTCTATGAAATCAGAGTGACATTTACAAAGAGGTTAACAAAGATCCCCATCCCCAACCCATCAAACTTTGTAATAATGAGATTTTAGAAAACCCAAAACACAATGAAGACATAAAGCTGGATGTTTGTATTTGCCTCCTGGGCCACTGGGCTTCTTTGGGGTTGCTGTTTCTCTCGATGGTCATGGCACTCGGATTATACTTGTGGTTGAAGTGGTGTTTGAGTCTGAAGGAATCAGCTGGTTCTGAGTTAAACTTCACAAAGACACACGAGATGTTTTGGCATTATGCTCGACACTGAGTATTGGTGCATTATTTCATGTTTGCCTCAATGGGAAAGTTCTAAATACATCCTGTTTTGAAGTTGCATGTTAGAGGCTTCTGGAGAAAGATTAATTTATAAAGCAGAGATCTCAAGTTCCTCTTTCAAAGATGTGACAGTCACTTGAAGCCCTCACAATCAGCTCGAATTGTTGCAGACACAATTGGTACTCACTGCTGTGTTTATCTCTAGGACTTGCATTAATTAGTACTTGAAAAGGCTTTTGAAGCACTTCATTCATGGAAGCATTGAGTTCCTACTGCCTGCAATGACACGGGTCTCTAGAGCTACCTACCGTTTGCCTCCTTGCAGCAGACTGTACTGGAGGTTTAACCTTCCTGGATATGCTGCTTGGATAGTTTTGTCACTACTGTCAATTTATTCTGGAAAGAATTAAATATATCAGTGATGCGTGAGTAAACTGAGCTTCCCCGTTCCGTCACATTATTAGTTACAGAGCTTTATCAATTTGCTCTTTGTGCTTCTGGTAACTAATACATGGGGAGCCACCAAAGCTCTGTGAGGAGCTGCTGCATTTCCCACTAATGAGGAGGAGATGGTCATTTCTCTGTTGCCATAAAATGATAGACTGGTTTGGGTTGGAAGGGAGCTCAGAGCTCATCCAATGCCAACCCCCTGCCATGGGCAGCGATACCTCTCACCAGACCAGGGTGCCCAGAGCCCCATCCAACCTGGCAGTTCTAACAGCTGTCATCTGTGGCCCCTTTGTCTCTTCAATCTTTGAAGTGCAGCTCAGTTTATTTTTCCTTACCCACAAGACAGAGATGTGTTCACTCACACTTTGAGGGGTTTCAGTTTAAAGACTGTGGCCCCAGGGATGAAGTGTAATTTATCATTTCAGTGGTTGGTATTCTCTGTCCCCTTGGCTTACCCCAGGAGAGCAATGCCGAAATGCTTAGCTGGGCTGTGGAGTCTGCCTGTACTTGGTGGCAGGAGCCAGAGGTTTCCCAGTGCCTTCTGACAAATTGTCTTTGGGGTCCCTAAAACACTGCTGCCTCTTTGCCTTTCATGTGTTGAAGGCTGTGGACATGGTTTGCTCTGTCCCTGACTTGCTAGTGTTTCTAGGTCCAAGAAGATAATTTATGGAAGGGGTCCTCTGCAGCTCCTGCTCCCATTCCAGTCCTGTCCCAGTTCAGTGGGATGGGTTCTGTGCTGACACCATGCTCATTGACACAGGAGGGGAAGGGTTTGTGGCACAGGGGTGCTGTTTGGGATGTCTGAGATTGCCCCATGGAGCAGTGTTTCCATATGTGAATGTGCAGCCCTGTTGCCATGGTAGGTTGGATGGGATGACTTTAGAGTTCCAGCCAACCTCAGTCATCCTATGGGTCCAGGAGCCCACTTCACCTTTGACCTCTTGAGGTGTTCCTACAATGAAATACTTACCCTTCAAACACTCATTGAAGCCTCCCAGCTACAGTTCTGGGAATTTGGGAACAGGATACTAAACCTGGCTCTCCTGTGGAAAAGGTGATGTGCCCAACCAGTGCTACTGGCCATGAGGACCTGCAATCCCCCTGGCCAGGAGCTGCTGGGATCGATTGGTTTACTTTTTTCTTCAGGGTTTGCCTTAAGGGATTAGAATTTAAAAATTCATCCCTCCACATTCACATTTCAAGGTGGAGATAGTTGCTTTCAAACCAGAGAGAGGAGAAATAAAAGTGCTGACTTTATTTTCAACCAGGGGACTCCTACAAGGTGAGGAGAGCATCTTCTGCTCCAGCACTGCAGCAAAGTTCAGGAGGAGAATGGCATTTTCTTCTCTCAGACCCAGCTATCTGTCACCGTTACTGAGACACTCCTGCTCCACTAACTCTTGCAAAACCATCACTGAAGGGTCCCGCCCTCACAGGGGTCTGAAAGCTGAGGCTGCTTGCATTGAACTTTCAGGAGGTGGAGAAGAAAGATGTGAAAACTGAGGCTTTTGAAACAGAGAGCCATTTTATTGGCTTTTTGGCAGCTAATCAAGATGCTCAAAAATGAGAACAGACTGTCCTGTAAGCAGAAAGGAAGGAAAGTGAAAGGTGGAATTGAGACTTGTAGGCCATAACGTAGTCCAGCTTCTCCAGGGAGGGGACCCAGCTCTCTAGGGTGGAGGTTGGTGAGGGTTGGATGCAACTAACCCACCCCTATGGCATGGATTTGGACTGAGAGGCAGTAAGTTGCAGTTCATGGTGTGGCAGACTGGGTGTCACTAAAGGCAGCTCAGACTGACCTGGCTTTTCTTATTTACGAGTGAGTGTGTGAGATGTCTCAGTTCAGAGCCGACTGGTAGCAGTGTAGTTCTGTTCTGGAGTCAACCCCAACATTAATCTGTGTGTCTGAATGCAGAACCTACCTTGTCTGGTCTCATGTGTTTGATTTACTGCTCCATCATTTTGGGGCTCTTTGTCAATAGATTTACAAATACTGTCCCTTAGTAAGGAATTCTCTGGAAGAATTCTTTTTAGATAGGATGTTTCCAGCGATCCTTCTACCTAGCGTGTACTGCACGATGTTTATTTATGGCTGCGTTGTATGATTGCAATAAACAATTGTAGCTGTCAGAGTCTTCTGATTAAATACTGTATTTGTTAAATAAATAAAATGATAGTAATGAACTGGGCCGTCCTCCACGGGTAATGTACGACTTTCATATTTCTGACACTTGGTAAGATGGATGGAACGCTGATATGCAAGAGAAGGCCTGTAAATCAAAGGGAGCCAGAAAAGATTCGGATCTGCTTTCTAGCAGAGGGTCATCTTTGCCATTATAAACTCTGAGAGTACTTTTGACTTCTCTCTGGGCCAAGACGTACCGGCTGGAATAGGAAGCCGGACCCAGAGGACGTTCATTAACAGCTCGTCAAGGAAGGATTTTAAGACACATGAGCTCTCTCAGGATATGCAGAAAGATTTGTGCGCACAATTAACAGGTCAAGGCGCTGGGTCAAGATTACATGTGGTGCCTCCATCCATGTTCCTGATGATCAGCACCCCCAGGTTGGCTTTGCCGTAATGATTAGTGATGGGTCCCAGCAGAGCCACAAGTGAGGTGCTGTGAATTCTTCCACTTCAGATCCAACCATAGATAACGTGGCAGCCCCAGTCATGTGCAGGTTGTAATTAAACAATTTATTTACCTTTCATGCAAATGGGACTGGGTTGTTTGTGCTCTGGAACCTCATGGTTGATGCCAGCGGTTGCTCTGTTGGTGGAAGCATTGGGTTAAGTTTGGGTTTGCTGGAAGTTTTACAGCAGCAAAACATTTCCGAGAGCTTCCTCACAGCAGAGCTCTGCAATTCCCACTGATTCGGTAATTCATGTGCAAGGTGCTCTCACACCTCCTCTTCATTTTATTCATAGTATTCCGCAAAGCAGCCTTATCCCCACCTATCAATTATCACTGTATTAATTTATATCACTCCGTATATCTCTTGCACTTTGCTGCCTGTCACCTGTTTACTTAAAATATGTCAACGTCCCTGAGTCGGTCTCTGCAAAATGAGGCCAGAACTGTACGTTGCGGGTTTATTTATGTCCGCACGCCACAGCAGAGGGTTTGTTGGTTTGGGGTTTCTTCTTTGATTTTTTTATGAGAGGGCTTAAATAAGGACCAAAAATAAGATTGAAACAAGTTGTCAGAAGAGGACCCAGAGACACTGTGCAAACAGGAAGCGTTTTGATTATGTTCACTGGTGCAAAATTAGTAAAGAGTTCGAAATCGTCTTGTGCTTACGGATTCCATTGTTTTTCAAAGAATAATTCCATCTATTTTAACATTTTCAAGTATAATTCCATTGGTAATGGCTCTTCCTTTGATTGTGAAGGCCGCTAATTGAAAGGTGTGGCTCGCTGTCTGTTTTGGCAGTTACGCTTTATGTCTTTTGTTTAAAAACTCAAAAGTGTTGCCTTTCCTGTCCAGCCTTCCTTAGTATTTTCTGTTTTGGCGATGTGATGACAGACTTACAGCGTGTTTCCTTGTGTGTATGGTAACAGATGTTTATGTGAATAACAGCCTTTTTTATGAAGGCGCAACACTTTATAGCCAAATACTAATTAAAAATAATTGCGTGTAAGCATTTTTGTTTATTCCCCGTCGTGCATCTTTAATCATTCGAAATCACCTGCAGTTGAAAACTGAGGCAAAGATTTGATACCGCAATTATAAGGGGCCATCTGACTCAATATTAGAAGGGAACAGCAATGGGTTTGAAGAAGAAACGATGACCAAGAGTCAGCAAATGCCTGCCCTTACTGGATCTGCTTTTATAGAGGATGAAAACACCAATGCGTTAGTTTGTTAAACTAATAGGAGTTTAAGGTATCTGATCTAGCGAAACAGTCGGTTCTTGACTGACATCCTGTTCAGGCCATATTCTGTGCACTAATAAGCTCATTACAAACTATATTTTAATTAGACGTGTAACAGATGGTTCAGAGTAAATATGGGCAGTGGTAGTTTTTAAAGAGCAGAACAAAACCTGGGCTCTTTTTAAGGACTCAGCATCTCAGTTTGGGTTTTATCAATAGCTGATTGAGTTCAGCACAGTGGAAATTACCGTCAAAGGCACTTAAAATCATGAAAGAAGTCAAAACTAAACAAAACAACAAAAGTCCACCAAAGCCAGAGTTAGCAGATCTATATGTGTTCAATAAAGACTAATCAATCCTGAACTGAAAGGGGCGTTTTCTCATGGCTTGACAATAATCTTCAGCAAGGTATATCTTCATTTTAGATCAGCCTGTCGCAGACTTGCAGCCCCTCGGCAAAAGGCCGCGAGAATGCAGCCCGCTGCTGTGTTTCTGCTGGGTTTGGGTCACATCCATAAAATAATTTCGAAAGGACCTTGCTTTTCTCAGTTTGTTGGTGGAGCACAACCCTTGAGAAGGTGATAAAGGGTCTTTCTTCTCAAAAGACCCAATGTGGCTGCGGTTGCTGGCAGCTCCATCCATGGTTGAGTTTCACAATATGTTTTCCTGGCTGGGATGGAGGAAGGAATCACTGTCTAACCTGCTCCAAGCCCTGGCTTTCCTAGGAATGACAGGCGATGTTCACAACTGGCACAGCAGATCCTGTTCATAGCAGAAATACATAGGTGAAGTCTGGGAGGTGGATCAGCAGGACATTTAGGTGATGGTTCTGGTTCAACATCTCTATTCATTGTTTTCACAGAGGAATGAATGGAAATTGTTGATCCAACTCATCATTTGATGTTCCTAGCAGAAGGAATTATTCTGTACCTCTGTTCTCGGGGGAGAACAGCCTGATGAAAGGAGGAAGTAGAGTATTTTAGCGAAGGTTCCTTGTCATCCCTACTTGACTTTGGCTTTTACTTGGAAAAGATCTCTGGGAAAAAACAGGGTTTGGGGTATTTTTTTGAATGGGAAACATACAAGTATTATGCAGCCTGGTGTGTTAGTTTTCACTACTGAATTAAAAATGAGGATCAGAGAGTGACACCTCTTAAGCATTTTGTCCTCCTCTGGTTTTCCAGTGCTGAACCTCTTCTTGGAAAGGCAGATCCCAGACCAAAATGACGGTGAAGCTCAGGACTGCAGAGACTCAATGATCAGAAAAAAAGATGAGCAAAATGTCCAGTGATGTTGGCCCACTCTTGGGTAATAGACACAAAAGCTTACTATTTCTATAACGTGAAAACATTAGAGTTTAACACACATGTTTAGAGCCCACACGCTTCATAGAGCAACCACAGCTCCCAATGGTTTGAGGCCGGGTTGAATGGGGCTCTGGGCAACCTGGTCTGGCGAGAGGTGTCACTGCCCATGGCAGGAGTTGGAACTGCCATCATCTCTGAGGTCCTTCCAACCTAAACCAGTCTGTGATTCTGTCATTCATCAGATGGGCAAATGCTACTGATCCTGTTTACTTCTGGAATTCAGTATCAGGGTAAACATGGCTTGAAGTGTGATACAGCAGGGTTATGATAAGACATTTGACCTTTTTGTAACATAACATTTCTAGAGAACATTATCCTGCCTCTCCTGTAGTAATATTTGGATTAATTGTACGATAGGTGTAGCACGACGTAAGCGTTCCTCACATGGTGCTAGCACAGACAGAATAAAGTCATCTGCTATTTGGGCTGCAGAATAACTGGGATCCATTCTTCATTCTGGAGAAAGGTTTCCATCTTCAGAGAGTACACACGTAGCTAAGAGAGTGCTGTTGTAATCAGCCTCTTTTCTAGGTCTTCAGCTGCAGCACTATGTTAAAAAATCCCTACTAGTAAATAGCCAACTGGTTGTAGTTCTAACCTTAATTATTACCTTCACTGAAGTGCCACCATGTCCATTCCAAATGCTATTCCCTGCTCTCATCACTGTAAGTAAGAGCTCATCAGGCTCACTACAAGGAGCATTACAGATGTCACTTAAGGTAAAGGAGCAATTGTAAATTAAAGTCAACAGAGGAAGGCTAAGCTGGGCTTGTTTTTACCACCTGAGCTACTGCTGGAAAGTAAAGCTGCTGAGATAGTTTTATCTGGTGATCAGCAGTTACTTAGAATCTTAGGAAGTTGTCAATTTATATGGACATCAGTGATGAGATCTCGTCTGAGAATGAAAACAGTTCTAGAATGAAACTAGATCTCATTGTGTTATTAAAAAACCGATTTATCAGCAAAATTCCCTTTCAGGAGGCTGTTGGGCAGAACCGTCCCAGCCACAGACATGTGCATTTGGGGCTTGGCTGATGGTGTGCAATCTGCCAGGGAGAGGACAGTGTTGAACCACCTCAGGTGCCCAAATTGTAGAGTCAGAGAAGTGTAAAAGCACAGGATCAGTCATAGAATCATAGAATTATAGAATGGTTTGGAAGGGAGTTCAAGATCATCTAGTCTCAACCCTGTACCATTGGCAGTGACATCTCTCACCACACCAGGTTACTCAGAGCCTCATTCAACCTGGCCTTGGACACTGCCAGGGATGGAGCTGCCACAACCTCTATGGGCAACCTGTTCATCCCACCTTTGTTGCTTCCCTGTGTTGGGATGAGCAGCTTTTGCACCAGCAGGCCACCAGTTTGGCTTTACCGTAATTAAAATCCTGAAGACTTGACAGCGTCCCCCATGGAGATTAATTGCAGCCAAGTCCACGTTTTTAGCAGTTGTGATTTGTTTGTGAGTCTCCATCCAGACCGGGGCTTGCAGGCATCTCCATGCCACAAACACCACTTGGCCGCTCTGTCTGGGCCTTGAGGGGTGTAATTGTGTAGCTGAAACTGGAGAAAGCTTATTTGAGGATGTGGGAGTTGACACAGCGTTTGCTTCAAGCTTTTGACGCCGTGTCCTGATATGTTGAGAAAGCAGATCCCCACCTCCTTCCCCTCCAAGTGCCACATGCACAGGAACAGATCCAGGAGAAACTTCAAGCGTGTTATTTTCCCCCACTCTGTTTGTCACAATTTCAGGAAGAACAGAGAGCTCTGAAATTAAAAGATGACCTCAGAAAGGAGTAAAATTGGAATAAAAGGTGCCAGGAACGTGCCTTCAGCCCTGTGAATGAACGTTGTACCGTAATGAGCTCACATCTGTTTTCTATTCTGTTTGAAAATAGGGGTGCTCAATCCCAGTGAAAATTATAACTAAAAATTCAGTATGGAGTTTGAATTATGATAGAACACCCAGAGGAGGAGAAAATCAATCAGAGCCTAGGGAGGGACTGTGCTCAGAAAGGATTAGGGGATGCCAAGCCTTTCACAAAGGCAGGTGAGGGAAACTAGGGGCTGTCCTGGACCACACTGGGCACAAGCTGAAGATGATAGAGGTGCCCAAAAGTACCGGGCCATGTCTTCCCAGAGCCCCCCATTCAAGGAAAGTTAATATCATCTGTTATCATGGGGTGAGATGTGCAGATGGGTGGAGGCACAGCACAAATGACAGTTTGAATGTTCATTACGCTACTCCAGGTTTACCTACATTTCATTGGCGAAGGTGCCTTGTGGCTCAGATGTACCCAGGAGCACTCACATCTCTCAAGAAGACAGTATTGACAACATTTGCAAAGACCTTATGAAAAAAATGTTGAAACCATGTGGTCTCATATCTGTTCCTGGCCTGGATCACATCCTATGAATTCAGCATCTTTCCACAGTTCCACCACATATGACAGTGCTTACAGTAATGCAGCAAATATGGCCCTGAATAAATGCTCCATACATTACTTTTTACAAGTATCCACACAAAATCCCCTGAGGTTTTTATTTAAGGGCTTCAAGAGTGATAAATACATGACACAGAAATAATCAGAGGATTTTCTAATTTACTTAACTATGGATAAGCAGCCTTCATTGAACTTTCTACCATCCAGAATATGTTTCCTGCTTTGGTTTTGTATCTTGAGAAAATATCTTCATTACCCATCTGATAGTAACTGAGCAAGAGCTTGCAGCATGATCACTGCAGGAATTACAGTGTAGACGCACCCTGCATGGCCCCAGGCATCCCACCACTGCCCCACTCACCCCATCTTCAGATATTCATATTCAGCTTCCATATTCAAAGGTATTTGTTGCTCTCGGTGCTGAGTATCGCTTATTTGAACTCAACTTTGAACTCAGGCGCTGACATTGGGACAGTTTGCTTAGTTGTTTGACTCTATGCTCTTAAAGGGCTTTTCCAACCTAAACGATTTATGATTCTATGATTTACTGAAGAGTATCTGATTGCCAGGAAATCTGGAGAACCCTGGCACTGCGCAGTGTGTTTTCATTCTAACACAAACAGAATTTCAAACGGAGTCACGTTTCCAGTGAGTAACTGTTGGATGCAAGATTGGCGATTGAATCACTTGTTTTACTCTCTTACACAAAAACACACTAGAAACAGATTTAATTGTTTTTAGAATAAACATTAAATCTTTATTCCCCATGTATTGATTTTGATGTGATGAGCACACAGGAATCTGGTTGGCCGTTGCAGGAGGTAACGCCACTGCAGGTCATCCAGATGGCTCTGCTGGGGCTCACCGAAGGGGACCTTCCACTCCTGCTCAGCCCTGTGTTTTATTTCTACTTCTTTTTTCGCAGTTGTAATTCCACTGAACTGCCAGGAAACAACTGCAGCTTTAATTATTCTCTTCTTTTGATTAACTATCTTAAAATAAACATTATGCTGTTCTTTCCCTCTTTCCATTCCTTCACCTTTTTTTTTTTCATTACTTTTCCAACTTGCACTGTTCATTAATCTTTGAGGTCTTTTTCCACGACACCCTAATGGCTCCTGCTGCCCAGCAATCATTATCTCAGTGCAACTTGTCGCTGGCTTTTCTATCCATCAGCCCTGCTCATCTATCAGGGCTGCAGGGCCATGACAGCACCATCCAGGCAATGCCAAGGCCTCCCACCTCTGCCTGCCCCTGGCCAGTAGAAATCCCCAAAATCCTCAATTCCTCATCCTTAGGTGCTAACCCGGTCTTTGTTCTCTTGCCATGTACTGTCACCTCTCACCCTGCATCAGGGATCCAGCCAGAGTCATAAAAGTAAGGCTTGAGAAGGCAGGACAGGGAGATGAGCAGGTATTGACCCATGTTTGCTGGTGTTTCACTTCTCCTTCCTCTTTTGGGTAAAACTTGGAACGTTTTGCTGTAATCTTAAGGTTCGCAGAACCTCAGGTGCTCGATTACTGGAAACCTGGGCACTGAATTCCATGGGACCATCATAAATGTCTGTAAATCTAGTGATTTTTTTCTGATTCCTTCAGACACTATCAGCTCTTGTTTTCAGGGTCATCTCCTAGCCCATAAAGGCTATAACTCTTTACCAAAGCTGAAAGCTGAAATCCTGAATGAACACCAATCCCTAAAACTCAGATTCTGAAATGAAAGTACAAAATATTGTGAAAATTTCTCATAAACCCAGGAGCAGCTCTAGGAAGGATGAGGCTGTGCTTGAGTTTTGAGGACATCAAGGGAAATTCCTCCCACCCTTTGACCACCGGTCCAGATCCACCACAAAACCCCTTTTCTTCTTGTCAGATGCTTCTCCCCTTTGCCTTGGAGCACCCTGTTACCAATTCGTGCAAGTCTCTTGCCCAGAATATCAGTGCTCCTCCAGACTGTTGACTCCAATTTCATAAATGTGTAAGAAGTGAGCAAATTAAGTAGTATGAACTCTGACAGTCCTCTGACACCGCCAGTGTAGTGTTCTGGCCCACACATGCTGTACAGCATAATGATTACATTACAATCTTGTGATATTATTCAAAATGACTTCAGATAAATGAATGATAAACTAGGGGTTATGCTGCCTTTATTACAGGGCTGATAAGGTAGCTAATCAGTGTCCAAGTATATGTCATTACATAAATTATGAACCAGGGTTTGATGTGTATTCCCAAAGAGCCTGAGCCCAAGTGTCATCTGCTATAAGGCTGCAACCTGAGAAATGAATTGTGAAAACAACAGTCGGGTTTGTTCTGACTGTATTAATAAATTACTAATAAATAACCTTAAAAGGTTCACAGAGAGTCTTTTAATCTATTAGCAGAATTTCATATGAACTAATCCTATAATTTCTTTCATATTGAAGATTAACTTTCTTTGCAAGGAGTTTAACCCTCCTCCCCTCTGACGGAGTGATCCTTCGGCAGCTCTGGAAAGAATAAATAATAATGCTCTGCCCATGGTGAACTTGCTGCAGTTTGGAAAAGCCCAGTGGCAGGACTGAAGCTGCTGCTGGGTCTCTTGACAGGTGCTGGTGTTGCCCATTGCTGTCTTCTTCTCACACAACAGAAAGGTCTCCGTCTCTGGAGACATTTAAAACCCACCTGTGCGACTTGATCTAGGTGATCCTGCTGTGGCAGGGGGATTGGAATAGATAATCTTTTGAGGTCACTTCCAATTCCTAATGTTCTGTGATTCTGTAATCCAGCAGTAAACTTCTCCCACAAGCTGATCCCTCCTCTTGTTTGCACCCAAAGATCCTGTAAGTGAACTGAGCCAGCAAGAACTTTGCTGACTGCAGTGTTTTACCGAGACCTCTCTGCTCAGACCCAGTATTTCCAGTCAAGAACAAATGAGCTGCTTCTCAAGTGCTCCACATACTATTTACATGGAGTAAGAGGTCTTTGGCTTGTCTTCTCTCTAGTATTAGTCAAATGAAGCACTAAATATGGATAGTATTTTGAAAGAGTAATATGTGGTTGGTTACATTCATCTTCGCCCACATGTACGCAAATACAGTCCACTCACATCCATGTGTTTGACAAGACTTAAGGGTTGAGTTCATCTTCACTGCAAGTGAACCGAACACTGGAGTGCAGATTGACTCATAGAGCACTCAGATTTACAGATACAACCAGGAATGTTGACATAGTTCTCTCAGTGCCTCAGCTGTAATCCTATTGCTATCAGAATTCCGGTTAAACCTTATTTTTTATTTAGTTGCTGAAATATAGTTGGAGAGTCACTTGTGACTTGTATAAGCATGAGAGAAAGAAACGGGGCTTTGCTTTTTACTGTTGCCAGGGTGTGCGTTCATAGAATCACAGACTGGTTTGCGTTGGGACAGACCTCTCAACTCATCAGTCCAACCTCCTGCAGTGAGCAGGGACATCTCTAACCAGAGAAGGTTGCTCAGAGCCCCAGGATCCAGCCCAGCCTGACCTCAGATGTTTCCAGAGTCAGGGCTATGTAGATGGGGCTAATCCTGTAGTGGCCACAGGGATGAGTGAGATATGTAATGAAGGTGTGGGAATAACCTAACTGTGTACTTTGCTTGACATTTCCTTGTCCAGTATAGTTTGTTGTGGCTACTTGGTCTTGGAGGCCAGGTCTGGTGGCCACTTCAGCAGTTGGAATAAGGAATATTAGACCTGAATTTTCCTGGCATGCCTGTAGCCCACCTCTTCTGGGAAAGGACCAGCATAAGGAACTGTGTTTCTGCTGAAGCCAAGCAGAGGTGTTTTAGGAGATGCCTCTGACTTGCTGTTGCTGCTGTCAGACCAAAAGTTGCCAATAATGAACATCAAATTGTCTGAGAGTTTTGGAAAGTCTGTCCCAATATTGACAGTCAAGACTACTGCCATGATGGGAACAGGCTGCTGTAAGCGTCCTTTAGTGGTTCATATGCTTCTAGAAGCATATGAGGGAGCCTTCTCAGATTTTACTAAGGGCACTGAAAGCCCTTACTAAGGGAGCAACTTGTATTTGTAGACAAAGTGATGAAATGGAAGAAGACTAAGAGAACAAGACTAAGAGCCACCAGGCAATCACAGAATCACAGAACATTAGGGATTGGAAGGGACCGCGGAAGATCATCTAGTCCAATCCCTGTGCCACAGCAGGATCCCCTAGATCCAGTCTCACAGGATCATGTCCAGGCGGGTTTTAAATGTTTCCAGAGAAGGAGACTCCACAATCTCTCTGGGCAGCCCATTCCAGGCAATGCCATGTGTGCTCTGAGGTCTGACCCAGATGGCTCTCAATCACCTGAAAGTTCTGTTAATTCATTAAACCCCTTACACTCGGGTTACTCCTTAGCCATCAACAATTTATCCACATTGTTGTAGTTGTCAGAACTATCTCAGTGACTGATGAGATTTGAATGTTTTGACTAAACATCTGCATTGCTCATGGTCACCAAAACCTTCTGGTTTTTAGGGCCAAACTATCAGCTTGCTGTTCAAAACCAGAGCACGTGCTGGGGACGCTGGCCGTGCATGTGTCTGCACAAGCTTGAGGAACATCCCACCAGCCATGCAGGCATCCCAAGGCCCTGCAGCTGGGTTTCTATGTCCTGAAGACATCCTTATTTAATCCAGATGTAGAAGGATGATCTTTATCAAGGAACCTTTAAAAATGAAAATGCTAGAGCAGAACAATCGCTTTATCTCCGAAAATGAGGAGCAGCAGTTTGATGGTAGTTTGTTCCTGTGTTCAATCCCAGCAACTGAATGGGGTGGGCACGTTTTTTCCCTCATTCTCATCAGTTGCTTCACACTTATATTAATAACAATTAGTTATAATTTTCTCCTGGTATAGCTCTGTTGACTGAAATCGAGCCACACAAGGGATTAATTTGGTCCGAAATAGTTTTCCATCGCCACATTTCTTGCCTGCGTGGGGTTTTTTATTTTCAAAGCATTATTAGAATAAATTAATTCAAAAAGTGTTAATTGTTCAATTGTTAATTGAAAAGTTAATCTTATTCTCCAGATTCTCCAAACAGAAACCCTCTGATTCTTCCTAGTAAATATTTACAGCCTGGGACTCGGGCAGTGTCAGAAACTCAAATTGGAGGACAGCAGCAAATTTAAAAACCAAACAGGGTATTTACAAAGCAGGTTGCACACAATGGATGATATCGTGAAAGCAAAATGTAAAGCCTGGGTGCGATAAGGTGAAAACAAATAGGTTTTGCTTGGTTTTTATTCCACCGCCTGGTATACAAGGTCCTAAAACCAGGAGGTTTTATTTTTTCTTCCCTTTGTGAAGAACACACCTCAGATTTACAATATTACATTCCGCTGTATACATTTGCTAACAAAAAATACCACTGCTGTATCCACCCTGGTGACAAATCTGCCAGCGAGTGACTAGTTGATATGCCTTTTTATTACTGCAGCTGCCTTGTTTTTTCTAGTCAAAATAAAAGAAAATCACAGGATCCTTAAAATAATAGCTGACAGCAGGTAGTTACTGAGAAATGCATGTCCCTGGCTCTTAACTTTGTAGCATCCATCCAGATGGCAGATTAGAGGCTGGGATCTGCAGGTTGGTGACAAATACATGGGTAATAGCATTCAGCTTGCCTAACTGTAAAAGTGAATTCACTATTCCTCTTTGATTGTAGAGCTGACATGTCAGATGAGAGGAGCCTCTGGAAGAGGCTGCCAGAGCAATAGCACAAATAAACGCCAGACACAAGCGCTGCTTGATGTGGGATTACAAACACTGTAGCTATCATCAGTTCAGATTTAGCTGATATGTAAAGTCAGTGGTGGTGGGACGTCAGACGAGCAGCACAAACGCAGCAGGGTGACGGGTTCCTGAGTATGGTTCTGCCAACAGAGCAGCCTCTAATGAATTCTTGTTGGGTTGGCCATGGCAAAGCAACGCTCCTGGAGTTGCACTGGCAATATACAGCATGCGGGACCCTTAGCCCTTCCGACGGCATCTTATCAATCGCTTGACTTTTGAACAGCCCTCATCTGTCCCCCTCCTGCTCACTCTTTTATTTTGTTTTCCCTCTCTCTTGTTAACCAGCTTGGGGCTGGTTAATGTTGGTGTTTCGTGGAGGAAGTCTTCCAGCTGCTCAATGACTCACAGAATCACAGAACATATTGGAAAGGACCTTGAAAGGGATGGAGGGAACTTCCCATCAGTAGTAATCATCCAAGGGGCTCGGGGCTCAGTTTTGCCCTCTGCATTTGCTACAGGGAAGAAATTGCACCTTGGAGGAGTTTTTTCTCATTGTATGGCATCGATCCTGCTCAGAACAGAAATGATGGGTTCTAGGGCTTCCGTCACTCTCAGTGTTGCCAAAGCTCAGGACTCTCCTGCTTTCATGGCTGGTGTTGGCAAGAAGATGCTGAAAAAGGCAAAGCTCCTACACTCTGCAGAGGGAGGACTATTATGATATTGGATGATTCTTGTACTCAGTGGGCAGGGTGGAGTCAGGTTAATGACTGGATGATTTTGGAGGTCTCTTCCAACCTTACTGAGTCTGTGATTCCCTATGTTTCTGTATATTCCTATAGAAATAAATTATGCAGGAGGCTGAGTGGAGATCTCCTTGCTGCCTACAACTATTTGAAGGCAGTTTGAAGAGAGGTGCTTGTTGGTCTCTTCTCACAAGTCACAAGTGATAGAGCAAGAGGAAACGGCCTCAAGCTGCACCAGGGGAAATTCTTCCTGGAAAGGATTCTCAGGCCTTGGAACAGGCTGCCCAGGGAGGGGATTGAATAGCCATCCCTGGTCGTGTTTCACAATCATGGAGATCTGGAGCTCAGGGACAGGGTTTAGTGGTGGGTTGGGACAGCTGGTTTCAGGGTTCGTCTTGATGACCTTGAAGGTCTTTTCCTGCTTAAATGATTCTGTGATTCTGTGAGTCTATATCCCTATTCCACCTCTTTGGCAGGTAACAATGCTGCCATTTTCTCAATATAAAAATACAGCATCTCTTTTCATCAATCTTTATGTGTTTTGTTTTTTCATCCAAGATAAAGAGCATTTGGAAAGACGCAGGTGGAGAAAATCTTTACCTTATAATTAATGACAACTCAGGCCTTTGCATTCATAGGCGCCTTCAATCTCCATCTTGGTCCTTCTTTGCTCGGGATGAAGCACTGAAATCAGCTGTTAAAAAAGGAAAGGTTATGTAAATCTCAGGAAATCCCATTTCATAAATGGATTTGTTCAACAGGTGTGTGTAAGGCAACACAAAAAACCACACAGGACTTTTTAAATAGGATAAATGTGTGTACACACGTGTTGTCTTTTGGTTCTAAAGTGCCCGTTTGTGATTTGTGTTTCACCTGGAACAGCCGTTCTTCTGGTATACATCCTTCACACGTCTGCTTTCAGTCATCTGTCGCTGTTTCATTGTTTATATGGCAAATTCTGCTGAAAAGCCCAATGCAAGAAAGACAATTAAAGATTGAATTCTGGCTTTGTTCAGGGGATTTAAGGCGGTGTGCACAGAATTTGGCCTAACTCTGTAATCTCTGCTGAAAATTAAAGCTCAGCCAGATGAGAACAGCTTTTTTTCCCTATTACTATTTTTTATTAAATTCTTATCTTCCCAGTCTGTAGAAGCTTTTGTAGATCAAACATACCTATAGGTTCATCCAGGCCCTGCTCAAATTGCTCTGTGTTACTGCAGTGCAAACCAGGGATTCATGTACTTAGATCAACAAACCGCAGAGTAAGATGAGGAGAGCAAACTCTGAAATCTTTTGTGGAAAACAGAGATGAAGAACGAGATTACACGTCGGATTCTCGTACTGATCAGGTTGGAATGTTTCACTTCATTTACCCAAATGCATAAAATATCTGTGAGCCTTGTCTGCTGGAGCATTTCCATGCCAGCAGCACTGGTCTTCTTCCAGGTGAGGGTGACAGAGCACTGGAAGGGGCTGCCCAATGTGGGTGTGGAGTCTCCTTCTCTGGAGATGTTTCAAACCCGCCTGGCCATATTCCTGTGCAGCTGGACCTAGGGGATCCTGCTGTGTCAGGGGGATTGAACTGGATGATCTTTCAAAGGCCCTTCCAATCCCTAATGTTCTGTGATTCTGTGCTCATTCTGCAGGATGAGCTATAGCTCATCCAACCCACCTGCCCTTACAGCCCACACAGTTTCTTCACCCAAGCTTCTCATACACCTTATTTATTGCCCACAACTCTCAGCCTTATTGCATGGGTTTTTTTTTTTTTTTCCCCTAAATGATACTGATGCTCAAATAATTCTGTTTACCAGCCGTAGTTGCTTTACATAATCAGCTTTATATTAAGCAGATAGGAACAATTAACTTTGTTTTAAGTGTAGTTATGTGAAATACAGTAGTGGCAATATCTGCCAGAAGCAAATAAACATATTAGCAGGAAATGCTTAAATGATCTGGATAACCCTATGAGCCAGCATAGCAGGTGGTAATATCCTGTTTTTAAATTACATTTCAGCAAGTGAACATAATAAATCCTCTTGTGTTATATATTTCGCTGGTAGCAACTTATACTCACATTATTCTATTTGACCTCATTACTGCTAATCATTATCACATTTTTAATAGCTGCCACAGTGAGTGAAACGGTTAATACAGTATTTCTTGCCGAAAGAGAGGCTGTCAGGTTATTGATGACAAATTAAAATTAATAAAGAAGATCTGTGTTGAATTTGAGGGAATGGAATAACTGCGAGCATCCGGATGATTGGAAAGGCCTCTGGGGTACTCTGTGAAGAGGAATGGGTTTGGTGTACGTGTATTGTCTTGAAAGGATCGCTAAAACTGCCAAACCTCTGCTTTTGCCTGGAAGACTTCCTGAAATAGGAGCTGTATTCTTTTGGCCCTCATCACATGTAATTTATCCCTGGGAGAGTTATTTCCCGCTCTGTGCACCTCCGCTCAGCGCTCTAATAACAGCCAGTTGCCGAGGCCCTGTGTTTTTATTTACCTCGCCGAGGAGCTTTACAAGAACCATCACCGGCAGCTCGGGATGAGGCAGTAAATAAGTAAAAGTCCAATACCGAATCCCTGCCCTCAAATCGTAGCCCATCGCTATTTATTGAAAACTTTGTGGGGCTCTGCCATCCCCCTCGCAGCATCCAGTTGCTACCTGGAGTGTCCTCTTGCCAATCCCAGCCGCTAAGTAAGTGGATTTGGTGAAAAATTAATGCATTTACATATCCTCCCAATGCTGGTGCCCCTGTTTGTTAGAGGTGAGGGCCCCGCAGGGACAAGGTGGCTGCGTGGTGGGAGACATCCGCCGGCAAGGAGGGCAGTTCAAGGCCATCCCGAGGTCCTGAATTAATTGAACGTCACTGGCATTAGCTCAGTCCTTAGCAGACGGTCGTCCATGGCGCAGAATCACCAGACATAATTTTGACTGTGCTCAGGAGGGATACCGAGGAGACTGAATTATCTCTCACCAAAAGAGAAAGTAGTCCTCTGAGGTCAACGGCGGAGGTCGTTGCTGGGTCAGCACAGAGAAACGCCAACTACCAGATTCCCCTAAAAAAGAGGGAAAAAATAATGGTCCAATTACCGCCCGTAAGCAAGGCATGCAGAGTTCCTTCGCACAAAGGGCTCCGGGCTTTTTTGCATTGGAAGCAGCGTCTTAGGGAGATACCTGCATGATTTCTTCTTGAGAGGGCAGTAGAAGGTGCCACTGTTAATTGTTTGGGAGCCGTTAAGCTGTGAAAGTGAATTCAGGAGATTGCTACCTGTTTTCTCAGCATGAGAAACAATGCGAGTAGATTGTGCACTCCTCTGGTCCCTCATACTAATGTGCTTCAGGTACAGAAAGGCAGCATCTGGCCCTTAAAAGTATCACTGAACTGAGGAGCAGCCCCAAATAGGGTTGTTTGTTCTATGATTTATTTACAACTTTATTAGAACCTCTAGGATTTATTTAGAACTTCTAGGATCTATTTAGAATTTTATTTAGAACTTTTAGGATTTATTAAGAACTTTATTTAGAACTTTACTGAGAACTTCAAGGATCTATTTAGGATCTATATAGGTGATTGGGATCAGCATGGCTTCACCAAGGGCAAGTCCTGCCTGACCAACCTGGTGGCCTTCTATGAACAGGTCACAACATTAATG
>JAOXOE010000632.1:27010597-27035162 GCA_028565055.1 Phoeniculus purpureus | reverse complement strand
TGGCAGGGGGATTGGACTAGATGATCTTTTGAGGTCCCTTCCAATCCCTAATGATTCTATGATTCTATGATTTAGACCTTTATTTAGAACTTCTAGGATTTATTTAGCCATGTTTGGAGAGGGGAAAAAAAAAGGGGCATTATGGCTGCTAAGTGGTAGGAAAGTGAAGGAAATTTGGGTGCTACCAACTTGGTCTGAAGGTTCAACCACAGCAAACACTTGTCCCACCAACTAGGGCTCCTCATCGAGTCCCAGTGCTCAGTGGCCAGTGAAAAGTTGTCATCATTTTCCAGGTATGGCACCTTTGCATGGAGGATTAAAGGCCTCTGAGAGTAAAACTCTGCTTGGATCCCCACACTTGGCAAATACCACTCAAGTGGTATCAAAATATAGAGAATGAGGAGTTAATTCACTTAAACCCTTTCCCACCTATCCCTTACCTTTCATCAGCGCTCCAGGGAACCATTGCTGGGATGTATATCAGCAGCAACCTTATTTGGGCCATGATTTTTACCTTAATGAGTATACCTTGTGCGTTGGAGCGGGAGCACAAAGGTTGAATCTGACATTAAGAGCCCATTGCAACCTGGTATGCAAATCCCCCTATGCAAATGGAGAGGCAGCAGGGAAGATGAATGTGTGATATTTTTAACCAGTTAACTCTGACGATGAAGTATGGCACGAGATATTGGGGAGTTTCATTTTTATATCTTTGGTGTAAATAATGCATGGAGTATGTAGATGTTGTCAAAAGATGATGAAGCTATTAGCTCTGGAGTTCTCGTAGTTAAGAATGTGTTCAGCACGCGGCTCCTAATAACTCATTTCTAAACGCAGACACCGTTATGAAATATCTCTTGTTGGAGCGAGTGTTATCGTGTGACATAATGATTTTGCTTAAAACCAAGTTAAATGAGGAGTAAAATTAAACAATATTGGGCGAATTGTGTTTGACTAATTTTGTGTCACATTATATTAGCCAGGCTTTCAAAATATGTGTTAATGACAAATAGTTGCAAAGCCCCTGACATACTTTATTTGCCTGTAAAATCACCCTTAAGTCATTAGCTTTTAAAGGTTCATTTTGTTTGCGGCTTTTGTAGCCACTGGCTTTTTTTAGCGATTTCTTTTGTCTCCAAAAGTAGACATGATTAAAAAAGAGATCTTTTACATAAGTCTGGTGGACTGATTGCTCATAGTACGGGGCATACTGTGTGCATTAAAACAATGCTGGGTAATTGATGAGCTCTGCAGTTCCAAGGGAAACAGAGTTAAGAGGAATTTTTAATGGTTACGTCCTATTTACATAAGAACCACGCGGAGCTTTTAATCAACAGTTTGGTGCTTTTGTGGCTGGATTTACCCTCTGCCTGCTACAAGAAATCACAGAATCACAGAACATTAGAGATCGGAAGGGACGTCAAAAGATCATCCAGTCCAATCCCCCTGCCACAGCAGGATCCCCTAGATCCAGTCACACACAAATCTGACTGGCTGAACACAGCAAAACTCAGAAGTGCCCAGATTTTCTCCCATGAGGTACCTGAATCCTTTGGTGGGACACAGTCTGACAGTGGGGGCTTTCTGTGGACTTAGGACTTCAGTCTTCAGGACTTGCTGGGTCAAGACTAATTATAAAGGGGTCATAGTGCTATGACTGAGCCGCACCATTTTCTTTTCTGGATCAGCATTAGGACTCATCAAAGCCCTCAGACCCAGATGTATGTCTTCAGCCTCTGTTTAAACATGTTACTGAAATTCTCTGCTATTTTTATCCTCTCTTTGCATCTTGATTGAAAGAGAGAGGTGCAGCTGAGCTCTGTGTCTCATCCTGGGGATTTCAGAGAGGAGTCACCAGTCACCCAGAAACAGAGTGGTCTTTCCACATGAGAGCAGGGCCAGGCAGGTGTAATAACAGCTCTTGAGTCCTTCCTCAGATGGGAAAAAAGAGTTTTTATGTGGCAGTCTCTTCCTATCTATGTTCAGCTGTTAATAAGAAAGGAGAAAAACTTCCTCCCAATGGGCCAGGGCGATGCTGAGCAATGGCAGAGGGCTGGTGCGAGGTGAGGGCAGGACACTGAGCGGGGTGGGGAGGTGCAGACAGAATGCAGTGTGGTGTTTCCAGTGTTTCAGTGCTCAACTTCTTTGATAAAATCTTCATTCTGCCCACCCTACCCTGGTGCCTTAGAAAGCTACAGCTTTATCTCAAGAATTTTCCCTCTGGACACTTGTCAGAACAAAGAGTATGGACTTTGCATATCATTTATCCTCTTGTATATAAGGAGCTTGTCACATCTTAATGTTGAACCTCACCAGAGAGCAGACCTCTCGAGCACTCGACACTCTGCTTTGCATTTGGGTGGGAAAAGCGGATCTGCAGAGCTGCTCTGGCTCCTGCCTGCATCTCACGGCTGCTCTGCCTGCTCCTGCTGCTCCACACATGCCATTGCTCCATGGCCTGGAAGGGGGATGATCATGATGTGGCAGAGATGCTGGGCAGGGTGACAGCTGAAGAGGAACCCAGGAAAGGCTAGGGTCTTCTAGAGGTAGCTGCATTCCTTTATTCACTGCTTCCATCAAACTTCTGATGTGCTTTCGTAGCACGTCCGTGGAATGAAAACAGCTTGTGCAGACCCAAGAGTGGTATTGAAGTGGTATTTGTGTGCATCCTTCTTTAAAAGTGAAACAAAACAACCTGAAAACACCAGCAGGTTACATTCTATAGTTACCCTTCTGATATATTGTCAGTGTTTGAACACGAAGTCTTCAGTGTCATGTCTGGGCCTTCAGAAAGAATGCAGTATCATCTGGGGAGGTCTCCTTGCATCAGCTGACAGGGAGGATCTGACTTGTGTTCAGGTTCTGGCTGGAGGAGGGAGGGCAGCAGCTCATGCAGCTGAGCCTGGAACAGCTCCTGCAGTGCTGCTGAATCCTGGTCACTCACCCAGCAGTGAGGTCCCAGCCTGTCATCCCAGTTACCCAAGAGCTAGGAGATGCCCCACAGAGTGCCCACGAGTTGGATAAAGAAGTAGTACTTTACAGTCTCACTGCTCTTCTAGTTTCTGAAACTAAAAATCCCAAGGAAGAAAGACCTTTTCCGGTGGAAGCTGTTAAACAGTCCTGAGATAAAAGGAATCCTCTGAGACATTAGGGCTACCAGAATCTGTTGCTGAAGTTAGTTCTTTACCCATGGGACTACTTTTCTGTACTGCACTTGGCTACCTACATCCTTTCCTTGCCAGAAGATTTAATAAGAGCTGTGGGAGCAGGGCTTTTCCCACATAGTGAGTTTATGACATGCCTGAATGGTGAGGCCTTGGCTGCCACTTCAAAAGTCCAATACTACAAACTCAAACACTCCCTAGAAGAATTCTTGGGAATATTTGCCTGTATTAAGGTTGGTGTCAGTATTTTTGAAGGACTGGAGCCAAATTCAATAGATTTTCTGAACAGAAAGGTTCTACCGTGGCCGGGTGGAGGTCTTGGTCTAGAGTGTTCACAGAGAGGTTACCTCTGGGGAGCAGAGTCTCCTGGGTTATGCGTCAGTGCCAGCAGAGACTGGTGTTTGTCCATCTGCAGGTGGCAAGAGCTAGGTATTTCCATTTTGTTTATTTTCCAAGGCTTTTTACCAGCTAAAATGCGTTTTGAGTATTCAAATATTTTTGTGAAGGAGATGCAAGAACTGTTACATTTCCTTCCTTTGCATAATTTTCAGATTTCATGTAGGAGTTCAACTAGGCTGTCCTAGAGGATGTGGAACACCAGCATGGTTGGAGATGGCCCTGATCATATTAGCTGATACTCTGCCGACGCCTGACTGATATTCTGGGTTCAATCAATCATGATGCAACAATGGCTCTGCCACAGTATCACCCAGAGTTGATTGAGCTGGTGATTTCTGTAGCTGTTTCTGGAAGATCAGCAGAAGAAAAACAAAGCAGGTGAAATGGATGGGCAGCAGCGAAGCTGTTTAAATATTTATAAAACAGTTAGCTAAGGTTCAGGATCTGTTTAACATATCCAAAGTTGATACATTAAGATGAATAATTGCACTTCTGTGATACCATTCCAGTTTGGGGTTTTTTCTTTAAAATTATATTACCCCTTTTTCTATGACTTGAAGAGATATTAGGAAAGTGATATATTGTCCCTGTATCAAATTTGGACCAATCATAAGACGTTAGTCTGGAATAATGAAAATGAAAAGAGGTGTTGACAACAGAATTTGGTCAAGGGGAAAAGAGAAAGGAGAGGGGAGGAAAGAGGAGGAGAGAGAAGAGAAGAGGAGAGAAGAGGAGAGGAGAGGAGAGGAGAGGAGAGGAGAGGAGAGGAGAGGAGAGGAGAGAGGAGAGGGAGAGGAGAAAAAAAAAGAAGAGAAAATAAAATAAAGAAAAAAAAAAAAGGAAGAGGAAAAGGAAAAAGACCTTAATGCCACATACAGTTTGTTTCAAGGGAAAAAATCCCACCCAACTAGTATTTAAGTTCCAGCCTGCAAAAGCGCAGTGTTATAATAGAAAAATTTCATAACAGGATCTAGAAATAGCTTTAAAAATGAAAATAGAATATGTCTCTTTTTCAGAAGGGAAGATTTACATCCAAAGAAAAACACTTAATGTTTTAAATTCAACAGCATTCCCCAGATCCTCTAGTACAGCCCAGTGTATGCTTAGAAAGAGCTACTTCATCTATTTAATTAAGAGAAACTACTATCAAAGCAGATTCTGCATTTAAAATTCGTGTTTAAACTTCTCGCAGATTAAGTGAGCTTAAACAGTTGCTATTCCTGACTTTAACAGCATTATAAAATACATTAGAGATTGAGAGGATAAAATTCTGCCATGTTAGGTTATAACCTAACTGCTATTTGCAGTTGTAAGGACTACTAATGGCGCAGGGACAAGATTTATTATAGCAAAGACATCCTGCTTAACATTACCCTTGTCATTCCATTAATAATGACTGCTTATGAGCCATCTCCCTGGCATCTTTGTTGTCCTGAAAACTTAAAACTCGAAGCACAATTCTTTACGATGTGCTACATTGCCCCCTCTGGGTATTCCATGACCATTATCCCATTTGGTTATATTCAAAACTGCTGCCTCCTGAGAGAGCATTAGGGCCGACCTTTAACCCTGCAATATTCTTGGTTCAAATGGCGTAATAACATGTAGTGAATATTTACAAGCGTACTTATGCTATAATAGAGTACTGCTGTGAACATTAGCACATATTTTCTGCTCAATCAGGCTTTGATGTAGAGCTTGGCTCATACCCTGGAGAAAATGCAGTCCCCAATAAGCTGTGCTAGTGCAACACCCTTGAACCTAAACAGCTTACGCAACGTCAACCGCTGCCATGCAGATTAGCAGCACAATGGCTGAATGTTCCCCGCACTGTCAGTCCCCGATGCGCTGCCGGGCACGCAGTGTCTGACAAGGACGGTGTAGGGGGGAGCCCGGAATGTGGAGTCTGTCTCTGGAGACTTTCAAAAGCCACCTGGATGTGTTCCTGTGTGATCTGCTCTGGGTGATCTTGCTCTAGAAGGGGCACTTGGAATGGTTGATCTCCAGAGGACCCATTTAACCCCCACCATTCTATCATACTGTTCTCCTATTATTCTGTCATCCTATCATTCTATGATCCTATTGTTATTATACCCTTATATCATTCAGTGATTCTACAAGCTGTTGGTGCCTCGGATTGTAGCAGTGGGGTTACATGGATCAAGGGAAGGTGATCATATCCAGAAAAAGAAAAAAACCAGAATCACAGAATCTCTTTGGTTGGAAGAGACCTTTAAGATCATCAAGTCCAACCTTCCGCCCAGCACTGCCCACGTGCAGTGCTTCACTGAGATCACTCTGCTCTTGATCCAGCCCTGCCTACCATCTCTTTCCCTCACTAACCTACAAGGTCAGAGCTGAAAACTTTATGGGTAGTTATGGCAGAGGAAGGCTTCATGAGTGCCATGGTAACTGCACCTCAGGGCTCTTGTCAGGTTTATAGGTGAACATCTCCAAGCTTATCAGGGAGGGAGAACTTTGGATTCTACATGGCTTCATGCATTGTTGTTTTCCATCTGCAATTAACATCATCCCTACCCTGCTCCTGATGACTGTGGAGCCGTCATCTCCAGCCTAGCTGCACTGTCCCCACCAACCTGAAATATCCCTGAAGTCATCTTCAATGGAGGAACACAAGGATGATTAGGGGATTGGAACACCTGCCTTACTAGGAGAGATTGAAAGACTTGGGACTTTTCAGTGTGGAGAGGAGAAGGCTATAAGGGGACTTAATCACTGTCTGTAAATCCATGAGGGCTGGGTGTCAAGAAGAAAGAAACAATCTCTTTTCTCTTGCGCCCTGTGATAGGACAAGGGGCAGTGGGTGTCAGAGCACAGGAAGTTCCGCCTCAACATGAGGAAGAACTTCTTTACTGTAAGAGTGACAGAGCACTGGAACAGGCTGCTCGAGTGGAGTCTCCTTCTCTGGAGACTTTTAAGACCCATCTTGGTGTATTCCTGTGTGACCTGTCTTACATTCTGTGATCCTGCCTGAGCAGGAGGGCTGGACTTGATGACCTCTGGAGGTCCCTTCCAACACCTAATCATCTGTGTATCTGTGTCTGTCTCAGCCAGGGTAATGGTTTTAGTTTGTCTCATTTTGTTCCCTTTGATCACTGTTTTTTTCCTCCTTCAGGACAGAGCTGTTAAACTCTAAATGTCCTGAAGTCCCTTGTTTTACTGTCTTGTCTGTTTTTGTGAAGTGCCTAGTGGCTGAGTGGTGATTTGATTGATCCTGCCCCCAAGTTCTGCCTTGCAACTTCTCCAACTTTCAGGCCTTGGAGGCGAAAAGGGTCACTTGTGAGTGTTGTTGGTTTATAAGGCTGTAGTTAACGTGCAGAGATACAAATCTGGCTCAGAGGCACCACAAGGAGCTTTTGAACCAACGGTCTCTCGTGGTTGTAAAAACTTTGCCTTGGCAACGTCTGTCTATCTTCAGCTGAAGATAGAACAAATCTCCCCTATTTGCTTGGTGTAACTTATAAACCTGTTACGGTCTTTGCATTAAAAATCTCCCTATACAAAGGAGATGTCCATTTTTTGATATTTTATTCATAAGATCCCTCAAGGTGTCATTGAAATTCTCACAGCCTTTTATCAGCGTGATCCACTCTTGGAGAGTTACACCTGCACAAGAGATGAAATGGTTGTCCTCAGAGAATAATGGCAGCCATTCTGATATTAATTTGGTTCCAAGTAATTATCAAGTTCATAGTCTTCAGTTTGCTGGGGAACTTTTCCTCTTTTTCATTATTTATTTATCTCTTTTTTTGCTTCACTAGAATTTGGCAGGGCTTAGTGCTGCTCTAGACCCTCTGCACCATGGGGCTTCAGGTCATGTACCAACCAGGACACACTGTTGTTGAAGAAATTATTTTTTCTCCTGAAATTATTAATATGTGGTGTTTGGGAGGTCAATAATTCAGATGTAGTAGGTCTTGGTAGTTCTCCAGGAAAACAAGTCACCTTGTATTTTGTGTCCAGTTCTGGGTCCTTCGGTTCAAGAAGGACACGGAACTGCTGGAGAGAGTCCAGCACATACCCACAAAGAAGATGAAGGGAGTGGAGCATCTCCCTGCTGAAGAAAGGCTGAGGGAGCTGGGGCTCTGGAGCTGGGGAAAAAAGGAGCCTGAGGGGTGACCCCATGAATATTGATCAATATAGAAAAGGTGGGTGTCAAGAGGATGGAGCCAGGCTCTGGTCAGGGGCACCAAATGGTAGGACAAGGGGCAGTGGGTGTGAGCTGGAACAGAAGAGGTTCCACATCAGTGTGAGAAGAATTTCTTCCCAGTGGGGGTGCCAGAGCCCTGGCAGGGGCTGCCCAGGGGTGTTGTGGAGTCTCCTTCTCTGGAGATGTTTAAAACCCGCTTGGCCATGTTCCTGTGTAACTGGATCAAGGGGATCCTGCTGTGTCAGGAGGATTGGACTGGGTGATCTCTCAAGGTCCCTTCCAATCTCTAATGTTCTGTGATTCTGTGATATATCAAACATGCTGGTGTTGCTCCATTGATGACACCCCTGTATTTGCCACTAAAGGAACAGGTCTGGGTCTGCTGTGCCCCTTCTCCAGACCACTTAGGGATTATTTCTAGAAGATACTACTACTACTACTAATAATAATGAAAATACTACTTTAGAAATGCAAACAGCATTGAGCAGCATCTCCACTGGGGACAAACCCCTTGCTGTGACCTGCAGAGCCATGGGATCAAACTGTTGTTCTAACAAGACGTGGTCCTCATCACAGAGGAGGAACAACTCTGATTCTCAGAATTTAATCTGGAGAAGCTGCTTCAGCGATTGCGGTCTTTAAAACTTACTATGATGCAATGTAGTGGAACTCAGGCAGGGCAGCTCTGTTGCTGTGAGCACTTGATGTGGATTTGCTTCATGTGTATGTAATTATCTGCAGATATATCCAGTCAGCACAGATATGTGAATATTTTTATATTAAGATAATGTTATTTGGGAAAGTTGCCTCTGGGCATTGCTGCAGCATGGAGGGGCTTGGCAGAGCCAGAGCCCAGCAGCTTTTGTCACATTATTTGGGGTTTCTC
Organism: Phoeniculus purpureus; assembly: GCA_028565055.1. NCBI lineage: Eukaryota > Metazoa > Chordata > Aves > Bucerotiformes > Phoeniculidae > Phoeniculus > Phoeniculus purpureus. The sequence goes on along the minus strand of JAOXOE010000632.1, from coordinate 27,026,542 downwards.
CTTTTTTCCCCTGGCTGTTGCCAACCAGTTTGTAATTTGAAGGAAGCCTGCAAGAAAATCAGTGTTTTCTTCAATCTTTACCATTTATTTCTGTTCTCATAGCTCTTCTTTTCCCCCCACTGGCAGTAAATCCTTCAGTGGAGCCATCCATTTATTACCAGTTGGCAGTTGTTCAGTCTCCCAGTCTGAAGTGATCTGTTTGTAGCTGTCAATAGCGCAGCATTAACAAATCTGTCCTGATACTTATCTGTAGCAGTGTCTTTTGTTAAATGACGAATACAAAGTTTAAGATGCACCGTTCTGGAGCTTTTATTGCATCAGGTCTGGCACTTAACAACTCTCCTCCGATACTTTCTCAGCTCTAGAACACTAATACATTTTTTTCTGATGGAGCTTCCTACAAAAGGCAGGTTTGGTGACAATTCTCTTTGGGTAGTGTGGGTTATTTTGCTGATTATTTTATAGAAAAATCTCAACTGAAAGAAAACCTGCAGAATTTATCCATGGGATTTTTTTTCTCATGGCTGTTTAACATGGGAAAATATTTTGCCCCCTGTAGATCCTATCCTTGGTCATTATCAAGGGAAGGATTCAGGCTCTGAACCCACACTATGGCAAAACCAAAAGGAAGGTGCCTTCTCTCTTATTTATTTATTCATTAATTTCTTTCCAACAGTTGGGAAAAGGTCTGTGTTACAACAGAATCACAGAATTACTGAGTCTGGAAAAGAATCACAGAATCACATAACATTAGGGATTGGAAGGGATCTCGAAAGATCATCCAGTCCAATCCCCCTGACACAGCAGGATCCCCTTGATCCAGTTACACAGGAACATGGCCAAGCGGGTTTTAAACATCTCCAGAGAAGAAGACTCCACAACCTCCCTGGGCAGCCCCTGATGTGGAACCTCCTCTGACACCCATTGCCCCTTGTCCTATCGTTAGATGACTCTGAGCAGAGCCTGGCTCCATCCTGCTGACACCCACCCTTCACATATTTATAACCTCTAAGATCATCAAGCCCAGCCTATGACCTAACATCACCACAGCCTAGACCATGACACTAAGTACTAGTTGCATTAACAGAAACACTCAAATATTATGCTTTTCAGTCTTTTTTGGAGGAGAGGCTTTAATTTACCATCCTGCAGGTGGATTGGAGACAAGCTCCTTTTCACAACACATCTACATCTTTTCCTCTTACCATTTGCATTAAATTGCAAATTCTTCTGAACTGCAACCCAGTGTCTTACGGCTCTTGGTTCTACATTTCCCTGCAGATCTTCTACCTGCAGTCGCATCAGAGCTGGAGGATGTGACTGTTAATAAAATGCAGAGCTAGATTAAACTGTGGACAACCCCCCTGCCCAACATTCAAATGGTGTTAAGGGCTTGATTTGAGACCACCAAGGCAGAAAACATAGGAGGAAGGACCTCTGAAGATACCACAGCGCCATAGGTGCAAGGTGTTACATCCCACGCTTGGTCCCATGTCCAGAAAGGAGGTTTATTGACTCAGATGAGGTTTGGCAAATTTAGAAGCATCTAGGAAAGGGGTTGGAGATGAGAGAATATGGGGTCTGTAACATACAATGACTTTACATGTGTAATTTTAATTTCCAGAGCCAGGCCTTGGTGCCAGGTGCCCTCTGCCAGAGGAATGGTTTCCGACAGACTTAGAACTAAGTTTGATATCACTCCTGCAGTGCCAAACTCCAGACTGAACAAGTTCTCTAGTACTAAAAATGTCACTTCTCTGTGACATTTGAGCTCTTTTATTTTTCCTCCTCCAGTGGATTTTTTTCTTCTTTTTATTGACACAGCACTAAAAAATTGCACTTTCTTAACCCCCTGTGTTGAAAGCCATGGAATTCACAAGCCTTGAGCCCTGCTGCTGGAGGATGGCTTTCGCTGAAGACCCCACATGGGCACCTTTCCCTCTTGGGGCTTTCCTCTTGCCGATTGTGCTGAGATTTGTGAGAAGTTGTTGCTATGGCACAGACCTTCCAGAGGATTTAATGACCTGCATTACTTTGCATTTAAAAGTTTTACTAATCTCCTGCTTAAAATTGCTTTTAAGAATTAGCTGGAGCAAGGCTCTTCGTTTAGAACTCCGCTCCCACCGGTGATTTTTTATTTCAGACTCACAGAATTGCAGGGAGGTACCGACATTTCTTCATGGCTGGTGATACTTTGCTAAATACGCTGAATTTTAAACATCGTCCAAAAGCTGTTGGCTATGAAAAACAGCTTCTGGAGGTCATGTAACGGGGGTGCTTTGCCCTGGGCCGTGAGGAGGTTTGTGTTGCAGGGTGAGACAGGATCAGATCCCATCACCTTGAACAGATTCAGGTTTAGTTAAGCGTTTTCTTCTTTGTTTTTCCTTTCTTTTTTTTTTCTTTCCGTGCTGCCTTTTCTCCTTCAGAAATGTGCCTGTTTGTAATCAGTTTAATGCAGATGAAACCATTACTTCTTCACTCTTCAGAAACCCTTTATGCTTCTTAATTAGAGCCTTTGTCTGAACACAAAATAATTAATACATAAAATGAAGCGCGGGGAAAGAATCGACTGCGAAAGCAGTCACTCCGTTGTATATTTAAACAATATTTAATCATTAGAGTAACACAGTGCTTGCACTTTTGGAAAGAAAACAAGCCTTATACTTCATGTTTATTTAACACTTTGACTAGTTCATTCTTGGAGGTATGAAATGAGGCTTATAGAGTGCCAGAGCAGTAAATCATAGGTTCTGAAAATTACTGCTGCTTACACAGTAGTGTCATTCTAAACCCAACCGGTTCGGCGCTGCACCAGCACATAAAACTGACCCCTTAGAACAACACGGGCTGTTTACTCTGAAAGGCCAGGCAAGGAAATAAAAACAAGGCATAAAATATGCTGTGGTGGGGATGTCATTGACTTGTGTTCCTGCCTCTGTTCTGGATGCTGATGGGTACGATAATGCTCACACAGCTCATGCACTACAGACAATAGATGCAGAAACTGCCGTGGATGCACCTATATGGTCATATGCCAACCCCATGTGGACACAGACTTGGGCAGCAGCTGATGCCAGGCACCTTCTGTCTGTATCTCACAGATAATTGGAATCATTAAGGTTGGAAAGCACCTCTAGGACTGTCAAGCCCAACCTACAACCCAACACATCCATGACATGTGGGACTATGTCCCACAATGCCACATCTATGGCCTTTAGAACAACTTCTGCTCAGATATTCAACCACATTTGTTTTGGCAATGTGCTTGCTCACTTCATAATAACTTCTAGGGTTTGTTTTAGACTGAAAGAGTTTATTGTGGAAACTATTTGCTGGTAAAAAAGCAGATTCAAACCAAATACTCCATTTCTTTTGTGGAGAGTGAGTGCTGGATGTGTGAGTTTGGAGGTAGGATTGGCTTAGATGTAGTGTTTGGGGATCTCATTTAGGTGTGAACTTGTAGAGTAGGGTTGATGGTTGGACTCGATGATCCCAAGAGTCTTTTCCAACCTGATTGATTCTATGATTAGCTTGTGCTTGGCTTCACTGTCAGGTTTTCATAGAATCACAGAATGGCTAAGGTTGGAAGGGACCTTACTTGGCTTCTGCATACAGAATGGCCACTGAGTTTGGCTCCCCAGAAGTCAGGTTTGGTCAGAATTGTTGCCTAACTTAAGTTCCCAAGTCACGCTTGAGAAAGGAGTGGGCAGACAACATTTTGGGTTGTGAGCAGCTGAGTATTTGCAGGGAAAACCCAGCGATTCCTCTCACTGTGAAACATCACTCAGGGTTTAGTGTTTTTTTTAATTTTAAATCAACTGTATCAGTTGTGTTTGTGAACGAAGGGGAACCTGCATTATTAATGACCACATGAGGTTAATATTAGTTTATTTATCATTTGGAATATGACTTTTGAGTTAATCATACAAGTCAGGCCACACTTGGATTTGATTAATGCATGAAGTTCACACAGGCTTTGTTAAACAAATATTTAGTGTGTGTGATGTATTAAGAAGTAATAAAGCCTTTTGCCTCCATCTCAGGTCCTGTAGGCAAGTGTCTTCCACTACAGCAAGAAGTTTACCAGCCAGCAAACATTCTTTGGCATCTGAGGAGACTGAATACATGATGAGGATTCCCTCAGTCATCATTTAAAAAAATATTCAGATATAGTCCTGGTGGTTGCAGGTTGCAGTGTTATGCAGAGTTATCTCCACACCAGACCGTATGCGTTTGCACATGCAGATTGTTTTGTGGGACTGATGCTATAATTAATCTTGGGACTGTTAGGTTAATGATTGGATTCACTGGAAGGGGCTGCCCAGTGGAGTTGTAGAGTCTCCTCCTCGTGAGACTTTTAAAACTCTCCTGGCCATGTTCCTGTGCAACTGGATCTAGAGGATCCTGCTGTGGCAGGGGAATTGGACAGGCTGATCTTTTGAGGTCCCTTCTGATCCCTAATGTTCTGTGATTCTGTGATCTGAAATGTGTTTTCCAATCTAAATGATTCTGTGATCCCCTTCTACTTCAGTTTCAGCAGCTTTGGAGGGTAGAGCTGCTGTTCAGTGATACATGTGCAATGACTTAGAGCTTAAAAAACTGCAATGACTTAGAGTTTAAATTTTTAACTGAAAGAGGTATCAAACATTTCACACCTATGACTTTCTTGATAGTCAGGATCAGAGGTCTGAATTGTCCATGGTAAAGGATGAGCTGATGTGATTTTGCAGCTTCCAGTCCCCTCTCCCTGGAGTTTGCCCACACGTGTGCCTCTCATTGATGCCCAGACATGCAACACCCATTGTATTATGGCTGAATTATTCAGAAGAGTGAAGTATTCCAGCATCTTGCTAGTGCTGCAATACGGCTTTGTCACATCTCACACTGGCCTTTGCAATAGCTCTACAAAGCTTCACTGCTGGCGAGGGCAATGGCAGAGGCCTCAAGCAGATCTTTCCCCATGGATCCTGCTGTGAAGGCCAGGAGGGTGTTTGATGTCAGTACAAAATGCTGGTGTTCCATTTGAAACATGCTATGGCTAGTCACAGCTCTCTAAGAGTGAAGAGTGAACTCTATTATTAAGACCAGTAAGGACTCTTAATCTGCTTTTGAGTTCTGAATTAGGGACAATTTAACCTTTCTAAAAGCTGGTAGTCACAGAATCACAGAACAGTAGGGATTGGAAGGGACCTTGAAAGATCATCTAGTCCAATCCCCACAGCACCGCAGGATCACCTAGATCCAGTCACAAAGAGTCAGACAGAGCAGCTTGGTCCAGGCAGTCTGAGGCTTCAGAAAAACAACTAGAGTCACTCAAATCCCCCAAGAATTACAATAAAGTTTATAGGTTCTTCTGGATGCTAGTTTTGCCAAGTTATTGTTGGGCAACAGGCCACATCTTTAGATTGTTAGGAGGACTTAGGATTATTTCATTTAAGGGTGACCTATCTGTATATTTTAAAATGTAATTGTAAGTTTGCAATATCTGATTTACATTATTTAAATGATGTTGAGCTCCTCCCTCTATATAGATAAATCAGGATCTTGGTTCTGAAAGCCTTTGACTGCTTCAACAATATTGATATATTTAAAAATATATATATTTAATCATTAAAACCAAATATTTTTTATCATAGAATCACAGAATGTTCTAGGCTGGAAGGGACTAGAGGTCATCTAGTCCAACCTCCCCACACAGCGACAACTCTACCTAGGTCAAGTTGCTCAGAGCCTCATCAAGCCTGACCTTAAATGACTCCAGGGTTGGGCCCCACCGCATCCCCAAGCAGCCCATTCCAGCCATCAACCACCCTCACATCGAAGAACTTGTTTCTAAGATCCAGTCTAAATCTGTCCTTTCCCAGCTTGAACCCACTGCTCCTTATCCTATCCGTACAAACCTCTTGAAAAGACCTTCCCTTGCCTTCATGGAGGCCCCCCTCAGGTAAATGATTCCTTTGTGCTCTACCTGAGAGGTTGTTAGAGCTTCTTTGAAAAACAAACAAACCCTCTTTTGCGTGATATTTATTCCCATCTCCTCCATCAAAGGGGTTAGAGGCATTTTGTACCTTTTTATGTAAATTAAAAAATCTTTAGCCAATTCCGTGTCAAAAATAAATAGTGGAATGAGCTTGCAGACAACATTTATTTTGTATGTACATTAATGGGCACTTCCATTTCTTCCTGCAGGCTAGAATCCACTTTGAAATTCATGTTTGATAAATTCCCCGGCTTTCCGAGTAATTTAGCTGTCTATGGGGCTGTTGATCCTTTGAGTGTATTGCTGAACCATTGGGACTTGTGCACCACATCTGCATATCCAAGTTCAAATATAGACTCAGGATGATTGGTTTAAACTTTAGGTTGTTGATCTTATTCCTGATAGATTTGTTAAGATTGTCTCCCATTTCATCTCTCAAATCTGCGCCTAATCCATAAATACCCCTCCTTAAATATGGCTCCAGTAACGGCGCTGATTGCCACTGTCGTTTGAGAAGCGCCCAGCTGAATTAGTATGCAGTGTCGCCTAATCATGGGGAGACGCCACCATGACTGGTATTGTGTGTTTGAATGGTAATTGAGTGGAGGTGTCACTAACCAAAGTAGCAACATTCCCTTGGAAAAGGATTTTACACCTTCCCACCATTTTAAAGGGGATCACGTTTTCACTGGTATATGAAACTGGTGGAAAAAGGTTCAGTTCATTGGTCTTCCTCAGCTTTTCCAAGCCTTAGGCTACTCTGGCTTTGCTTTTTCTCAGTTTTCTTTCAGAGATGGGCTTGGAGCTGGGGCCACCCAATGAAGGCAGACAAGGACAGTCACAGGAGCTTTCCCTGGGCGGTCTTCCTCCCCAGATGATTTTATGTGTTTTAGGTTCTCTTTGTATAAAGGAAGGAGGAAGTTAAAAGATGTTCCTTCAATATAAATTAACTCAAAAACCCTGATGACTGCAGCATCAGCCATTCTGGTACAAAGCTGGTCTGCTCTTAGTGGGTCTGAAATGTTCTGCCCTGTATGAGAATCATACAAATCACTGAAATTGTATTGATTGTACAATTGGGAAGTATTGATTATAGCCTTATAATTATTATAAGGTATTATATATATGGGAAGTATTGATTACAGCCTTATAATTATTAGAGGATTTGCTCTGATTAGTCTTTTATTCAGTTTCCTAACTTGGGAAGACTGGACAGAGGTGCTTGGTTTAGGCAGAGCTTTGCAGTAGGTCAGCAGTGAGATGGAACCACCTCCTCTAGCACTGGCAGAGCATGAACTGCAATTATCCTACTTCTTTTGGTTCTGTTCTTCACAAGGAAATGATTCTAATAAGGAACCTTGTGTGGTCTTCCAAGGTAAATTCCAGTGCGTTCCTTGTCTTAATTAATAAAACCCATCTGACTAGTAGTACCACGAGTCAAACTGAGTGTCTCTCAGGCCCCTTTGGGAGAGAGAGAAGAGAAGCAGTGTAGAGAGACTTCTTGGCTCTGTGGGTTTGGTTTTTGTTGTTGTTTTGTATTAATAGTATGGAAAAGCTTATCTCTCCTTTTAAACTCTTAGCTGGGGTATAGTGAACCAAATTGATGAGCATCACACAGATTAAGGAAATACATTTTCTAGTGTGGAAATTAGCCCAGATCTGTACACGTGTCTCTCTGCCTCAAGGTTCTTGTTTATCCCTTTAGAAGCCTCTTGCATTGTGCTGCCTGTGACTTTTTTTAAGGGGAAAGAAAGTTTTATGCGAGAAAATGGTGTCTAAGGGACACAGAAGGGGGTGAGGAATTCAACTCTGCAATTAAACCTCTCATTTTTCATAAAATCAAGTTTGCTGCGAAGCGGCACCCCTGCGCCACAGTATTTAAACATGATTTACTGCTTTGCTCCCTTAAATTACCAAATTGGACCATTTTTCATCGAGGTAATTAAGCAAATCTAGAGCCTTCGTATCTGGGCTTCCTCACAGGTGCAGCCCTGCTGAAGTCTGTCAGCCTGGCAGCGTCTTCAGAACTCAGTGCACCCAAAGCAGAGCCTGGCCACCTGTGTATCCTCCTTTGGGGCTATCAGCAGCCCTTCATAGCACCATCAAACCATTTAGGTTGGAAAAGACCCCCAAGATTATTGAGTCCAACCATGAACCAAACTGTTCCAACCCACCACTAAACCCTGTCCCTGAGCTCCAGATCTCCACGACAGGGCTAGGGATGGCAATTCAGCCTTCTCTCAAGGCCTGAGGACCCTTTCCAGGAAGAAGTTTTACCTTATGGCCAACCTAAACCTCCTCTGGTGCAACTTGAGGCCATTTCCGCTTGTCTGACTGCTTGTTACTGATTGCTTCCATGGTTGCTTGGGTTTGTCTGAGCAGCACCAGTGTGTGTGTTGATTTAGGGTGAATAGTGGAAGAGTTTATGCCAGCAGTGACTTCAGATTGGTGATTAAGCTGTTGGCCTAATTTTGTCAGCAAAACACAGGTCCTGCCCATGAAGAATAGCAGACCCAGGCTTTGCCATCCTTCGGTTCTGAGGCAGTGCTTGGGAATTCATTGGATGTGTTCCCAGTGCTTTGTCTTGCCATTTTCTTCACTGATTCCTTTCTCTTCTGCACTTAATCTCCTGAAATATTGGGCTCTGTGGCTGCTGTGATCTTACTTCTTGGTAAAGAAGAGGTGACAGATCTGCACTTCTTCTGGCCTCTCTCTGCTCCGCAGAGCAATTCTGGGCACTTTTCTTACATTTCAGACATTTTTCTATTGTTCCCCTTTTCCTGCTCATTGTGAACTTCTTCCTCTGGGACTTCAGCTGGTGGTTGGTCATTGCTGAGTGGTTCCCTGTGGCTCTTCCCTTGTTCTAACTTCTCCACCCCAATTTTCCTCCACCCCTGTTCCACATGAGCCACCTGGTGAAGCTTTCTGCTCTCTCATTCTTCCCTGGGGTGCCCATTGCCTCGGCCCCCACCACTCCTTTCCCCTTCCCTCCCTCCCAGGTTAGCTGAAGTCAATTTTTGTTCCATCTCGCAGTTGGTGTTACATAAATAGTGGAAGTTTGTCCTTGCTGCAGGTGATTGATGGGGAGGGATATTTGTACATATCGATTGAGATAAAAAATTAGTGGTTTGCAATGGGAAAGGCAAATTAGTCATCAGAAGGGAAGGTGCTTGGAGTATTTTAAGGGTTCCTTGATTAATTCTCATGCTGCGAGTTCTTCTGACAGTAAGTTTTATGTCCTGAGATGTGGGAGGATGAGGCAGTAGTATCAGGTTATTGCAGATTTTACTTTTACTCCTCACTGATTTATTTTACTGGCTCTCGGTGCGATTAGACACAGAGGGCTAAAAACTGCTTCGTTTTGGGGTGACAACTGTGTTTTCCTGTGCGAGCCTGAGGAGTGAGGGAGGAGGGTGGAGGTTTTAGCTACGGACTTGTTTTCCTTTTGTATGAAAATTAGTATTGAAAAGTGTAAACAATATAAAATGCTTTAAATATATATTGTGTAATATTATTTATATATAAATATATACAATATAAATGTATCAAATCAGTCTTTATCTGTGGTATCAAGTCCATCAGTTGGGTGTTAACCTTAAAAGGGTTAAGAACCAATTCTATAATAACTAATTGAGGTGTGGAAGTGGGTTCAGAGGAACAATAAGGCTGGGGAAGGCTGGAGATCAAGAAAGAGATGGAGGAGCTGGAGAGGCTCCAGAGGAGCAACGCAACTGGGGAAAGGACTGGAGGGAAAGGCTGATGGGGAGAGGCTGAGTTTGCTGGAGGTGTTTAGCTTGAAGAAGAGAAGACTCAGGGGGGAACCTTCTTCCTCTCTCCAACTCCCTTAGTCTGGTGGTGGTCAGTCTCTTCTCCCAGGCAACCAGCACCAGGACAGGAGGGCAGGGCCTAAAGTTGCCAGGGGAGGGTTAGGCTGGATGTAAGGAAGCCCTTCCTCATGAAAAGGGTGATCAGAGCCTGGACTGGACTGCCCAGGGCAGTGGTGCAGTCCCCATTGCTGGAGGTGTTGAAGGACAGCCTGGCTGTGGCCCTTAATGCCCTGGTCTGGGTGCTGTGGTGATATTAGGTCCTGGGCTGGGCTGGGCTGAACTGGGTGAGCTCAGAGGGCTTTTCCAGCCTCAGTCATTGTGGGATTCTGTCTGAAAAGTCAGTTTTTCTCTGATTATCTGGCAATTCTTTTCCTAATCAACTCAGTGCAAGTAACTTTTAATAGGGATCGTAAGAGGCCAGGAACCCTCAATCTTCCTCTTAAAATACTTTCCCACTTTTCCCAGGATTTTTTGGTGTGTTTTGTCCTTTCCCCTTCATTACAAACTCTAATAGAATTCTTTCCAATAAAGCCTGACTTCTATTTGCCGCTTTTTAATTTGTCCAAGAATAATTTAGATAGAAATCCCAATTACTTTTAGCAGGAACACGTTTGCTACCGCCCTCTTTTCGCTTGTTTCAAAAGAAGTCTTTGATAATTTCCCTTTCTCACGAAAGGCAATTTTACTTAACTTGAATCCAGAAGGAAAAAAAACCCACCAAACCCACATGCACAGAGGTTTCAATTTTTCAACTGATAACAAAGCTCTGTATTTGCGCCGTTAACGTTTCAGCACAAAGAGGCTGCAAAATAACCTTTTCTAGTTGGTGCTAAAAAAAGGAGAAAGATTTAATTGCTCTGAAACAGTTCTTGTGTCTATTATCTCTTTGATTAGAGGACGGTTGTAAATGACTTAAGCAATGTAATTGCAGACTCTGGCGTGGAAACCCTTTGCAGGCAGAGGAGGGGTTAGTTTGAACACTTTTAATTGTAAGAATTTTCTGAAATCAGTGTTAAGGAGTTGGACGTTTGGTGCTCATCAGACAGGAATCATAGAATCATAGAATCATTCAGGTTGCAGAAGACCCCTGGGATCATCAAGTCCAACCATCAATCCCACTCTACAAGGTCACCCCTAAACCAGATCCCCCAACACTACATCTAAGCAACTTTTAAACTCATCCAGGGATGGGGACTCAACTACCACCCTGAGCAGCCCATTCCAGGGCCTGACCACTCCCTCCAGGAAGAATTTCTTCCTGATGGCCAGTCAAACCCTTCCCTGTTGGAGCTGGAAGCCCTTCCCTCTGCTTCTGTTGCTCATTACCTGTGAGAAGAGACTGGCACCAACATCTCTACAGATGTCCTTTCAGAGAGCTATAGACAGCGATGACGTCTCCCATCAGCCTCCTCTTCCTCAAACTAACCAGCCCAAATTCTCTCCATCTCTCCCATCAGATTGATTCTCCAGACCCTTCCCCAGCTTCATTGCCCTCCTCTGCAGTCACTCCAGCCCCTCGATATCTCCCTTGTACTGAGGTGCCCCAAACTGGAACTAGTACTCAGGGTGTGGCCTTCTCAGTGCTGAATGCAGAGGGACAATCACCTACCTACAAAGGCAATGCTGGTGGCAAAGTGTGACAGAACCATCCCAATGCTTTTCTCAGTGTCTTCTGGAACAGTAACCATCCATCTATTGTCTCTAGGTCCGGTGTTGATGGATGAAATGGGAACGTCCACCAGTGAGCTGTTACCACTGAGAGAAAGCACCGAGATGGTTAGGTTAGGGTTGGGGTTAGAGGGTTTTATCCAGGAGCTGTTTGCAGGATTCTATGATTCTGTGAAACCCTGAATAAGAAGCAATGTGCTGGTACTCCCAATGTCACCTCTGACTCTTCATGGCACCCAGTGATGGTGTCAACAGCCTTGGCCAGGAGCATTGTCACAACCAGGAGCTGCAGAAATAAACCAGGGGATGGTGAGCGGGAGCTACTGCAGCTTTGGAAAACATCAGCCTCCTTCTCTTTGGCAGCACTAAGTGCAAGTTACAGCTATTTAATCCAGACTAACTTGATTACTCTTTTAAACTGCAGGTTTAGACTTTGTGGTTAGTTCAGTCAGTTCTCATTACTGACTAGTTTAGAAGCCCCTGGTATATTTAGACATCATATACATTTGTCAGTGAAGAGTAGCTTAAATGATCTACTTTGTTCACTGCTTAATTATGTTATTTTACTGTTCCTGAAAACCTGACACAAGGCAAATTTACTTTACTGTGCTCCTAATTAGCCAATAATCCTTAAGGATTTGAATGATACATACCCCAAGTAATTTCCTCGTTCACTAAATATGAATTTCCTTACGTTAGGTTAAGAAGATGGCACGGTGACAGCAGGCGTCTTGATGATGACAGCTCTCAACGTGTTTGTCTCCGGAGTCAAAATCTATTAAAAGACACATAATGATCTCAGCACTTTCTTAAAAGTGTGGAGCACTCGACTACAGGGGACAGTGCTGGGCCACTCACTTCAAGAAAGAGATTGAGGGGCTGGAGCAGGTCCAGAGGAGCAATGAGGCTGGGGAAGGGACTGAAGGGAGAGGCTGAGGGAGCTGGGGAGAAGTGGATACTCAGGGGGGACCTTATCTCTCTCTCAAACTCCCTGAAGGGAGGTTGTAGTCAGGTGGGGGGTCGGACTCTTCTCCCAGGCAACCAGTGCTGAGATGAGAAGGCAGGGCCTGAAGCTGCCAAGGGAGGTTTAGGTTGGATATTAGGAAACCCTTCCTCATGAAAAGGGTCATCAGAGCCTGGACTGGACTGCCCAGGGCAGTGGTGGAGTCCCTGTCTCTGGTGATTTTTTAAAGGTCATTTAGATGTGTTTTTGAGGGATATAATTTAAGAGTGAACTTTGTAGAGTAGGATTGATAGTTGGACTTGATGACCCCAAGGTTCTTTTCCAATCTGAATGATTCTGTGATTCTGTGATCTGAGCTGCATCACTTCATGCATCTGTCATCTCGGCAGCTTCTCAGAGATCTCAGAGGCTGTTGTTGCTGCTTGTTACTGTTGTTGGACTGGCTGGGGTGTTGTGAGGTTGCACTTTCCACTTACAGACAGCTTGATTTAATGCAGTGTTACATATCACGTTAGTAATGAATCCAGATGCCACAGCGATGGGTGCATAAAAATAATTAAATAAAGATAAATAGACCGTGATGACTTCACTGCTGCCAGTTGTTGTAACACGGATTTCCCTATCAGAAATTCGTTGGCAGAAAATGATCAGATTTCTGACTGGTGCAGGCACACTTTTCATGGACACTGTGGCAGAGTTCATGACCTTCTCTACTGGCCATGTGTCCGAGACTAAACTTCACTCAACTAAATGGAACTTAAATGTTTTCAGTCTGCTAAAACTTCTGCAGTGATTTTGTTTGTCAGATAAATCTTGTGAATGTAGAGGTGGTGGATAGAAGCCACCTCTTTCCTCTGCTATGCAATGTGACCCAAAGAGATGCTCCTACCCAGAGAGGTTGAGTGGCTGGGGAGTTGACATTGACATTGGTGACCACAAACGTTTTTACTTTGTAGCTGTGATGGGACTTTCTGAGCCAAGGGCCAAGGAGAAGACCTGTGTCTCAACGTAGTGTTGAGGTCTTTTGTTCAGTCATGTACTCAGGAACTGCTGTGGCTCAGTGCTCCTCTCCCCCTTGTTCCTCTTTTAGATGGTTGGCTGCTGTGAAAGCTCTCATCTGTGGTACTGAGAGTGGCTTTGGGCACTGATTTACAAGGTGTTGGTGGAAAGGGAAAGCTTTACTGGAGATGCCAGGGAGGTTGTGGCTGCCCCCTCCCTGGCAGTGTTCAAGGCCAGGTTGGATAGGGCTCTGGGCAACTTGGTCTGGTGAGAGATGTTGCTGCCCATGGCAGGGAGTTGGAACTAGATGGTTTCTGAGGTCCCTTCCAACCCAAACCATTCCATTATTCTGTGAAGTTCCTGTGGGCACCTGCCTCACCAAAGTCCAAGTGCCTCCTGCAAACACAGTTTCTGTTCCTTTCCCACAAAAAGGCCAAAGAACAGCCTTGAGACTCATAGGGGTGGTTTGTGTGTCTGCCTCATAAGGTAGACAAGGTTCAGCCCAGCCCAAGTGATGAGCTCTGTTTATGGAGGCCCCATTACTTCTGGTGGGAGGTTCTGATGCTTGGCATGAAGTGGGAGAACTTGGGAGAGGCTGCGTACATGATTTTGCAGATGAGCAAAGTCTGTGTGTCTGCAGTTGCAAATGCACTTTGTTAGGTTAAGAAACGTTTCTTTATGGTCTGTAAAGCAAGTGAATAAAATGGAGACGGAGTTACATTCGGTGTCAGCTTGCCCGTATGCAAAATTAATTTATCTTCTGCTGTAAAAAAGGCAGAGCCTACAGAAGGAACAAAGTCCTGGTGTGACTGTACCCTCATTCTGTGTAAACACGTTGGTAAAGCTCGATGATACCAGCCGTAGTGTGAACTCCAAGCCACCCCTAATTAAACCGTCTGCATCCCCCCTGCATTTTCCTGCAATGGTGTCAAGCCGAGCAGCAATTAGTTGCCCCTCTATGAGTGTAGACACCATTTGTGAATCTTACAAATGTAACATGCTTTGTTTATTGCAAATTGAATTAATTAATATTGTAGATTATGGGATTACCATTTGTTGGATCATCTTTGAACACCTTAATGTGATGTTTGCTGGGATTAATTCTGGTGGTAGAAGCAGAACTGATTAAAAACCCCCAATATCCTTTGGCACAGGGCTAAGGGTGTGTACAAAAAACATCCTATGGCACTAACACTGCTGCTGTGGGGGTGTTTAAAATGAAGATTTGATCTGTTCAAAGGGATGAAGTGCCCTGACGTTTGGGTTTTCTCCATTCTGTACCATCCGCACTATTTGGGTCTAATTTGAATGGGAACTTTGACTGTGAGAGAAGTGTGCCCTTCCGCAGTAGTTCATCTTCTCTTTCGAGATCAGACTAAATGCCCGTGGCAATGTGCTGGGAAACACAACCCATTACCATGAAATAGCTCCATTAGAGACAAAGAAATGTAAACAAACCCCACACATTTGCCACCGGTTCTTCAGCTCAATTATATTTTTCTCCTATTGACGATGTCGCAGGAAATGAAAAAGTGCCGAAGCCCCTAAATTTAGTAAAAACCCTTTTGTTGCAATTCACTCCAGTAAAATAAAGCCAACCCCAACAAACCCCTCTGTTGCTGGAGGTGGATGGTTTACCTGAGCCATCGGCTCCATAGCACGTTTATGGTTATTGTATTTTACAGGTTGATAGATTTTTATATTCTGTCCAAGTCAGGATCTTACACCACCTGGTTTATTATTTAGTAATTTACAGTGCAGTCAGGCGTGTTTGGTTTAATGTAGGATAAACTTATAAATCTATTGTTCCTCCAGTTGCTGGGGTTGGTGTGCAATGAACTACAGAGTCTGATGCGTACATACATTTCAGCTCTGCTTATTTTCTTTGATAGGGAAGCAGGCAATAGATAACACAGTGACAGTGGCATCCCAGGGGAGAACAAAATGTGAGAGCAACACACCGTCAGGTTAGTAGGTCATTATTGTATGAGCACTGAGCCATTAATTGACTACTGTACCGGGCTCAATCTATGTCAGATTATGGCTTTTGGCAGCAAGGCCTCTTATCTAATAGCTAACTTTGGGCTTTGCTACCTTTTTGTTGGCTTTGCTGATAAAATTGTTCATAAAAAAGGGAAAGAAATTTGTTACGCTCTAAAAAACCAACCCAAGCAACCCAACTCACGGAATCATGATGGTCCCAATAGGTAGGATTTCCTGTAAGTTACCAACAACAAACGTACAGAATAGTGACATCAATAGGTAAGATTGCCTCTAAGGTACCAACAACCCGATTCATGAAATCATGATGATCCCAATAGAAGGGCAACAAAGCTGGGGAAGAGCCTGGAGAATCAATCTGATGAGGAGAGATTGAGAGAGTTGGGGATGTTTAGTTTGAGGAAGAGGAGGCTGAGGGGAAACCATATTGCTCTCTACAACTATCTGAAAGGACACTGCAGAGATGTTGGTGCTGGGCTCTTCTCACAGGTCATTAGTGACAGAAG
>JAOXOE010000632.1:27006852-27010497 GCA_028565055.1 Phoeniculus purpureus | reverse complement strand
TCACAGGTCATTAGTGACAGAAGCAGAGGGAAGGGCTTCAAGCTCCACCAGGGGAGGGTTAGACTGGCCATCAGGAATTGGCTGCCCAGGGTGGTGGTTGATTCCCCATCCCTGGATGTGTTTAAAAGTCACTTAGATGTGGTGTTGGGGGATCAGGTTTAGGGATGACCTTGCAGAGTAGGGTGGATGGTTGGATTTGATGATCCTAGAGGTGTTTTCTAACCTGAACGTTTCTATGATTCTATTATTCTAAGTAAGATTTCTTGTAAGGTACTGACAACCCAGTGCACAGAATCGTGATGATCCCAATAGCTAAGATTTCCTGTAAGGTACCACCTAGCACAAGGCTTTTTCTACTACTTTAAACAGATTTTTTTGAAAAACCTTCTGAAGAAGGAAACTAATCAGCTACTTTATTTAGGGGAAATGGAGGCAAGGCTACTAAGAATTGCTGTCTGATGCCTGAATTGTTTCACTGTTTGCAATAAGAGAAGCAGCAGATCAAATAATCAGCAACCAGTGATTGTATGAATCTTGCTGGTTTCTCATCAAATCTGCCTTGAGAAGAAGAGGGGGATTGCTGGTCCCATTGCACACACAGTGCCCACAGCAAGAGCCTCGCTATGGGGCAGAGCCATATTTTGGCTCCATGGCACCTGACTTGCTGGTGAAGTTGGCATAACCATGGCAGAAATCAGGGATGGGAGGGGGATTTAAGGAATAGGGCATCTCTTCTTTGGAAGCGGAGGAGTATCCCCCCATCTTGTGCACAGGGGCCAGTGTATGTGTGCTGCTGAGGAAGGGTATTTCTACAGTTGCTTAAAAGGTGGGGAAAAGAGTTATCCTTCACATCCTTTTATCAGCAGTGGAACTCCGCTGCTGTGAGGTGGTTTAGTTGGAAGCATGAGGTCATCCTCTGCCTCTCCTGGCAATCAGATGGTAAATTCCCAGCTTTAGACAAAGAGGTGAAGAAGTCGATGTTCAGCCCAGGGCTCTGTTTGAGCAGCATTTTGCTCTGGGTTTAAGGACAAATCCTGCTTGTAGTTCAGAGATGATTTCAGGTTTGCATCATCTTACAGTGAGACCTTTAAGGACATTTCAGACTGTAGCTGAAATGTGGTTCTGCCTCATCTGAGCACCTGCCAAAAACAAACCCAGGCATTTCAGTTCAGATCATGAGTTATATAAGGCTTGTTTTAAAGAGAGCTTTGCTGGGAGCAGCTGTCCATAGGATCACTGGGACCTTGGTAAGGTCAGTGATGGCCTTGCCGCTGTAGGACACATCCACACATTCTGTAACTCCTGCTGTAGGCAGGGCTTTAGGATGATGAGCTGGGACCTCTCACCACCCTGCCTTGCAAAGCGTCTGCTGCTGTTTGATGAGGTTGTTCCAGTCTAATTTCTCTTCTTCTCTACCCATAAATCGACCTGCTCATGACCTTGGGCAAACCAGTTAATCCAGCCAGCCCTGTTTCCCCATTGTGCTCCTCAGTAACACTGATGTGCTGCCAGTGTCAGGTAGGGCAGGAGGACCTGGGGTGATTATTTATAGTTACTGAAACTGTGGTAAAGGCAGACCTTTACCTCATTAGAGCTGCAATTAGCTTGGCTGTTGTTACAGGTAATGTTTTGCGAGGCCCCGTTTTCTGCTTTGAGCCTAAATCTGAGTAACTTCCACAGGGTTTCTCGCACCTTTAAAAGATGCCGATACAAATGTGAGACAGTTGAGCTCGGCACGTTTCATCTCCTTTTCCTATTCCCTTCCTCTTACAGCAAAATCAACTCTAGAAATTGGATCACAGGATGTAAAATCTGTTTTTTTCCAGATTTCATTGATTCTACTCAAATGTAGAGCTCCTGACGGAGATGTCTGCTTCCCATTTGCTGTGCTGTGTGATGAGGCTGTTCCTGTGGTCTCCGCTGCCTCTCTGTCCCCTTGATGTTTGTTTTTAAAAGCTCATTTGGAAGAATTAACCACCTTTTCCGTGTTTAAAATTCAACTCCGTGGAAATCGATGCACAAATAATTTTTATGGTGACGATAAGTAGGTTCCACAACACAATAAGGGATCTGCATGTAAATCTTGCCTTGGAGGTAGCTATCTGCTCTACATCCCCCTGCTTATCCCACTTTCACACCTAATTTTCTTAGCGAATCACCCATTAAACTCCGCCGCACAGTGACATCGGGAATTCTTAGCATGCCCGCACAGCAGACATTTCCCTGACTGTAATATCCATCACTTTTTTTTAAGGAAAATTGAATAAATGAAAGGAAAAAAAAGCTGAGGAAGGTTTTGGAGCACCATTTATTTTTATGATCATTTCAATATGTTCATACTGTGCCTAAGAGTTTTATACTGATTTAGCATAAAGAAGAGGGAGAAAAAGCTCCACCAGAGGCATCTTTGGGCTCAGTATTAAATAGCATCATCAAATCACATTGGCTCCAGACTGGTAACAGCTGCCTTGCCCTGCACAACCACTTGAAAACCTCTTATATCTTCTTTGCATACAGGTGGTTGAGAATTAATCCTCTGCAGGACCCAGCCATGACCCATCACAGCTTCCTCAGAGCTCAGGGCTGCTGGGATCCCTCCAGTGACATTCCTGAGGGCTTGGTCCCAGGAACCCAGAGCTAAACCCATTTCCCTCTGCTAAATAAATGGAGGGAAATCCAGAGGTGGAAATGGATTTCCCTCTGTTCCTAAAAGCCTCGAGTTGTTCCACCAAAAGAAGTTGAGGTTGGCCATGAGGAAAATATTTGTCCTGGAAAGGGTCCTCAGGCTTTGGAACAAGCTGCCCAAGGAGGAGGCTGAATCGCCATCTCTAGCTATGTTTCACAGTCATGGAGATCTGAAGCTCAGGGACACAATTTAGCAGTAGGTTTGTACTTGATGAGCTTGGAGGTCTTTTCTCACCCCCACTATCCTTTCCTGAGGATCCTACAAGAAGTGGCACTGTTGCTGTTTTGCTTTTAACTACAATAGGGAAAATTTTACCAATAGATACAAAGAGGACACAAGCAGGATCCAAGTGCTTGGGATTATCTGCTTATAGAAGAAACTACGGACAGTGAAGCTCTTAGGAAGTTTGTGATGTGATTGCGGTCATCTAGGCCTTTTATAGTAGAGAGAGGTTATATCTGGGGATTTGGAAATGAGAACACTTTTTCCCAGTTAGACTGACCAACCGCTGGAAGATTCTCCCCAGGGAAGCACTAGATTCTCCAGCACTGGACACTGTTAAGATTGGGCTGGACAGGGTCTGGACCAGTTCATCTAGACTGGGCTTTTGCCAAGAAAGGTTGGACTAGAAGATCCTTGAGGTTCCTTCCAACCTGGTGGTCTATGACTTTAGGACTGAATTTTGTGGAGAACTGTTGAGTGCTGTTAGCCCTCGGTTGCAATTGATCTTTGCAAATGTAGAGAGGGAAAACTGTGGGGCAGACCTGAACCAAACGTGTGCGGATGCTGGTCCCTCATGCCTGGGGTGTCACAGGAGAGAAGTGTGTTTGGAGAAGGAGAGGGGAGCCTAACCCTAGCTCTGACCCTATGTGGGAGTGTATGGGTGCTGCTGTGGGGATCACATCTCTGGTACAGATTCAGATGTGGGGGAAAGGATGAAGAGAGCTGGGGAGGAGGAT